>PVKA01000247.1:83351-231688 GCA_004027165.1 Ctenomys sociabilis
CCACTTCTAAGGCATAGGAGGTGCTATACATGGCAGCTGTCACTCACAGGGCCCGCCCTGCTGTCTGCTCACTAGATGGGAGAACACATGCCCAGCATGCCCTTCAGAGGAGCCACATCTCACGACTGTGCCAATAGGAAGAGAATCTTCTTGCCCCAGGAGGACCTTGCATAACCCCCAAATCACCAGCACAGAGCTCCCCTCTGTCATTACACAGATCTCACTCACTGGCGTTCTCCTTCCACTCACTAAGGGCAGCTAGCAGAAAGCACAGATGCCACCTTGCAAACTGATAGCGGACTGTCCCCAACCTCTTGTCTCATGCTTTCCCCTAATACCTGCTCTTCCCACATCTGACCACACGTGAAGGGCTTCACTCTACTCTGTACCTGGTCTTGATCACAACCTGGTCTCTGTGCTTAGGACTGGAAAGATGGCCTTCTTAATTCTTAGCTGAATATGGCCCTCACAGTGATAGGACACCCCGAAGCTATTCAAAGAAAAACCACCAGAGGAAACGGCTTCAAATCTAGCTTTACAAGCACAGAGTTTAAAAATAACTCTGCCTTTGTCTGCTATAGATGACTTTCCCTAAAGGGACAGCTGTCCTTAAACCAATTGCTCAACTCTCAGGGCAAACAGATTCTTATTTTTCCTGGTACCCAGCACATGCCTCCAGGAGGGCACCCCTCCCATGCCACCACCGATAGCATCTGAAACGCAAACACAGAATCGTTCAGAAAGACGGCCCCCATCCTAGATGAAGGGAAACAGCCAGAATGCTGTACCTCAGACCCTTGGCAGCCTGGGCAATAGCTTCAGTGTCCAGGAAGCACCACTCTCTGCTGCATGGAGAGTAACCCCAAAACCTTGGCAATTGCACTATGCTAACATCAGAGTTCTTTGGGGCCTGGGAGTAGTCTACACAGATGACTACATTTCTTTGGATATTTGACTTGTTCTCAGGTGCAAGAGCTGGGCAGAGGAACTGGGTTGAAAAGCACAGAATAGGAAAGAAGATTGGGGTGCACATGGTGGTAGATGTAGGGGGCATTCCTGAGAATGTTCACTTTGTCACCCCAACACACCCTTGAGCTAGACATCCTAATGCATCTTTGGCCGTTTCTGGCTTCATCTGCTTTCAACCAGACAGAGCGCACTAACAGCTCCATGCCTCAGAGCACACCTCAAAAGACCTATGCTGAGCAGAGGGCTGAACAATCAGTGTTTGGTGAATTGCTCTGCAATTATCTCCTGATTACATTGGTGACTTAGTTCTATTAGCTAAGAGGGCATAAGGATGCTCATTAATATACTTTTTTGTTTGTTTTTTTTGGTCAACCTAACGACTCCCAAAAACTTTTACGTAAAGTTTTGCAGGAAGTAAAAAGTACCCATTGGTAGGATAGAGCCCTGGATTAAATCCTGGTTTTTCTGTTCAACTGAAGCTATGGATGACTGGTTCTCAATGAGGAAAGATTTTATTCCCAGGCCACATTGAGAAGGGACTGGAGAGGGCTCTTATGTGTCACAGCTGGAGGGCAGATCATCTAGCACAAAGAGACAGGGAGGTCATTAGATGTCCAACAACACACAGGATGGTATCCTACAGGACTTACTCAGTCATACAGCCAAGGCTGAGAAAGCCCAGTGGAGACCGAAATTATGCAGTTCCCAGAATGTTCCAGGCTACATCTGTGCCGTTCCCTTCTGAGGACTTATTTTCCTCAAGATTCACTTGGTACTTCTATTCTGGTCATTCCTGGGAGCTACACAGAATAATCAGGAATGTCGTCCCTTTGCAGGCTGGATTCCAGCACACAGCCATGGAGCCCACAGCCCTAGGAGCTCATCCCCCTCGGTCATCGCTACGATGACCAGCATTCTACGAAGGGAAGACTGCAACATTTCCTTCACCCATGCTAAAGAAGACCTTTACCTTTTTATCTTTTCTGTTAGGCCACTGAGCTTTCCTTTTCCTTCAGACGAAGTTTATTGGTACATTTTAGGAATGTATCCATAATGCTCACATTCATTAGAGGGCATTTGTCCATGTTTGTGATACATAACTTCATCCCTCTCATCCCCCCCTTTTTTTCTCTAGTCAGATTTAAGGCATTAAGTTTTCAATTCAAAGAAGAAAATTATTTGAAGCTTATTTCCATCATCATTAATTATTATTGTGAGAGTGGGGATGGAACCCAGGATCTTTGTATCGAATTATACTCTCAGACCTCTTCTAGACAATTATTTTTTTCTTAATTTTGAGAATCTTACTAAGTCACTAAGTAGCCCAGATGGTGCTTGCACTTGAAACCCTCCTGCTTCAGCCCCTCAGAGTGCTGTGATTACAGAGTTTTAAATAAAGAGCTTACTTTCAGATCCTTAGCATCTGCCTCTCGACATAACCAAATGATGCCCACTGCTTCCAACAGTGACTGGGGCATCCCAGTGGTTCTGAGAGTGGCCAGGCAATACAGACTCTAAGGGACTCTTACAAGTTTCTTAAGCCTCAAATTCTGATCCAGTAACTTCTCGGGCAATCCAGGTGAGCGAAACACTTTTATATTTCCTGGCAGAGGAAGATGACACAATGTACATGATTATCTTATGAAGATATTAGAGAAGACAAGGATTTGAATGAAAGTTCAAGTCGACATAGATAGAAAAGGGTTACAGCTAGGCCAATGCCAGAACACCTAGTACCACTCATCTGACCCCTCCACACGTTGCGTCTGATTTTCACAATAATCTCATGGAACAGAAACTGCACTGTCTACCCAAAGGGAAGCCAAGAGCCCAAGAGGAGATGTCGGTTTTGAGGGTCACAAAGCTATGAAGAGGCAGGAGCCTCGCTGCACAAAGACTGAAGCACTCAGGTCCTCACTCACTGGGGATCGGCTTCCTTTGCTCCTGTCTTCCTACCTGGAGAGCGCCATGCATTTTCATGCTGTCTGTTTAGGTAAATGTTCTCTGAAGCAGAGATGCCAGGTCACACGAAAGAGCTGCTGCTCAGTTTCTCAGGGGGCGGCTTCAGGAGCAGCCTGCATTCATAGGAGCAAGTGAGCTACCATTCAGTATGCATTGGAGAGAAGAGGTTAGAGAGCTTCAAAAGCCCAGAGCCCTCTGGAAGGAGGAACCTTAACTCCAGCCCTCACATATCAAAGCAGGGGTTTTCTCTTCCTTTTTTATTTCCTCCCAGTTAAATCTCACTCTGTGTGTCACAGAAATTTCTGCAGGAGCTGAAGATACGGAGTTCAGTAATCACCTCTAAGACAAGTCTCACTTTGTCCTGCTTTCTGTCTTCCCCTGCAGTGACAGCCCTCTGCTCCGTGACCTTCCTGTCATTCTCCCAGGCTGAATCTTTGTTCCTGGTTTCCTGTGCACACGAAATAATCTTTCTTCCTGCTTGTTTTGTACTCTGGGGTGCTCAAGACACAAACCCAGAGCTCCCCTGGCTTGACTCTATCTCTGAGCATTTTGCGATGGATTCTGAAGCTCTTGTCCTCCAGGGTGATGATTCTGTGTAACATTTCAGCATCATTTATGGATGACTATGCAGCCTTTTGGCTGTGATAAAAGTAGATTAGGTATGAACATGAAAAAAAAAAGAGCAGTTTGCTTCATAGGAATAGTAATGAGAGACAGAGAAAGACAGAGACAGAGAGAGTGAGAGAGAGCCTGGTACTAACAGAGGTGAAGCTAAGCTTCCTAAGTTAATATAAGAGCCTGCTTTTGGATTTTTGTGTTGTAGTTATCAATCAATGGCAAAACAAGATGAAAAAATTATCTGCCCTACAGGCCTACTCTCATTTGTTTTCCTTTTCAAACCAGAGAAGAATGAAATAGGTAAACTAAACTCTACAGAAAATCTACCTAAATTGTCTAGCAAGACCCTATCATCTACATATCAGGGGAAAGAAGGAGAGAGATAAGAGATAAGATGCATGCTCCAATCACCTGAATCACAAACCACAGGACAGTATATCTTAACCTACTGCCTTTGGAGCAGTTGTTCAGAATCCTAAGGGGAGCTGTTTAAGGTGCATGTTCCTGGGATCTCACCCCAGATCTGAAAAAATCACAATTTGCAGAGCTAGATCCACAGAGTCTGCGTTTAGCTGGTGCTTCAAGTGAGACATTCAGGTGCCTACTGAAGTGGGGAGACACCCCACTGGGGGTGAAGCAGACACCCAGTCAAGCCTCCCAAGTGTTGGAGCTCATGCCGGTCCCTTAGCCCCCCACATACCTCCAGTCCCTCCCCTTTGCCTTCCCTCCCATCTGAAGGGAGAACCCTAGGAAAGTACCTGGTCTGATGGGGCTCTGCATGCAGTTTGGAGATGGGATGCCGGGGTGAAGGGGTGCTGAGGCCCGGCTGCTGAGGTCCATGACCGAGGAGGCCGTGGAGGCGGCCGGCTGCAGGCCAGGTGGGTGCGGGCTGTGGTCGTGCTGAGACGGGCTGGGGGGAATGCCATTCTCGGATAGGAATTCCTCCAAGTCCATGTACTCCAATTGGAAAGTATCTCCGTCATAAGGAAGGGTTTTGTCCCATAAGGTGGGCCCCAAGAAGGCCGACTGGGGGACCGTCGGGCTGTTGCTCTCATCATCCAGCTTCTTCTCCTTCTCTTTGTCCTTGCTAAATGCTGTAGAACAAGGAGGGAAAGTTGGATTAAGAAAGAAAGAAAGGAAGAAAGAAAGAAAGAGAAAAGAAAGAGAAAGTACTGCTCTTATATCACCCTTCGCAGTCTCTGTTACAAAGCGACCTCTCTGGCTGCTCTATCCTGTGGATTTGGAGTGAAACATTCAGGCAGGGCATGGATCTATGCCTGACTTTCAACCTCTTCCTATTTACCTTGGAAAGAAAGCCCTAGTCCATGGCTGATCTAAGCTAAAAACAGAGACTACTCTTCAGGATATTACAGGAGGAGGTAAGTACTTTAAATCTACAGGGGTAAAGATCACCTGCCCTGACTTCTTTTTTCAGAACTGGGGATTGAACTTAGACCCTTGCACTTGCCAGGCAAGCGCTTATTCTACTGAGCCATCTCCCCAGCCCCTCTTACTTTCAAGAAAGCCTTAAATCACCAGGCTGTTTCTCTCCCAGATGTGTATCAGAGGAACAGTATGTGATCATTCAGATTTGTAAAAATAGGGAAATAGATGGTGCTCTCCACCTTGGTTAAGCAAGTTTCTCCACCCTTCTTTAATATCAGGTATTGAGCACCTAAAATATGAGTCTTTTCAAACATTATGTCAAAAATATCCCAGTAAATTTGCAAAAGGCAATTATCCACATTCCCAAGGAATACATGGAGGATCTCAGGAACCACAGAAGAAAACTAAAAACTGTCCTGAGAGCCACCAGGTCACACTGTCTCTTAGAAAAGCAGTAAACAAACAGAAAGTGACTTCTCCTTTCTCTCTCCAACACCTAAATACTGGCCAATTCACGAAAAGTACATTTCTACCCTGCCCACCCAAAGTAGGGCTACAGGAAAAGGTGAATTATTGTACAGCCCTGGGGCAGAAGTGTGCAGCTAGGTCCTACCTGGAAACAGCGATCACCAGATTAGGTCTGGGTTTTGGCAATCCTACTACTCAGGCTTGGGTGAAATCTGGGATTAAGGAATTTGCTTCTAGTTTTTTTTTCTTTCCTCCCGCTGGGAGAAACAGCCTCCACTGCAATCCATTCTACCACTTTACAGGTTCATCTGAGAATCTGATTTAAAACACCAACGGACGCAAAGCCTGCCGTCCCTTCCCCCCAAGTGCTGTACCTGGGGGTGGGGTGAGGTGGGAGGATTACAATCTGCAGGATGCAACCACAACACCCCAACTCTTGCAATGCAACAGGTTGTCCACTTCTAGGAAAGACGGGAATACTCCCAAGCTCTCTATAGCCGAATAATCTCTCCAGACTTTATGCAACAGCCGCGTGATGTGCAGTCGGTGCCGTGACACCAAAATCACTTCTACCCAGATGACAGACCCGTGTGAGCGGGGTTCGGCTCCGTTTCCAGCTCATCCCAAGCAACCCACCTCTCCAGCCACAGCCGAGGTTACCGAGGGAGGGAAGAAGGTCTGGGACTTACCAAGAAAGGGCTCCAGCCGGAGGAGGCTCCTGCGCGAGTACACGTGAGCCGGCTCCGCTCTCCCCTCCCACCAGGAAAAGCGCGCAGGAAAGTGTCGGCGCCGCGGGGCGTGTGCGTGGCCCTCAGGGACCCTTCCCCCGGCCGGACCTCCGAGACCTCCACGGCAGGACCCACGCGTGGGGCTCCCACCAGTGAACTCCCAATAGGACCCAACAACACAAGCAGCCGCACAACCGCAACGCGGTTAGACCCTCTCCCTCCGGACTCCCACATCGGGATTTGTCCCAGCAGCCCCGGCCGCTCCACCCTCCGCGGGCGCTGCGCCCCGTCCTCAAAAAGGAACCCCGACCTGCCAGCTTTACCTGCCACCTGCGCGGCGCGGGAGCGGACAGGGAGCCCGAGCCCAGGTCTCCAGCGCTATTTTAAATGATGCTTGGGAAAGACGCCCCCCTTTTTATTGAAAAGGAAGGGGGAGGGGACGGGTGTGCGCCCAGACCTCAGCGGCGCGGCGGGGCGCGGAGTGTGCACGGTGCAGGCGGCCGGCGGAGGCGCCGCGCGGGGACCCCGGGAGCGCGGCGGGCTCACCGTCGTCCTGGTGGAGGGGGAGCTTCAGCGGGTTCTCCAGCAGAGACCTGAGCACGCCGTAGGGAGGCGGGATAAACGTGGGGTTCAGGGGGAGCTGTCGGGACATTTTCTCCATCGCGATGCACTCAATTTTTTTTCCAGAAAGCTAACCGGTCCCAGAAATGTTGCAGAGCTCTTCCTCCGTCCTTTGCCAAAAGTACTCGCTTTCCAAGCGGTGCAGACAAGGAAAGGAAAAAAAAAAAATTTTTTTTCCTTACTTTTATCTTTCTAAATACATCTGCATACAAAATATTAAAAAACCGAAAGCAACTTTCGGTTTCCCGGTGCTCAGGGTCCCGAGAGAGAGCGCGAAGTGCCTGCGGGGTCCTGGGCAACCGCAGGATGCTGTCACCTGCCTGGAACCCCTCGTCTTGCAAAATGTCCAAAATCAAAAAAAAAAAAAAAAAAGAAAGAAAGAAAGAAAGAGATGTAGGCTGCAGAACGGCCCCGAAAGCACGGCGCGGCCCGGGCCCGCGCGCAGTTCCGAGGCGGCGCCGACCCGCCCCACCCCCGCCCGCGCCGGCGGCCGCTGCTCCCCGCGCTCCGCGGTCCGCAGCCGGGTTCAGCGCATCCGGCAGTCCATGTGCCACGGCCCTGACAAGAGTGACGTCAGGGCCCGCACCGAGCGCCGATAGGCGTGTGGGGGCGGGGCCGCCGGAGACCACGCCCCGGCCACGCCCCGAGGTCTCTGCTTGTTTAACAGCGTCGCCCGCGCTGATTTTCTGAGACCTTGCTGGGCTAGCGGTGCCAGCTATGACTTAGGCTTAGGATTTCTTTTGGGGGGCGGGGATAAAAAGAGTTATTAATTTCTATCAGTAGTTTTTAACCTGAGAATAAAGAGTTTGCAAAACCGTGATACCCAGGCATGCTTCTCCTCTAGCAAGTAAATAAAACCCATGGGGTAATATTCAGGCTTCAGTCCTTGTCAGAGCAACGCAGGTGTCTCTAAAGAGCAGCCAAGTTTGAGAAAGACCGGTTTAGAATGGCTTGAAGGCAAGAATAATCGCCAACCCCTTGCCTGGCCAGTTCTGCGCCTTCTTTCTCCCTTGACCCTCACTCCCCACCCCCATATACAGCCTCTGCCTAGAAGTCTGAGCCAGATGAAGAAGTGGAGCAGAGGCTGGGACTCCCCCATGAGCAGGGTCCCGCGAGGATGGATGGGCAAGATTAAAGCACATTTTGTTTCAGCGAAACAGAACGGCCTTTGTAACCCTAGACTGAGTCCCTGCGGTGGGGGGTGGCACCTTAGTAGGGTCTGTGATCCCCCCCCCACCTTGCCCCAGACAGAAGCTTAAAAGCATCATACATGAAAGTCAGGAACCAGGAGGGCTGCAAAAGGCACAGGGTTCATCTGGCAAGGTGATGGGGCCAGTGCCTTATTTGGTGCATGACTGCTATACCATGTACTCTGGTGTCATCTACATTTCCCCACTTTAAAATCATGACAAAAGCAGAATATAACGTTCCAATGACAGGTGATTGCAACGTTTCAGACTCCAGAAACCTCAAGCTTTTAGTCAGTGACAGCTGCATGTGGTGCACACCACTGTATGTATTCTGGGACAGACTAGACAAAGGGGAACAAAACTTAATTCTAACCTCCGGAACTCATAGTTTGGCATCTGGCATATACACCAACAGGAAGTTCACTTAAAAGAACAGTAGTAGGTAGCTGCAGGGGGTGTGGACACATCCTGTGGTAGAGCTCCAGGGGTGTGTGAACCAGGCATGGCAGCAATGGTCTTTCATGAATTTCCCCCGTTCTTCAGTTCTGTGACATTATTTTTAGTAATAGAAGGAGCTCTCTTGCCACTGTCCTTTGGAGAGGTGAGCATTATCTCCTTACCTCGATTTCCCTGCATCCTAGTGAGCCCATACACTAGGATGGCTGGGCACTTTCTGTCCTTCTTCACTCAGGATACTCAAAGAAATGTCCTAGAGCCCTGCTTCTCTGTGCTTCCTCCCTGGCGCCTGCTCCTGGACAGCAAACCATTAGTAGCTCGAGCAGTGTGCTTCAAGTAATCTCTCCCTTCCCACCTTCCCACCTTCCCACCTTCCCACCACAGGTAGCTGGAAATTACACTGTTTGTCACAAATGGATAATGTGGCATTGGGTTCCTCAACTGGCGTCTTGGGAATTTAGTTTGTGTGAGTCCCCTGCGTTGGTCAGTTCTGGATAGAGCCCAGATGGAAGTCCAGCCTCTTCAACCGTGACGACATCCTTTTCCTCTTCTCTACCTCAAATGTATTTACTTGTATTTACATTTGTATTTTCAAATGTCATTACTTCTCATGTAGAATGAGATATATTAGAAATTCATGAAAACAATGGAAAAGCAAACTAGAATTATGAAGGGACAAAAGCTATCCTGGCTAATTTACTGTATATGTTTATGAGTATATGCTTGCAGGGCATAATACATATGTTGATTTCATGCATGGGGGCTGGCAGCATACACACACTGCATCTTGATCATTGTCACTCTCCCTTCCACAGGACCTACCCTCTTGTTTCCCATCATCTTTTATTTTTCTCTTTGTACTAGTCATACTTCTGGTCTCCCCTATTGGGGAAACCTGACAGCATTTAATCTTTTGTGTCTGATTTGTTTCATTTAGTATTAAGATTTTAAGGGAACCGATCATTTTCCTACAGATGACTTAAATCCATCATGCCTTACATGAATTAACTAGTCCTTAAGCTAGCTCTATCCTGTCTTGCTAGCATAAGACTCTGAAAAAGTAAATAAAATCGAAAGGTGCAGTAGATACTTTGAAAGGGAAAGAAACTGTTCAAAGGGAAGGAATGACTTAGATTTCTGGTGAACTACTGAAAGGAGCTGTTAATACTTAATTTTTTTTATCTCTCCTCAATTTTTATAACTTTTTTGACCAATTTTGCATGCTTATATCTGATAATCTAAACAACCAATTTGAAGACAACCATATGCAGTAGCAAGCATTGTTGAATTCTTATTATATTGTGTAGTGAAATTCTATCATTTCTAAAGTTTTGTTTTGTTTTACTATTTTTTATTCTTAAAAAAATGAAAGAAATTTGCATATCTGTCCTACTTTGGATGTATGTCTATTCAGAAATGTTAGATTATTTTTTATTGAATGAGCCCTTGTCCTTATAAGGAATGGTAGCTGGTTACCCAGGTAAAAGAGGGAGAGTAACAGAAGAAAGAGAACATTATCCTGGTTAGATAGCAATACTTTACTGTTCTTCATGTGAGAAGGGAATCCCTCAGACTAATTCTCAATGGTCATAGGGGGCCAAATCATCATGAAATGGAACCTGCACCTATTCCCAGAGATAAAATCCCCTCCCGTGCTCACCCCATGGCATTGACAAAGCCCCCACCAAATGTCGTATCACTTTGTCCGGAAAACTCCATGAAGACAGCAGTGATTCTAGTTTCCTATTGTTGTGTCCACTACAAAACCTAGTGGCTTGCAAACCATACTCACTGTATCCTTCCCTATCATTCTGCTTTCTGGGTGAGGCTAAGCTGGAATGCCAGCGTGACTACTCTTCTCTTTCTGTCCACAAAGTGACAAAGCCTTTTTCTTTGCATGAGGCCTCCACGCATGATCTTTCCATAGGGTCTGTCCACCAGAGAAGTTCAACTTCTTGCACAGTAGCATAGGGCTGCTAAGAGCCAGCAATCCTAGATGAACCTCAATGTGCATTGCTTATTAAGCCTTTAATTCCCAACATTCTGCCACCACAGTAAGCCACGATGGCCAAGCCTTGAGCCAATACGAGAAGAAACTACACTGGGAATGAAAGCTGGGGGTCACAGTTCAGGAGGGAGTCAACAAAATAACATACCGCTCCACCATCCACTTCTTTTTATTTTCCCATGAAAGCAAATAGCATAGAATTTATCAAACATCCCTAGAACAGAGATCTTCTGTTAATAAATCCAGGGTGTCACTCACTGAGTGTATCTCTGCTTAATCATTCAATACCAGCCCAGAACAATTATGTGTACAGCTTTGAGTGGGAGATAAAGATAACCAGACACACAGGGAGTGCGTGCCAGATAGCTCACATTGTGGGTGGGGAGGTGGGACCACAGTCCAGTCTGGAGGGTTATAGGGAGCATGCTAAAGAAACTTGGGTGACACAAAGATTTGTTTGGGAAAGGATCTTTTTTTTGCAAATGTCCACGGCTTCCCTTGCTCCAAATCTTTACCGGTGTTCTTCCCTCCTGGAATACCTCTTCCAGCCCCATCGCTGGCTTCTACCTGCATGAACACCATTCACCTCAGTGTCCTAATTGGGGGGACCCTGCTAATTGCCTTCATTAAAGCCTTCTGGTGCCTTTTCAAGAAAGCAGGGACAGCAGAGGCTCCTGAGATCTGGAACGGTTCTACAAAGAAGCGTAACTATTGAAAGAAAGCTTTCTCGGAGTCCGGAGTCCGTTGCTTCAAAGATATTCTTTGCTTTGAAATTCTGGAAATCAGGCTTTTGCCCCGTGAGTGATTTTCCCCACCCTGTAATTTGTGGAGTGCTAAAGAGGTGGTTAGGTGCGGTGGCCTTTTTGCAGCCCGGTTGGGGCAGGTGCGAGGCCACCGTCCTGCCCTCGCCCTGCAGAGCTGTGGACAGGCCTTTGCGGTGTGAGCCGAGCTGTGTTTCTGGTTCTCAGAGTGAGGGAGTGAGGTGAAAGCTAGTTCAGCGCACAATAGCTGCCCCTGTACCCTCCTGGGGTGGCTGGAGGTGAGCACAGTAATTAGGAAAGACTTTGTACACCAGCGAGCTAAAGCTCCAGATGAACCTGTTTGTCCTGTTGCCAGAAAGGGCAGTTTATCCGGGGAATTCATTCAGAAGTGAAAGGCATCCATGCGCCTAACTCAGGCTTGTCCTTTCTCTCCTACCGGAAGACTCTAACTCATCTAACACTCCGATAAGGAAAATCATATTTAATTAGCCTAACCGTTGGAGACCCTCAATACTGTCCTCTGGGTGTAGAAGTATGCAAATTAAAAAAAAAAAAGGAAAACCTTTGCTGGGAAAGCTAAGCCCTTCTTCTAGGGATATGCCACATAAAGGCTACACTTCCCCATTCTTTCCTAAGCCCTACACTACTTTGGTAAATTTGAGTGGCAAAGACTAAGGCAGATTCGTACAAAAAGTACTGAATCAGGTACATGTGTATTTAAAAATCAGAGTCTTTTAGCAGTCTGGTGTGGTCGCACACACCTGCAATCCCAGCACTCGGGAGGTGGAGGCGAAAGGATGCCTGCGAGTTCAAGGCCATAAATTACACAGCGAGACCACGTCTCTAAAAGCAAAATCAGAGGATGTTAGGATTTATGTAGGTATGATAGAAAAGAAGCTGAAGGGAGAATGGGTAGAGATATCAACAACATAAAAAAGGAGAGGGCTGGCCAGATAACTCAGTGGATTAAAGCACCTGAAAGCTAGCGCAGGGGCCGGGGGTTTGATCCCGGGCCTGCCATGCCGGCCCCACGTCCGGGGCGCGCTGAGACAGTAATTGAGACTGGGGGTGGTGGCCTATGCTTGCAGTCCCAGCTCTCGGGAGGCTGTAAACAAGCGGGTCACTATGAGTCAGATCTAGTAGTGAGACCCTGAACACCATGCAGGCTCTTCCCTAAAATACGAAAGAAAGAAAGAAGAATGCTTATGTATTGCATGCTAGACAGCGTTCTGGGACAATGGCTAACCTTTTAAATGCTTTGTTAGTTCCACTTTATGAGGGAGGACAGTGAAGCGAGTGAGTGACTCACAGTGTTCCCATAGCCAGCTACGGCACAGACACGCGAACAGGTGAAAGCAGCTCTGTGTATCCCAGTGCTTCTGCTCTGAACCTCCACCCAGGAAATGGAAGGCCAACCTCACGTCAATAAATTCACCATGTTTCCAATGAGTTCAGATCCTTCCTGTGTGCTGTGACCCTCGATAACCTCTCTCATGTCAATTTTCCTTGTACGAAATATGAACGGATGTCTGTACTTCGCAGCGTGCAAATTGGTTAGACAAATCAAGTGATAGGACGCGCACAGCGGCACTGGGTACTTTCGGAAAGATGGACCAATGAGAGGCCTTGTTAGTTTGGAGTGTTTTTGCATATTCTTGTTTCTCTGCTCTTGTTTCTTTGTAAAGAAGCTCGCTCCTATGACTCTGCTTACCTATTTATTTAGCCTGTGATGTGAGAGTCTATTTTCTATCTAAGCATACATGTTCCTTCTTCTTGTCACTCTCTCCTCCCTTCACTCAAGACAGCCACATTCCATTGCTCCCTGGCGCAGGACATCTCTGTGAGACAAACTCTACTATTTAATTTGCTCAGGACCAAGTATTGGTGAGGCTCACCCAAAAGGGCTTACATCTCCCACACTCTAAAATACCCTTGCTAAATAGCAGGTGGTCAGGGTGTATTATTAGGCCAAACCAGAAGAGGGGAAGATCACAAAGCTGCAATAAGGACACACACACTGTCATACACCAAGCACCTCTGGGGACCCACACATCACCCAGGTCTTGCAAGAACTGGAACAATGACCTGTCACTCTCAGGCAGAGGTGGAGGGTCAGCGTCTCTCCATGGAGGGCATCTTAATCCCAGGACAAAGGTTTTGTTGCCATCCTCCATGAAGTTCCTGGGGTTTCATGTGAACCATGTCCTAAGTGGCCGGCCAACGCTAGGCCTCAAAATGAGTATCTTTGTTGGGACGCTGGTAATTGGTTCAATTAGCAGAGGCCAACACAGCTGGTTTAACTTGGCCATGCGGCGCGTGCCAAGCGTAACTAGATTAGTGTGGTGTGGTTTTCCTTTAGAAAAGAAGTCTTTCTCAGGAGCATGCCAAGTATGTTGAACTTCAGGCAATACTTGCAGATGTACATCAGCTGGACTGTGTGTCTGCTGCCCCAGAGAGCTGCTTTCCGTGCAGGGTAACCCTAACGGCACAGGCAGTACACCAAAGCTCAGCAACACTTCCTTCCCACCGAGTAAGTGTAGGAGGTGGGTGGTTCCATCCCAGGCACTCCGGCAGGGGACAGAAGCAAGGGAGAGCATCCAGAAGGGCCTTGCTGGGCCTGAGGTGGGAATCTCAGATCTGATACCTTCTGGAATTGCTTTCCTCCTGCTCGGTCCACCCAGCAGGCAGCACATCTGCCGACTTTCTGACTGTGCCAGGGGCAGCGTTCCTGGCTCTTTGGCCTCCGATTTGACTGGGCTCCAAGCACACTGTCCCCATCTGCTAATGCATTTTCATGTCAGGCAAAGAACATTAAGATGGATGAGCTTTCAGCAGGCCTGCCTTCCTGAGATGACAACTTTGTTGTCTTCTCCTTCGGGCACAAAACGGGATGGAGGCTGTGTCAGACCAGGGCGGCGCTGGATCTGCAGATCAGCAAAGAGGATGAGCAGTCAGGCTGCGCAGTCAGATGGGAGATGGCACTTCAGCCAAATACCTGTCTTGGGTCCTGTGGATATGGGACAGGTGCAGAGAAGCCACAGCTCTGAAGGGCTTGGGGATCTCACCAAGGATAAGCCTCAGGGAAGGTTCTGCAGATAAAGTAGAAGAAGATCAAGGAAGCAGGGGGTAGAAGGGCCGTGTGAGACCAGGAAACACAGGCAAGAAGGGCTCGTTTGGACTCTAAGCTGTATGGGCCTCTGGAATGTAGTTTGCTAGAGGAAGAATGTTACTAATGACTGTAACAGTACAACTACTTATGTGCCAGGCACAGACCGGCCAAAACATCCTGCTGAAAGGTTAGCATCCATCTTTAAAACCAGCCTGGGGGACAGGTTCTAGGGTACTGGTAAAAACTGCTGGGTTAGATCATGTACCAAGATCAAACTGACTCAGGCAAGTGGGGAATCTTTGGAATCTCTCTGTCTGTCTGTCTGTCTGTCTGTCTGTCTCTCTCTCTCTCTCTCTCTCTCTCTCTCTCTCTCTCACACACACACACACACACACACACATACACACACATATACCTCCTCAGCCATGCACCACAGCATGCAATATCCAGGAGATGAAGAATTCCACATCTTTGACTACCCTACACCAGGGAGGGGCTTATTCTCTTTTTCAGATCTAGCTATAAAAAGTCCCAAGGAAGTCTTTTTTTTTTTTTTTTTTAATTTTAGGGAAGGGTGTTTAGGGTGCTCAGGATCTCACTAATAGATTGGACTCGTAGTGATCTGCCTGTTTACAGCCTCCCAGGTGCAAGCTACCATGTCCAGCCTCAATGGCCATGTCAGCATGTCCCAGGGGCAAGGCTGGCACACCAGACCTGGGGATCGACCCCCAGTCCCTGTGCCTGCTTGTAGGTGCTTAAATCTGCTGAGCTATGTGGCCAGCTCTCAAAGAAGAGTTTTAATGAACCCAGTTTAAGACAGTCCCCCACTCATGAGATCCTTAGCTATCACTTAGAAAAGAATGTGCCACCCCCATTGGAACCAACCATCAAAGTACAAAGAGGGCCAAGAGAGGTCTTCTTGACTGGGTCAGTACATGCTTGTTGTTAGAATGCGACCAGTGAGGAATTGCAGGTTGCAGAGCCCGAGCAACATGTTGAGGTCACACAACTAACCCTAGCACGCACCAGAATCTGGTCTAAGTCTGTCTCGTGGTTCTCCAACAGGAGCTCTGAAGCAAGACTCCTGGGGCTCACATCCTGCCTCCCCTACCTCAAGGAGGACAGAAGGCACTAACACACATGAAGAAAGTAGGCTAGAGCTATGCTCTTTTGCTACCTGATAGCTTCCCCTTCTCATGTGATGAACACCTGTTTTTGTCTCCAGTTCTCAGCTCAGCTACCACTCCCAGGAGAAGGTGTCCCAATGTCCCCAGCAAAAAGTCCCCCTTTGCACCTTAGAAACTCTTGCTTTCATGGTCATCTTCCCGCCTACTCCCCACTGGTCTGGTTCTTTCCTGTTGAGATTTACCCTTCCAGTGGACGCTGCCATCACATAGCAGACATGCAAACATTGCGTCAAGGTGAAAATCTGTAGATCTCGCTGGGAAACACCAAGGCTGGCGCATCTGCCTTGGTCCTCCAAAGTGATCAGCTATTTTGCCAAAGGATTGCTTTCTTCCACTCTCAAGTTTCCACTGCTCTTACTTGCCTGCTTCTGAAGGAGGGCAAAATATCATGTTCAGAGTTCAGCAGCTCAGCCCTTCCTCCTACGCCCCCCAGCCTTTATCCAAATCTGAATGTTCGTCATGTTCCCAGATTCTCTATTACCTCGGCAGCTCAGGTTTCTGTTTACCTGGGGTGACCTAACCCTGACCATTCAGCTCTCCTTCCTTATTATTTCTGCATACGTGGACACACAACGGTTTCCCACCCAAGTGAGACCTACTGTCATGTTAGGGCTTTGTGGCTCCAGTTGCTTGAGTAATTACAAGTCTCCAGTAACTAATAATCCAGGTGTCTCATATCACTGGCTAATCATCCTGCGTACTTTGTTAAGACAGCAGCAGACAACCAATAAGCTTTCCATTTTTATTTGAAACAGAAATCTTGCAGTATTGAGCTCCTGAACCGAAAGACAGAGGCACACTCCATTGCTTTCTATCAGTAGCTGTCAAATGTTACAGCATCATTGTCTAGAGGAGCTGGTTAGAGAGTAGATTCTGTGACCTGCTGTTTCACACTGTGGTTCAGGGGCCTCTGAGAGAGTCTAAGCATACACCTTTAAAGGAGATGTCCTTGTGCTTCCCTAACAAAAGACCACAAACTCGGTGTCTTGAAACACCAGAAAATTGTCTTAGAGTCTGGAAACTGGAGTCTGCAATGAAGGTGTCAGCAAGGCTGTGCTCCTACCATAGGCCTTAGGGGACACTCCTTCCTTCCTCTCTCAGCTTCCAGTGGCCCCATCTGTCCCTTGATTTGGGCCCGAGTCACTCTATTTTTTTGCCTCCATCTGCACATGACCTTTTCTCCCATGTCATTGGGTCTTAAATCTCCCTTTACTTTTTCTTAAGTAGGGACACTGCCAGTTGGCTTCAGGCCCATTCTAAATATAAGGTAATTTCCATCTGATGTCTTTAATTATCTCAGCTAAGACCCTATTTCCAACTAGCATCATAGTCATAGGTATTGGAGTTAGCACTGGGACACATCTTCTGGGGAGGTCACAATTCACCCAGAGACTGTTCTGACTTATGGAGTTCTGACATCATCCTGTAAAACACTATACTGTGTGACTTTAAAGCTTATCTTGACTCTAGTTGTCATGATATCTAGGTGGTGCCTCAGTAGCATATGAGTACCTCAAAAAAACAAGAAAGAAGAGATAGAATGCCTCTTCCCCAGTGAAGCACAATTCCTGCTAGTCCTGGAGTATGATAATAGGAAGGATGGATCCTTTTTTTTTCTTTCTCAGCTCCCCACCCCACTCCTGGTTCCTAAATACCTAGTCTGTTCCTCTGAAGCCATCAGTTTTAGAAACTTACCAGTAAACAATTCTAGTGGCTGACATTGCCTCTTACTCCATAACACATTGAACTTATTTCTTGAAACATAAATATTAATTGTATGAATGAATGAACATGCACAAAGGAATGGAAGCACTTTCTATCTAATTCTAATTCATGTCGCAGTTTGGTCCTTTGCACCTTGAATACAAAAAGCAGCCTCTTTCCTCCCTATAATCCTCATCCTGGCTTCCCTCTCTCTGTTTCTTATCAGTATACTTTTACCAATGAGATAAGATTCCTCCTCTTTCTCTTCCTGTGCATTAGTCACCTTCCCCATCCTGTTTCAAACCAAAGCAGGCTTTGAAACAAAGATCTACAATAATACCTGCTCTCTCAACCCAAGTCCAGTTGTCTTCATTTCATGGCTGCGATCTGCCTTGTGTGCAACAGCCTCCCCTTGGCCATTTGCTTATTTCCTGTGCACCTAATCCTTTGACTATCGTTTACAAATCCTTCACCTGGTTCCCCTCTCCTCAGACAAGACACAGCTTACCTCTCGTACAGCCTCTGCTACTGCCTCACTCCCCAGAGCCTTCTCCAGAAGCTGTTCCCACCCAAATTTCTCCCCCTGCCTCTTAACTCCATTCTCAGCAATTTGTTGGAAGCAAAATCCAGCCTCACCTACCTCTCCACTGGTGTCACCTCTGCCATCCTCCGCTCTCTGTCTTCATTCTCCTCTCGGCAAAGCCACTCCACGCAGCACCAATGGAACCCACAAAACCAAATCAAAATGCTGTGGTGAGTAAAGAGTTCCTGCAAATTTAGAAGCTGTCATATTCTTGGGACTGATGACTCTCCCACAGCTGGCTCTCTGAGGAGGAAGACCATGGCTTCTAGTATTGGCTTATTCACAAAGTACCAATCTTATCATGGACAATTTCAATATTCTAATGTGACATCCCTGTAATAGAGAGTTGGCAAAAGTGCACCGTCACCCAATAGTATGTGGTATTTCCACAGGGCACATCCAGCAACCCCAAAATCATATATAATAGTACAACATTACAGAATAATGAATAAGTAGATATATAGATATAACCAATTGCTGGATGCCAAAAGATCCCACCAAATGAACTCACTTCATGGCTTGTGTCACCTGAGTATACATTAAAATGGCTTCCAATCATTTGCTTTCCACTGTCTTGAATATTCCCGGTCTTGTTCATATTTATTCAGCTGTTGAACGAATACTTAGCTACACTCAGGATAGTTTTCCCCTTTTGATACTTGTTTAAGGTCTAACTGCAGCATGATAAACTACATATGATGGATTACATATAAAATATCATAAGTTTTGATATCTTGTAAACACCCGCAAAGGCATCACCACAATCAAGAAAATGAAAATATTCACCATTTTCAGAGTTCCCGCATCTGCCATTGCGGTCCTTTCTCTCAGACTTCTCTCCCTTTTTCCTTCCCTAGGCCATGGTGATCTATTTTCTGTCACTACTTTCTGGCATTACATTGAATTTTCTAGGGTTTCTTACCTTTGCTTCTAATACAATTTACTGGACTGCAAGTTTATGTGAAGTTGTTTTGAATAATGGTTGTTTGATGTCCAGTTGCTAAACTGAATACTTGAAGACATGCAAAAGGGATGAGGAGTCTGTTCTAGCATGTGGTTGGGATGGGCAAGGGAAGGCGGGAGACCTCAGCGGAGATTCTGGACATGGGGTAATGCTCTCTCTCTCTCTCTCTCTCTCTCTCTCTCTCTCTCTCTCTCTCTCTATATATATATATATATATATATATATATATATATGCTGCTTAAATAAGAGATCTTTATTTCATTAAAAATCTACTGCGGCAATAATCACAGTTGCATAGACTCTTCTCAATGTGTGTCAGACTTCAATAAAGAAGTATGTCCTGCAGAAGACACTAAACTTATAAGAGGGAAAGAGATTGGAGCACTTCTCTTCTTTATTTAAAAATCCTCCTCTGGATTTCCGCTTCATTCCAGTTAAAATCTCATCACCCTGCTGTACCTAGCATTCTTGCCCTCGGGATCCTGGTGACTGATTATACTTCCAGCTTCCCTTTCTCGAGCCCTGGTTCCTCCATCTTGCCAGCGTTGGAATTTTTGCGTGCATTATTGCTTCTGCCTGAGGCTTTCCCTGCCACTTTCCCTAGTACTGCTGCATCCTCTCTATCCCTTCAAGCCCAGCCTAAATATCACCTCACAAAGCAGTCCTTACTTTCACCAAAGTAGTCTTTTTTAAAAATTAAATTCAATTTTACGATTTCCTTTTGAAAAGTAAAAGACAAAAGCAAAAACAAAAATCAGAAACAATGACAGAAACAGGGTAATGTACAATAATACCTATGTTACAGATTTTCAGAACAAGAACAGCTGATTAACAATGGTTGATATATTATCTATTTTATCATCAAATCTGTTGCTCAGATTAACGGATATAGTTATGTGAGATTGGACATATGATTGCATATCACTGCTTGTTTTCCACAAGCCTTAAAACTTTTTTCTTGTTCCTCTTGTTTTTCTTTTTGTCTTTTATCTTGAAGAGAGTATAGTACCAAAATAGTCTTGCTCCTTCTCCAAAGTCTACTCACCCTGCACCCCAGCTCCCTTGATTCGCTCCTTCATTCCTTGCTTCCTTTCTCTCTTACATTATTCATGACTTTAAAAATCTGTAATCACTTCTTTGTGTTCCACCTGTGCCCTGGTCTAGACTGTCGTCTCCACGAGGCCAAGAATCATGTGAATCGTGTTGATTATTGTGACCCAGAAGGTGAACAATAAATATTGAGTGAATGGAGCATCAAATTTCTAGTTTACATGAGAAATTCAGGAAAGCTATGGGGAAAGAGAGCAAGATGGGGGGGAGAGAAGAGGGAGAGGGGGAGGGGAGTGGGGGAGAGAGAGGAAGAGGGAAAGTGGGAGAGGGGGAGGGGAGGGGGAAGGGAAGAGTACCTCAGGAATGGGAACAAAGAGTTTTAAGGAATGGGGATAGAGAAGTTGACCTAAAATGAAGACTGTGAAGGCTTTTGGTCATCTGTGTGCAGCTACAGCCTCTCCATCCTTCTTCCTACAAGATCCAGATCGCTAAGTTTCAAGGCCACCTTAACTCCACTCCAGCACCCCATGTTTTCACATGAGAAGACTGAAGCCTGGAATGCCCAAGGCAGTGAGCAGAGAAGCTACGGGAATTCTCCTCTCCCAACTCCTGCTTCAGAGCTCACATGTCTTGGTAATGTAGTTGGAAGCTGAATGCAGGACACAGAGATGGGGTGAGGAGGGCCTGGGGCGGGGGGGGAGAGCAGTGCGAGCTTGAGCATACACAGACATGGCAGAGAGCCTGGCTTTGTAACTACCTCATTCAGAATTTCTAAGAAAATAGCGGAGACTCCAAGGCCTCCATTTTCTCATTAGTACACTAGGAACCGAGTGAGTATTTCCTGACAATCTTGTGGGGGAATAATACGAGTACAGCACCCATCTCATCCATGATGTTTAACAGAAATGCTGTTGGTGCCCTTTTAATCCCTGCAGCGACAGCAGGCAACTGGCACTGGACAAGATGAGCGGTCTCCTCACCAGTCACCAGTGTCCTAATCGTGGCCCTGCTCATTGCTTACTTTAATTAATGGTCTGGCATTCACAGGTTTTCACTGTCTAAGAAAATTGCTAGGGCCACAATGCTTGGGGAACACATCAAGCTTCCGCTATGGAATGTCCGATGTATTTACTCCTGTAGGCCTTCCGAGAAGAATGAGGAAATGAAGTCACAGATTGGAAGAAAAGGGACCCATGACCACAGTCAGGCGTAAAGTCAATAATGTTCCACTTTCCTGAGGAACTGGAATCGTTTAAATGTCAAGAATATAGCAAGACACCTCCTGCCATGCATGCCTAGTGACGCTCTCCTTTTGGGGATAACCTGTTCTAATTACAGGTATTTAGTTCACTGTTCAAACTCTGCTGCATTGAACTTATGGCTTCAGGCATTAAGAAAGACTTGCTGTGTGAAGTAGGGGGAGGAGAAAGGAGCTGGCACACACTATTTGTAGTATTTACTTTGTTTCAGACACACTGGGTATTCTCTCTTTTCTCTGTGTCTTCTCTGTCTCTGTCTCTCTCTCCTCTCTCTCTATCTCTCTCCTTTGTCTCTCTCTCTTTTCTTTCTCTCTCTCTCCCCTCTCTGTTGCCTCTCTCTCTCTCTCTGAGACAGCAATACATATCTTTTCATTAAAGACCTTCAATTTCATTTGTATGAGAGAAAAGCTAGGTAGAGTTTAAGATGACTTCTAGAATGCTTAACCTATTTTTTTTTTTTAATTTCTCTCATAACTATGCTGGAGAAGCATCCCAGAACTTTAGACTGGCTGGACATCCTCAAGAAGTTGGTTCCATTTGGGGTTCTAAGATGGCTGTTTTCTCTGGCAGCAGTGTTTGAAACCCAGACCTGAATGGTAGGAAAGGAAAGATGACCTTTTTCTTTAAGGGCATGATCCAGAAGTACAGCACATAATCTTGCTTCACATCCCTCAAAGGCAGAGGTTTTATTATGCATATCATAGTATAAGAGTAAGCAGTACAAGGCTTCTATGAGATCAGGAACTTTTTTCCTGTTATTTCACCATCATGCAGAATTTGTTATCTTCTGCATGGAAAAAGGATGGCTGGCTCCTCATTCCAGGCAACAGAAGACAGGACAATCTTAATCTTAACCTCTTCCTTCTTTTCCAATCCTACAATCATATTCAAGGGCATTCTACCACTGACCTATGCTCCCAGAAATTTAAACATTTTTATTTTTTGATACGGTCTCACTATGTTTCCAAGGTGATTTCAAACTTGTGACCCTCCTTCCTGTGCTTTTCTGAGTATCTAAGATTATAGGCATGTGTCACTGAGCCTGACTAGTTCTTTTCTTGAAGGTACCAGCTCAAAATTGTTCATGTCATTTCTGCTCTTCTCCCATGGGTCAAAATTTAATCACGTGTCTAGAGATAGCTTCAGGGGAATCTGGGAAATGTGCCTAATTTACTGAAAGAAAAAGAAACAGTCACTGATTTCTGATAAGACATAACCCCTCTGTTATAGAAAACCAGTGAGGGAATTGTGCAAAATGGTGACACGACTTGACTTATTTTTCAAAAATTTTGGGGGCCAGGGAGATGGCTCAGTGGAATTAGCACTTCCCTGTCAAGTGCAAGGCCTGAGCTCAACCCCTGGTTCCGCCAAAAAAAAAAAAAAAAAAGAAAAAAAAGAAAAATTTTTATGGATATTGTGGGGAAGCTGTCTTGATTTTGCCTCTTTCTCTCATTGCTGAGACAAAATGCCTGACAACCAAATTAAGCAGGGAAATACTCATGTAGATCACAGTTTGTGGAGGTTCCAGTCCATAGTTGGCTGGTTCCAAGGCAGGATGGCACATGGCAGAGAATAAATAGTTCACAGTGGTGGAAGACAATAAAAGCAATAAGAGCACAAAGGGAGGATGGGTTAGAGAGCAGGGCTTTTTTCCTTTTTTAAACTGTATGCAAGCTATCCTCCCCAGGGCAGGTGGAGCACTCATACCCATAATACCAGCATTTGACCATGAATCAATCAAAAACTCTGGAAGCCTTCCCCATGATTACATGAAGCTTTGGGTGGACAGCTAGACACAAACCATAACATTCTGCTCCTGGTCCGCCAAAGACTCATGCACATCCCTTTATGCAAAAGACATTTTAGTCTATCTCTGAGTTGCCAAAGTCCTAATTATCTCAGTCCAAGTCCTAACTGTCCTCTGAGATGTAAAGCAAACTCTCAGCTGTGAGTTCCTGCACAAATGAAAAGTTAAACACCTCCAACATTCAATAGCACAAGGTAAATAGCACCATTCAATGGCACCATTCCAAAAGGTACAAACAGGAGGATACAAAGGATTTGGACCATGGGGAGCTGGCTCAGTGGAATAAGCATTTCCCTGGCAAGTGCAAGGGCCTGAGTTCAATCCCCAGTTCTGCCAAAAAAATTAAAAGAACTAAAAGGATCAAATCAAGTCCAAAATCCAGAAGAGAAAACATTAAGTCCTGTGGGTCCATGTGCAACATCTGAGGCAATCTGTGGCAAATTGTGGGCTCTATGTGGCTCCAGGTCTGTGGCATTTTGGGTGGTCATAGCTCCCATGGCTTCTGTCTTGGGCCTTCTCTGCTCACTCTTGCCAAGCTTCCTCACACAATCAACATGCCTCAGCCAGTCGAAGTGTTTAACTTTTTGCCAAACTTCTGGTGTCTCCATTGAGCATCTGGCTTCATCCTTACAGCTTCACACACTGCCTTCTCAGGGGCACCATGTCTGACCACCCAGGCCTTCTGAAGTCGAGATGGAAGCCTTCTAAACATCAAAACTTTTGCATTCTATGTGTGCCTAAAGCCAGCACTAGAATCATCCTGCTTGGTGCTTTACTTTTGATTCTCAACATAAATGGAACTAAAAGCCCCCATTATAGCCAGGCCACCTCAATGTTTGACTTCCTTATAATTTCTTTGACCAGATTAATCAATCCACTGCCCTAATCCCCATCTCAGCCAAAGTCTCTGGACACAGGCAAATTGCTGACAGACTTTCTGCCAAGCCACAACACACATCGTTGGGAGTCCAGTACCCACTGCAGTCCTTCACAGCAGAAACTTCCCAAGCCTGGTATTTACCAGCAGCATTTCTCCCAGCCTTCTGGTCTTCTGAGCTCTGATCAGCATCTCCCATACAGTACAACCAAAGGCTTTCAGCTCTATTCTTTTGGGCCACATCTCCAAACCTGTCCAAACTCTTCCCACAAGCCATTCCCAAAGGCTTTTGAATCACATGGTCAGGTACAGTCACAGCAAAGGCTCCACTCTGGTCACCAAATTCTGTCTTGGTTACTTTTTTCTCATTGCTGAGACAAAATACCCAATACCCAAATTAAAGAGGGAGAAGTTTATCAAGCTTACAGTTTATAGAGGTTTCCGTTCATAATCAGCTGGCTGCAAAGTAGAGTGGCACATGGCCGAGGACAGCAGTTCATGGAAATGAAAAGCACCAAAGCAAGAAGAGAAAAATAGGAGGAGAATCAGAGATTAAATCTCGTTCTCTCCTCTGTATTGTATGCAGGATACCTGCTCCAGGGTGAATGTAGCTCTCAACAATAATCCTAGCATTGGACCATGAATCAATCAAAAGTTCTAGAAGCCCACCCTACGAGGGCATGAGGCTTCGGGGGGATGTCTAGACCCAAACCATAACAGATGCATGTTCTGGAAATTAGGATGAAGTGGGGAAGTGGGGAGGCAAGCAGAGATGAGGGGAGCTGCGTAGAGGTGGTAGCAGCACACATGGCATGAAATGGCCTGATTCAAGATGCATGTTGAAATCTGCTTTCAAAACCCTCAACAGGACTTTCTAAGAGGTTGGATGTAGGACACGAAGAAGGAAGGGGGGTTTAAGATCATTGGATGAATGACTTCTTCGAGCCAGGCAGGGGTCAGCAGGACAACTGTCCTGATTTGTTGCTTCATGGCTGTTGTACTATCTTATCTTCCTGTTTCTTTTCCTTAAACTTCTGTCCATTCAAAATGATCTTTTCTAGTTTTCTGTTTCCTTAATTATTTTTTTGCCTCTTCCACTACAAAGTGTGCTCCGCAGAGTGGAAGCTGCTCTTTCCTTTGCACTATTGTAACGTTTGCACCTACAAAAGTGTCTGATGCAGCTTATGAAGAGTAGCAGCCAACATTTGTTTCATATGTGTTGAATGGAAGAATAGGGTAACAGGGTTGATGTTTCTATCTTTTTTTTTTTTCTTTGTATTTTAGGGAAGGGTGTACAGGGTGATCAGGATCTCATTACTAGATTGGACTTGTTTTGCTCTGCTTGTTGACAGCCTTCCAAGAGCTGGAATCATAGGTGTGCACCACCATGCCATCTCAATTGCCATCTCAGTGTGTCCCTGGGGCAAGGCCAGCACAGCAGGACCGGGGATCGAACCCCTACAGCCTGTGCCTGTTTACAGGCACTTTAATCCACTAAACTATTTGGCTGGCCCAGAGAGTTGATGTTTCTGAAGATGGTAATAGAATAATATAGGAATGGAATGTTGAAATCCAGAAATGTACTCAGTAAGGAGCCCATAAGTTCTTTAAAAATGATTAAATATCACATATCTTTGTAAAGTTGTCAATGCGTTAAGTTTACACATGCTCCATCAGAATAATGAAGTTATTTTAAAAGAAGAAATTGTCAAACTGAGCTCAAATACCTAAAATTTGTTTTCTGTTTATTACATTAAAAAAGCAATCCCTAGAGATGTAAGGCAAAACGAGAGGCAAGACTCAAGAATTCATAACAATCAAGTTGTTATTTAAATATGTGAGAATTTTGTAAGTATACAAGTCATTTATCTTTCCTGGAATGGAAAGATGTCATTAGGGCCCCTGAGCAAGATTGGAACAGATGGTGTTGAAGCACGTGAGTATTACCAATGAGCACTGAAATATATTAAACTTAATAATTTTGGGGTATAAAATATAATGTAAATGTCACAATTCTTGAGATGAAAGTTATACAATGTAAAATGATAGTACAATATTACTTTGGCTGCTTCCACAGTACCACATTAACAGTATTTTAAGTAAGGTAGGGGTTTATTTCTCCTTGTAGCACAGCGTGATTATAAGCAAGCCAGAAGGCCCATAATCCTAGGGAGACAGGCTTCCTCTCTCTTCCTCCATCCCTGGAGGGTGATGCTTTCTAGTTTGGGTTAATATGGTTTATCACCGTGATCCCTGTTTCCAGATTCTAACAGCAAGAAAGGCTAAACAGCGGAAAGGCAGAAGATGCTGCAGATCCCGTCCACTCGGTCCAGTTAGCTGACCACATAGCCATGCCCCACACCAGGGGGACTGGGAAACCGAGGCTCCAGGAGTGATGCGATGGCCTTTTAGCTGAAAAGAATCATATTTTTCTTATATAATGATACACATAGAATACTCCAACAAGGTAAAAGAGTACACACAAAGATTATTCTAGAAGTGTTTTTGTTTGTTTGTTTTTTTGGCTGGCTCAAGTTGCCTTCAGGGAAGGTTCTGGGGATAGAACCATAGCATTCTGCTTGCCTTGTTTAGTTAGTCACAAAAACAACTGAGCTAATGGCCAGAATCAACCACTGCTAATTCTACATCCATATCTTATGATTTATAAAGCATTTCTTTGAAGCAGCTTTACAGATGTTTCAGCACTTTTATATATTTTTCTATGTACAGGATAAATAGCTTATATATATATATATATATATATATATATATACATATATATATATACATATATATATCTCCATTATTTCAGCAATACTAGTCATATTTTATAACTTTATGCTATGTTATTTTGTGCTAAATAGTTATAATAGTTACTGCTTCCTTGTGGACTGAATCATTTAAACATCCTAAAGTTTCCCCTTGGTTATAAACGGCTACTATTACTACTTTTTGAAACAATATCTCACTGTGCACAAAATGGTCCCAACTCTGTACGTTCAAAAGTTAGGATAAATATGCAGCTACTTTCCCTTAACTCAATGAATAGAAAGATTTGTTCTGATAGTGTTTGTGGAGAGGACATCATGCCTGCATCTTGTACCATGAATAAGTACTAAGAAGATAACAACATGCAATGTATTAATTATTGAAACTGTCAGTTTTGAAATTATCTCATTGCTATTTGTTTCTCAATAAAATTATTTTATAAAAAAAGATCTCTCTGTGTAGTTCAGGCTAACCTTGAACTCACTATGTAGCTGAGGCTGGCCTTGAACTCACAGAGATCCTCCTGCTTCAGCCTCCTGACTGCTGGGATTATAGGCGTGTGCCACCAAGCCCAGCTGAATGACCAATATTAAAATCACAACTATTCCTCTGTGCTTCCACTTGTCTGGTCATACACTCAGATTGCTGTCTGAATGCAATCCCAAGTAGATTCAGAACCTCGTAGGTTAATTTTTGAAGGGCTCAATTTTCTTCTCTGGTTCCCTTACGACAGCCAAGATTCCATTTCTAGCCATCTGCTTTAATATTAGGTTATGCAAGAACTGGAGATCTCATTGATACATACTATGTCCTCGTGGAATACACTTCCCATACTGGAATCCTGTTCCCACACTGAAAAGGATTGTGCCAAGTTGCACCAGCAATTTACAATTTTAAGTGTTCACTAGATTTCAAATGATGGTATCCATTCATAGCTGAAGTTCAGTTCAAAGGTATTTTAAGGGAGTCTTCTGATTCCTTTGACAAAGTCACATACATTTTAGCAGTTTGTATTACATCTACAGAGAAGCAGCTACTTTAGAGTTGTCACCCTATTTACCAAAAAAAAAAAAAAAAAAAAAAAAGCAAGTAAGAGCTTTCTAAATTTAATCCAAATCCTTCTGAGTCCATGTTAATAACATAAAAGTGTGAGGAGAAAATGAGTTCTGTTTACTGGCACCTGCCTGCTTTTTCCCCTAAGAAAACGTTCATGGTGATGCTGGTGTCTGTGGGAGGGAACTCGTGTGCCAAGAATTGTACGCACATCACCTTTCCTCTGACCCTCCTAGCAGCCCTGACTTGACAGTGTGATTATTTCTGCCGGGCAGAGAAGCTTCTGAAGGTCAAGCGCTGTGAGAATGACACATGGACTAGAAATGGCAGGGGGGCGGGGCGGGGGTTGAGCCTCTTGTATTTTCACTCCACGATGTTTCCTTGATCTGCTGCTCCAAGGGCTGGACTTCCTGAGAAAACGGGTGGTTCTTCAATTTTATATGTTTTTTAATAATGCTTCCTCCCCACTTTCTCCTCAGTTGCTTTCTGGATTCCATAAGAAGCCACAGAAATACAAGTCTGGATGGATAAGAGCTTGGAAATGATTTAATCTGCTGTTCAACAGACAAATACAATTTCTTTGAATCAGTTCCCTGGGAGGGTTCATGGAATCAAGCTTCTTGTCATTTCAGTGCTATATTTCCAGAACGTACCTTGCTGACTTAACAGAGAACATTGATATCAAGTGTTACTCTAATCTATCACAAATGCCACGGAAAGTCTTGTTTAGAATACATAAGGAAATTTTATAACTAGTTTCAGAAATGTTAACTGTACTTCCAATGGCAAGGTAGGCAAATTTTCTAAATTTCTACATTTTATTTACTTTTTTTTTTTTTAATGTATTTTGTAATGGCTTCCCTACGTAGATCGGACTCGTAGTGATTCTCCTATTTTCAGCCTCCCAAGGGCTGGGATTACAGGCAGGCACCACCATGCCTGCCCAGTCTCTCAATCAATATCTCAGTGCGCCCCTTGTGCAGGGCCAGCACTGCACCCCAGGGATTGAACCCCAGCCACTGTGCTCTGCTTAAGCATACACTTTAGTCCGAAAATTTCTTAATTTTATTTCTTACAACTGACTAAAGTCTCTAATAGGTACCTTTACAAAAAAAGTGTTATTCCTGTTAGCTGTGGATTACCGTCATGGACTGCAAAAACCTGAGCATGACTGGAACGGGAGAAGTGGATTCTGCCCAACCCCACAGCTCCGAACTGGTTTATATCTGAGGATCTTTCAGCTTCAAGTGTTTCCCTAGATTTACTGATTGATAATTTTGAAGAGTAAAGTCAGAGGAAGGCGTGTCTTGAACATTCACAGGTGCTTCCAGTGGCCTCCCTGGTTAACGTCATCCACGGCGGAGTATGTCTTCCCTGTGATGCAGTAATGACGTGTTTTCCTTTGCATGCCAGCTTCTAAAGCAAAGAAACAAGAAACAACTTATGCTTCACTATCTCTTTCCTCACTATGGAAAAAAAATAACCGTACAGTGAAATAAAGATTGGCAGATACTCAGAGAGGGGAGACGTAGGTTGTTTAATTCTTGGAGTTGTGTACTTATTTTTTTTTTGGCAGAACCAGGGATTGAACTCAGGCCCTTGCGCTTGCCAGGGAGGTGCTTATTCCATTGAGCCGTCTCCCAGGCCCTGGAGTTGTGTACTTCTCTGGTCTGTGGTGAATACCTGGGGTAGGAAGGGCTAACATCTAATCACATGCTGGGAAGCAATTTGGAAGCAAAGTGTAGAGTTTTTATTAATGAAGCCCAAACAAAGAAACCAAAATACCTTCTTTTTATCCAATCATCTGGTGAACTCAACGTTAGAAATCATGGAGGCCAGCTGCTGCATTTTATGTTAGGAGAAGAAATCCAAAGTAGAGAAGTGGTTTCAATGTCACGCAGATTTTCCCTACAATATCAACCATCCAGTTCCTTGGCCAACCTAGGAATGCAAATCAGTGCATTTTTTTGAATCCTCCTTTAATTAAATTAAAAATCAGCATAGAAACTTCTATTTAAACATGCCCAGAAATGAAATTCTACTCTTTAATAAAACATCAATGATTTTACTCCTCTCTCATCAAAAAAAAGCCAAGAAATGCTAAAGGAAGAAGTAGAGGGCATGGGGGGGTGACAGAGAGATCAACCCTGAACAAAAACTGGAAAAAAAGATGACCATGATACAGGTGATGAAGTGATATGAAATAAAACCATACCACACAATTAGTGTCTTGCTGGGTGTCATGGGCTACCCATCCCCCGGCCTGCTAATTCATACATTGAAGTCCTAGGCCTCAGCACCTCAGAAGGTGACTATTTGGAAATAAGCTCTTTAAAGAGGTGAATTAGTTAAAGCAAGACCATGGTCTCGAATGCATTCTGACTGGTGTTCCCCAAGAAGAGATTAGGACACAGAGTCACACAGAGGAAAGACCATCTGTAACCATAGAGAAAACATGGCCACCCAGGAGGCAAGGAGGGCCCCGGCTCCCTTCAATCAACCCACTCTACCACATGCTGTTCTCAGACTTCCAGCCTCCAGAACTGTGAGGACAAGTCTGTTGGCTAAAGCACTAGGCTATGGTCTTTGTTATGGCAGCCCTAGAAAATCAATCATTCATCCAGCATGAAGAGATTTCGTTCATTTTTTTTTTTTTTTTACTACATCCATGGTCAAAAGGAAATGCCAGTGTCATCAGTTTGGTGCCTTAGCTGAAATGAGGGCCTCGGTATGGTATCAGGGAGCTTTGGTGGGCAGAGAACAGAAAATGTAACCCCAAAGACTAAAGTGATAAGTCTCGTGTGTTTGACGCAAGTCAATTTTAATGTCAAGGGGAAGGGCGGGTTGCAAGTACAGCTTGATAAGAGCATGGCCTTCTCCATTTTCCTGTTGACTGGGTAGGTTGGCTTCCTTCCAGGTTGAAAGACAGCATCTGTAGTTCTATGTGCTCCTCACTCTCACCTGAGGAGAAAGAAACGCACCATGTAGCCACTGAATAATTCCCAGCTTCCCTCTGACTGAAGCAATCGTTGCTTTACCAATAAGAACAGCAATAGCAGCAACAACTAGTATTCACTGGGCACTCGGTGTGTGCCAGGCTTTCCTCTAAGTGCTACTGCTGTTTTAATGCTTCATCCTCAGAAAGGGAGCAGTGGTGTGGCGAGTGTTATGGTTTGTACCTACATGTCCCCCCAGAGCCTCATGCACTCAGGGAGACAGGCTTTTTTGTTTCTGGCTGAACCTGAATCTAGCGTTTGTGACTGATTCACAGTGCAATGCTGGAATAAGGGTGTTGGGAGGTGGCTGGCACTGTCCTAATCCCAGCAACCTGGTTAAGACAAAAAGGGCAGAAAGGCTTGTTTTCTTCTTCTGCTCTCGCTGTTGCTCACCAGGCCTGTTGTCTTTGGTGTCTTCCACCTCCAGGAACTGTTGCCCTCTGCCATGTGCCACCCTGCCAGGGAGCCAGCTGATTATGGATTGAAAGGTCTACAAATTGTGAGCTAAATAAACCTTTCCTCCTTTAACTTCGGATTGGGATATTTTATCCCAGCAACTAGAAAAGTAACTAACACAGCAGGAAATGGGCAATGAATGAATAACAACTTAAGTATCCAAAAAAGGATGAATGGATGATGAAAATGTGTGTACATACAATAGAATAATCTAACCTTTTAAAGAAGGAGATTTGCTGTGCACGGTCATGTGCACCTGTAATCCCAGATGCTTGGGAGACTGAGGGAGGGATAGTAGGTCATGACTAGTCTGGCCAATTTAGAAGCTGTCTCAAAATAAAATTTTAAGAGTTGAGGGGCATGTAAGTCAGTGCTAAAGTGCTTGCCTGACTTCTGTGAAGCCTGAGATTTAATACCTAGAACTTGAAATGAAAGGGAGGGAATTCTTAAACTGCTGTTTAAGGCAATATGAATAAAACTTGAGGATGTTATGCCAAATGAAATAAACCAGTACAGTCACAGCAAGACAAATACAGCATGATTCCATTTAAATGAAGTGGAAAAGGCAGGGAGAGAAAAGGAGAAGATAGTTATGCCGACCTCAGAGAATCAGGGTAGGGGACTCTGGAAAGATGGAGGATCCGTGGGCCCTTTGTTCCTACTTCTTTTTATGGGGATGGTGGTGAGTGATGCTCCCCAATAACTAGAAATTTTCAAGCCTGGTTTGGCTTCCTGGTACCTCTGCTTAATGTCATTTGTTCCAGCAGTCTACCTGTAGCTTGTTTGTTTGTCCTTGACTTACCATTGAAGGTCTTAAGTTTAGAGTATGCATTTGAGTTGGCGAGGGAGTACCTTCCTCATGGTTTTCCTAGAGTTAGGGAGGAGCATGTGCATATATGGTATTGTACTCTCTAATAACCCTAGAGTAAGTAATATAGTGACTCTAGAGTGAATACACACACACACACACACACGTATATGTGTGTGTGTTAGTGCATAGTGTACCTATTACCTTAAAGTTAGTCAGCTCCCTACTTTGTTTTCTCTGTAATTTTTGGAAGTGGGGGCAGTTTATTATTTGTACAGTTGGCTTTTTCTCTGCATGCTATCAACTTCTCTTTTTTCTTTTTCTTTTTTTCCCAAGGCCATTTGGTATCTTTCTTTAAACAGTTTCTCTTTTTTCTACCCTAGTCATTGAGTAATTCCCAGGTTATTTATTTTTTATTTTTTACTAAAATTTGTTTTCAAATCCTTCAGGTAGGGATTAGCTCCATGCACTGATGAGGCCCCTATTCTATTTTATATTCATCTGCAGACCCCACCCCTACCGTATGGTTTAAGTTGATCCTTTTTCCTCCCCAGCCCCCTGACATGATTTTGTCCATTCTCACTGCAGGGATCTGATTCTTTCAGGCTTGATTTTAGTTACTTTTTTTCTTTTGCAGAACCAGGGATTATTGAACTCAGGCCCTTGCACTTGCCAGGGAAGTGCTTATTCTACTAAGCCATTTCCCCGGCTCCTGTTACATTTTTAAAATCATGGATTAAGAAAACCAAACATAGGCAATTTACAACTTGAATGCTAAATATTTCATATTGATTTAATATTGGCTTAATATTTAACCCATTTCTCTAATGTATCTGGTACAGGGTCTCACTACACAGCTGGGACTTCTGGTGATCCTCTTGCTTTCACCCTCCCCAGCGCTGGGATTACAGGCATGCGCCACCACACCAGGTGGCCAGCTCAGTGTGCCTGGGGGCGGGGCTGGCACGGCATGTGGTGCTGGGAATCAAACCCGGGTCCCTGCACTTGCCTAGGCAGGCGCTTAATCTGCTGAGGTATTTCACCAGTTCTTAATATTTAACATTGATGCTAAATATTTTCCATTTTCACACACATAAGAGCAACCCCTCCCCCCATTTGAAAATGTTTCTCGAAAGTAACAAAGTATCGGTGTGTTCTTTAATAACACTCAGACTGCTTGCAGTTCTCTTAACTTGGAGGGAGAAAAATGTTGTGCACAATGGAGCTCCTTGGGGACTGGAATAGAAGCAGGTAAGTGTGCACAGGATATATATTCCAACCACATGCAGGGCTAGCAACTGTGAGTAATTCCCCTTGTTTGGAGCACTTTTCCACCTGCCATCTCTGCCGGCTAGCTGTCACTGCAGCCTCTGAAAGTCAGGGGACCCCGCGCTGTATGCGGCTGTTCCTCCTGTCTGCACTTGGGTAAGGCCTGAACCCCGCCCCTCCCCCCAACCCCGTGTTGGGGCGCTGACAGGCTGCACCGCAGCAGATTGCTGCTACTGAGGCTGAGTCTGTCGCTGGTGAAACAAGTTAAAAGCCAGCCAGGGAGGGGACAAGTGGTGACGTCATTCTCAAGGCCTCGGTGCAGGTCTCAACGGATTCCAGCTGCCTTCCCACCATGGCCTTTCCGCCCCCTCCAGACCAGGGGCTTCCCTGCGCCCCGAGAGTCTGTTGGGGAAGGCGACCCAACTTCACCGAAGCCTTCCAGAAAGTGCTTGCGGCAGGCGGGGGGCGGGGGGCGGGGGGGGTGCAGTGGGTGGGCCTGTGACCTGCTTACTCCTGCAGAGCTCTGAGACCCAGTAACTTGCTTTGCATTTGCGATCCCGAAGTTTGTTTCCCTGAACATCGGGGCTGTCCCATAGAGGAACTGGGACTGTCTGCAATCGGCGTGAGGTGAGTGGCGCTGACAGCCGTCGAGGGGACCTGGCGCCGGGGCATAGCGAAGCTCGTCCGGTTCCCTCCGCGCAGCGCTCTGGTTCGCCCGCCCGACTTCGGAGAGGAGCGCCGGGCCCGAGGAGAACCGAGAAATCCTCCCGGGCGCTCGCGGCGCCGGCCCACACCCGCCCGCGCCCGCCCGCGCCCGCGCCCGCGCCCGCGCCCGCGCCCGCGCCCGCGCCCGCCCGCGCCAGCCCCGTCACGTTGGCTGCCGAGCGCATCCTGGCTGCGCCCCTGCGGCTGGCGCCGAGGGGAGCTGAGGCGAGCGGATCACGTGAGAGGAGGAGTCTGACCTACTTTCGCGGGCTGGCCGACGCATGCGCACTGCGCGTCTGTGCACCAGCCCGAGGCTCACGTGGAATCGCACGTGCCGGCGCCTCTGCCGGCAGCTGGGGGCGCGGGAGGCGCTGTGGATGCGCGGCACGTGGGACCAGGAGACCTCGCGGGGCTTCCCATGATTGCACAGGGTTCAGGGCTCAGGAGTTCCCAAATGAAAGTTCCCGTGAATTTGCCCTTTGAGTTGCATTGCTGGTGGTTCTGCAGCCTGGGCTTTAACCCTCGTGGGCCCGGGAGGTTGCACAGCGACCTCATTGTGTGACAGTCACTGTGTGACAGCCACAGGACCTGCAGCCGCGAGCCACTGCGGGTGGCTAAATTCCAGCCAGAATCACTGAAGTCTAGATGCTGACTGAAATTCTCTTCAGCCTTAAAAACAAACAGCTTTGTAGATACAGACGTGGAAAGACCACCAGATACGCTAGGTTGTGTGTGTGTGTGTGTGTGTGTGTGTGTGTGTGTGTTTTAATAATGTAACACATGCGATGCTAAGATGCACATAGGGATTTTTATAGTCCAGTGTGTGTAAATGCATAGCTCCGGGAAAATGTACACGAAAGTATATGGGACAAATGGAAAAGAGCCAGGTTTTACATTTCATTTTTGTCGCTTTGAAGTTGTGTACTTTGTGCGGTTACTGCATTTCTGAAAAAAAAAAATTAAAGACTGTGCTGGGCGCCAGGTTTTATGGAAATCATTTCCTTCTACAGAGTTTGTCATGTACAGTGTCTGTCGCCTTCCCTGTTCTGTGCAGCTTGTACCTGACTGTCATAAACTTTCTGATCAACTGTGGAGACATTATTTTTTAAACTCCAAGTTGAACAATCGACAAAGGCGCTGTACAGTTTAAAGACCCTCCCCACGGCTGCTGCGATAGGGAAGTCAAGGGAGTGACAGCAGTAAATAGTCCCATAATGAGCCGGAGCAACTTGACTACTGCAGTTAGGGTTTTCTCTCTATCCTGTGTTAGTTAGTAGGGCAGGTAATACTGTGGTTACACGCGTTACAGATGATGGAAAACTCAACGTGAAAAGGTAAAGCTCATTGAAATGAAGTGAACAATAGGATGGGTTTTAGGAATACCTCTACCCACCAGATTATGTCACTCGGACCTGGTTTCATTCCATCCCTTTTGCCAGACTTCACCAGGTTGATTTTACCTAAAGCTTTGAGAAAATCTCATTCTTTCTAGAGGCATTAAGCAAATACCTTCTCCATGCTCTTTGGCTGGAGTCAGGGCAGGTGCTCTCATCTGAATCAATAACCATAGCAGAACAAGGAATTATGCTGATTCATTTGGGTGAAGTTACTTGCCCAAGCGCTTGGGGGTGGGAACTAGAGAATTCAGAGATAGGAACTGGAGGTGGGGGTAGCTGGAGGCGCTGCTGGCCTCACTACTGGTGCCTGTCTCTCCTACTCTATCTTTCTTCTTTTTTCCTTCCCCTGAGAAGGATGCTGAGTCAGGATGCACCAAGTGGCTGCTCTTCTCTTGCTGCAAATTCAGCAAAGGACTTGGATTTTCTCTTGGACCATGAACCTTTCCGGTGATCAAAATATCAGGGGAAAAATAAAATAGTGATGGAGTAAGAGCCATCCAAATAGAAAAAAGAAAACAAAAAACAAAAACAAATTCCCACTACCAACAAAACCACATGAATAATGAGGAATCACTCGTGGCATTTGGGCAGAGTTATAGCCCAAACTTATTTATTTTTTTATTCATCCATCCACTAAGTATTAAGTTCCTACTGCACATGGAGGGACAAGGCCTCTTGGGAAGAAAAAGAGGAAAAGAATATTAATGACCCTGAACTCCAAAGAGAATGTAGCCAAGCTAAACAGACAAAACAGGTACCTGGAAAACATTAAAATAATGATGAAATGTAACATTAAAATAACAATGATAATGATGATAATTAAGTGCCTACATGTGCAGTAATGCACCACGGCAGATGTTCAGTGCAGAGAGAGTGTGGTTGAAACAGATGACAAGCAAAAGCAGACCCTGAAAGAGTTCTGAGATTAGATAAAAGAAAGCAGGGGAAAGGGGAGAAGCTGCGAAGAAGGTTGGACACTGCATGAACGAAGGAATAGAGGTCTAAACAGAGCTGGTGTTTTCAAGACTGGAAACTAGAGCTACATTTGTATTGGAGTGAGGTTAGAAATCAGGTTCCCCGGGTCTTAGTGCCATGCAGGTACTATGCATTGCAGGCGCCTTGCATCGGCTTCTGTTCCCATTTGCACATCATTTCTGTGTTTCATCTGGTTATATCAGAGCACATCTAGGGGCTTTCAGTAGCGTTCACAGATCACTCATTCAGTTACAGTCACCCTCGGGGCGTCTGCTGCACTCTTTCTCTCATACTGATTCCTCTGATAGGATCCTTTCTGGTGCAAAAAGGATGAGAGTCGCCCCACCACCACTTACTCATTCCCTTGGGAGCAGAGGGAAGGCTCAAGGACGTTGGAGATGAAGGCATGTCATCCAGGACACACGACACACTCAGCACACATAACGTGCTCAGCTGCCATTAGGAACGTAGTGAAGTGTTGTGCAAGCATTTGCTTGCTGTTATGGGGCTGACGCAGGCAGATGGTGAGAAAGCCCTGGGTTCTAATATTCTAATATTCTAATATTCTAATAATTCTGCCAAATCTCAGTACCCTCATCCACAAAGTGAATAAGACAAAAACCAACTGTCCTGAAGATATGAACACGGATGGCAGAATCTACATAAAGCTGGAAGGAGCCTGTCTTTCACCCAACACCCACTCTAAGAAAAGGTCTGTGTCATTAACAAGTGGCACCAAAGTCCCGTAGGGGAGACTTGAGCAGGTCCTCATTCTGAAACACAGTGGAGACTCTTTACACGTCCCTGTCTTCTGCCTAGAAATAGGGTCCAGAGGCCAGTTGCTGCCAACTAGGATTCTTATTGGAAGGAGGGAGAAAAAAAGCAAAAACTCCAAGACTGAGTGGTCTCTGTCATGTATTATATTATTTTAAAGAGGCAGAAAAAGGGAGAAATGATAGTAGTTTCAAATGCATGAATTAAAAATCCCAAAGGGTGCTGTGTACCGGAGGGTAGCAGAATTAGTGAATAGTGAATACTTGGTGGGCTTGTGGAAAGTCTGGAACTCTTGTCATCCTCCCAACAAACTGCACATGTGGTATGGGCCAGACAAGAATGGGCCTGCCACGAAGGTCATGGGAAGGCTGCATGCTTCGTGTTTCAGGCCCCAACAGCAGGGTCCTAAGTCTGCACACGTTCAGTGGTTCTGTTCACCCAACCACCAGCTATGGCCCTTGGCTTCTGTGCTTGCTGGTTGGGATACAGAGGTGACTGAGAGGCACCCTGGCCTTGGGCTGTCTTACAGCACAGTGGCGAGGTAGATACACACATGCAACTTAGGTGTAAAGTTAGGTGGGATTTAAGGTTTCATGAGACACAGCATGGGAAGGTACTCATACCAGAAAGCCATCAAATATGACAGAGAAGGGGTCAGAAAGCTCAGCAAACTGAGCACCTGCTTAGACAAGCACAGGGACCCAGATTCCATCACCGACACTACATGCTGCACCAGCCCCGCCCCCCTGGGTGTGCTGAGCTGGTCACCAAGAAGGCCTATAATCCTAGTTCTGGAGGGGCTGAAAATGGGAGGATCACTATGTGTCTGAGCTACATAGTGAAACCCTGTACCACATACATAACAAAAGAAACATATAACAGAGAAATGGCAGCTTTGATCGAGCCACAGTACTAAAAGGTGATAATTCAGGAATTAATAAAATGCAGCTCAGGGCTGGCCAAATAGCTCAGTAGATTAAAGTACCTTCAAGCAGGTGCAGGGGCCAGAGGTTCGATCCCCAGGCCTGCTGTGCTGGCTCTGCCCCCGGGATACGCTGAGATGGCAATTGAGACTGGGCGTGGTGGTGTGCGCCTGTAATCCCAACTCTTGGGAGGCTATAAACAGGAAAATCACTATGAGTCCTATCTAGTAGTGAGACCCTAAACACCCTGTAGACTCTTCCCTAAAATAAATTTTAAAAAAAAGTGACTCCTGTTCTTCATGAGCCACAACCAGAAGGCCCAGGGGTGTTGGATTGTTAGGGTTCAGGAGTGTGCCCCAAATGCTGTGTGCAGAGAGGTGATTCTCAGAGACTGTCCATCTTTCACAATTAGTCCAGAGGCTCCCAGGGTCTCCCAACAAGGCCTCTGGAGGTGAGGAACTAGTGAGGGAGAAAGGTTTTTCATTTCAATCAGAGCAGTTCTGAATTATTGAATGGTTTTCATTTTCATATATGAATTCATTTAAACAATAAGTTATAAAGCTATAAAAGGTTTGGAAGGCATGGATTTTATTTTTACAGAGAACAAATATGGACAGGGAATGGCTGCCCAAGACACCACAGTCTGCAAGTGCAGAGGACAGCCTGGGACGTCTGTCCCTTTCCTGAGTGCAGCTACCGCACTGTGAAGTGGGAGCCCACTGCAAGACACTTCAGGCCTCTCCCCATCAGGAGGAGTTCAAGATCCTGTGATGGGCACGGGAGAGTGGTAGCTGTGCTGCTTATGGTTGTTGGGTATGTGCTGGGAAAAAACCCAGAAATCCATCCCTGATTCTGAGACACCAAGCTCAGCCAGATGCTCCCAGGAGCCAGAGAGGTGGAAGGTGCTGGGAATTAAGCTGTGAAAGAGGGATGGTGTAGGAAGAGTCTCAGATAAAATAAATGTGAGCCCTGGCACCAGGGCACTCAGGCAGCTTGTAGCCTAGGAACTCATTCGCTAAGTGTGGGGGAAACTGAGGAGAACTGCATCTTGTCCATGACATAATGAAGGCTATCATCCTGTGAGAGAGTAAGGGTTGCACATAGCTAAGAGATGCCATGCGAAATAAGTGAATAGGTGCCATGCCAGCAAGTGGCTTTACGATGTCAGCCAAAGTCAGGTAAGCAAGCAAGAGGGCACTCCATTCAAAAGGCACAGTGAGTCAGGGCCCAAGGGGGGGCTGTCACTGGTGTTGATTGGGGAGGTGGGAGTTCTTTGATCTTTCCTGAAAGGTTATTTGAGACTGAATCACATTCTTTCCAGGATCCATGGAAGGGTCCTCAGGGGGCCTTGTCCTCTGAAAACTCAATGGGCTTGGCTGCTATGGGTAGTTTGGGAGTCTTGGTTTTTACAGCAGGCGAAAGGAAGCCAAGATCAGATGGGAATAGGAAGGGTCTGAATGATGCGTTGCCTCACCTTCTGCCCTCTCCAAGGGAAGGAGCTGAGTGTTGAGCTCCTCTGGGGCCTTTCACTGGATCCGGAAAGGTGCTGTGGATGGCCTTCCTTGGAAGCCAGCCTGGTTTCCTAACTTGGGAAAACAGCTTGGAAACCAGCCTGAGATCATATGAAGCTATCATCCTTCCAAGAGCGTATGAAGACGGTGTTTATTATTCTTCTGGTCCTTCCCCAAGTTAGCCATCTGACATAATTCAGGGAGCAGAGAGGGGACAGGCTGTGATGAACCAGGTCCACAGCCTCCCTTCTGAAGCAAGGGTGGAAAAGTGCCAGAGGTGAGAGAGAAATTGGAGTCATTCTTGAAGGGCATGGCTGCATGAGGGTGCACTTCAGTTCTTAGAAAATGAAGCCATTATCAGAGAAAACCTGGGGACAGTGAAGTGCTTCCAAGATATCGGATTGCTTTTGACAAAAGAAATATACAACGGAAATAATTGCATGATCCACTATGGATATTGGCCAGGTGGAGGAGAGTCGTTATTCAGAGATTCATGCTAGGGAACCATCAAGTGGATATCCTTTCAGACAATTCTGATTTAAAAAAAAAAAGCCCAATCTGTATTAACATGAAAGTATGTATGATATTTGCTTAAAGTTTAAATACAAAAATCCCTTCCCCGTATCTTTAAAGACTTCTAATATGTGTCCAAGAATTGGGGTGGTAAACATAATATTCATTTGCAAGGTTAAAGTGTCTTAATGCAAAAATGTGGTGATGAATTGTCAGGCTATTCAGCTTTCTGTTGCTGAGACAAACAGCTTACACAGAGGAAAGATTTACTTTGGCTAAATGCTCCAGAGTTTTCATTCTGTAGTTGCTTAGCCCTGTCACCTTTGGACCTATGATAAGGCAGTATTTCATGGCAGTTAGGACGTCGCAGGTGAAATGGCTAACCTCACAGGGGCTGAAAAGCAAAAGCGAGAGAAGAGGTGACAGTTCAAATATTTCTTCATGGTTATGCTCCCAACTTCTCACTATGCCCATCTCCTAAAGGTGCTTCCATTTTCCAATATATAGGGCCACAAAGAGGGAACCAAGCTGGTAGCATTTAGGCTTATGGAGGACACTTAAGGTCCAAACCTTAAAAAGTATGAACCCATTCGTGTAAGTATATGTATAAAATGAAAAATTGAAAGGAAAATATTTGAGATACATAGATCTTTACCTGCCTTCTGCAAATGTTTGCATTAAACATACTTCCATAATTACTTAATTTTATTTAAAAAGTAAAGAGATTCCTTACTTTTTCTTTCCTGGATATAAAGGATGAGCATTAATTCATAGGATAATTATTTCAAGTCCATTAACCTTTATTTCTTCAAATACACAATCCTATGGGGTACACAGAAGTAGGTACTATCACAAGATGTCCTGGACATCATGGAGTGAACAAAGGGTCACCAAATTATCTACTTTTAAGGGCCATGAATATATAATGCAACCTGAATCTGGGCTGAATTTTTTTTTAAATGTATTTTGTTGATATAGGGTCTCACTATACAGTTCACACTCAGTGATCCTCCCATTTTCAGTCTCCCCAGAGCTGGGATTATAGACCACACCCAAACTCTGTGGCCCACTCAACCTGCCCTGGGGACAGGGCTGGCATGACCTGTGATGCCAGGGGTAGAACCATGGTCCCTGGCTTGACTAAGGCACTTTAGTCCTCAAGCTATCTCTCTAGCCCCTGTATGGGTGTTTTAATTAGTCTGGTTCATGTTTAGACCATTTGTGTTATACTTGTAGCTCTGACCCAAATGTTCTAGGGTATATATTTTCTTTCAGTGTGCCAAGACTGGTGGATGTTCTAAGCCTTCTGTTACTGAGCTATCTGCGGTCAGAAAAAGTCCTGGTGTGGGTACCAGACATTGGGCACAAAAAGGATGGAGTATAAGCCAAGGGAAGTCCAAGAAGCGGTGATGAAGTGATGGTCAAAGAGTGCACCCCAGGATCAGAGACAAAGGGCAAAGCATGTGGTCAGCAGCTGAAGCACCAGACTGTGTTGAGTGTGAGTTAGCTGGTCAGTAGGGGCCCAGGATTGGAGACAGCATGATGTTGGTTGCATAGTTTGGGAATGGTGTGGTCAGATGTGTGTTTGATACTTGATGAACCCAAGGTCATATGTTGACCTCTCAATGAAATTGTTCTATTTAGCTCATTGTTATGCCTCAAAAAGATATTTTTGTGATATAATTCTATTTCTTGGGTATTCTTATTCCTAGCTCAGTGAATCTGGTCTGATTGATGTGTATTCCAGGTATTAATACCACCTGTTGAGGTTTATGACCAAAGACCCTTTTGAGGTTTATGACCAAAGACCCTTACTACATGGGGTCTATAGATGGTTCAGCAGTCACATGCCAAGTTGCCCACCTTTTCTTTTTCATTTTTTATGGGAGATGCCACAAAATCCTTTCCTGTATGGTGGTCTTTGGATGCATCCATTTAGTGAAACTGAACAAAACATATCTGACATGAGTTTGACAAGACTTGCTTTAGTTAGCTGACTGTGTCCAGCTCCACGCTATCTCCTCTGGGCTGAACAATCCAAGGGATCTAGTTTTTTTTTTTTTTTTCCAACATTAGAAAAGAGAATAATGAATTGCAGTATACCAAAGTGACAATAAGCTAGTTTCATCTCCATAGAAGTGTACAGGACTTAACGTACAAGTGTTTCTGTTCATTCCCAAGCATCTTTTCTGGCCATGCAGTCACATTGTCTAACGCCTCTAGAGCTATCTGCAGACCCAAACAGGTGCCCTGAAGATTACTTGACCTTGGTCCCAGACTTGGTCCACAGCCTCACAGTTAGCTCTGTTGAACTAGCAGCTCTTTAAGCAGTTTCATAGAATGGAATAAGTCTAGGGAAGCCAAATTATAATGAACATTCATTATTCAGTAAATTCATTTATACATTCTGCATTAGCAGTGTTATGTGAGTGTGTTTTGTGACAGGCACTTTCTGGGAGGAAGTATATACTGCAGCAAAAAAAAAAAAAAGTCTTGGCCTTCACATAGTTTATATCAGTGGAAACAGGCATATAATATAAGGAAGACAAATAAATGACAAAAATGTAAATAGTTGTGTATCATTAAAAAAATAATGCAGGGTGGGGAACAGCCTGTGATGAGCACAGGGTTAGATGGATAGTTAAAATGTTAATACATTAATTTATAACATAGATTTCCTCTTCAGAGGCAATGTTTGGTTCCTCATTCTAGAATGGTTTTTCAGCTATAGAGGACAAGAAAGCTAAATCAGAATACATGTCAATTTGCAAAGTGAGAAAGTCTGATGAAAAGAGAAAGCTTCAGGAGCTTATGGCCTGTCTTATTCTACTGAAACCCTGATAGACACTGTAGAGTAGTAGTAAATGAAATATGATAATTAAAGGCCAGTGAGATAGATCTGCACACTAAGTGCCTGCTTTGGCAAGTGTAGGGACCCAGGTTCTATCCCTGGTCCCATGTGCTGGGCTGGCCCCACCCCTGAGGCCTGCTGAGCTGGTGACTGAGTCAGTCATGGTGGCCTAAGCCTGTAATCTCAGCTCTTGGAGGCTGAAAACAGGAGGATCACTATGAGTCCGAGTTGCAGAGTGAGACCCTGTACCAAATACATAAATGAAAAACTATGGAAATTAAAAATATTATGTAGCTATGGTTCTGCAAGAAAATATGTAATGTCTAAATTGGGATGACATCATAGAGATAGGATCTGATGTACCCTCTCCTCCTTACTCAGCTTCCAGCCCTTTTAAAGGTTTTGTAGACAATGACCATAGACAGTAGTTAAGGGCATAATTAAGTAATTTAGGGTCCTGTTCTGGGTCACTCTGACTTGTTAACTCCTCATTCTCTGTGGGCCACCAAGCCCACCCCACCTTAGGTAGTCCCAAGATAGTCCCTTGAGAAACTTCCAAGGTGTTAGACACCTGCTCAGCCACACCAGTGTGTATTCTACTTACTTATAACTGATGTAGTGTTTATTGATTGATGGCACAATAAAAAAAAGCCCTCAAAAAGTGAAACAGCAATTGAGTCTGACTTTTCAATGCTACTCTTCTCAAACGTCCAGTAGCTTCAAAGAACTTTGGTTGAGAGCAGATTATGAATAATGTGTACAAACCATAAGTGCTATTGTCTCTGTTCCAGGTACCATCCTTCACACTTTATGTGAACTGTCTTAATTCTCACAACCAAATGATCAGGTAAGGGATTGGTTTAGATGCCCAACTGCTGTATCAAGTGCATACTTAAACTGGCCAGGAATCAGTGTCCCATTTGCCAGGGATCAATCACATGATTGCTTCTAAGATTGCAGAGGAGCCTGGAGAATGTAGTCATATTGTGTGCTCCAGAAAATGGACAACAAGGCACTGTCATTATCACCCTGATTTTCCAGATGAAGGAACCAAGGCTCAAAGAATTTAAATATCTTTTCTAAGACAGTAGTTTAGTAGTTCAGGGTCCTGTATAAACCTGGTTAATCTCATCCTGGGGACACGCTTAAACAGAACACCATATGGCTTCTTAAAGGATAATATGTGAAAGCTATGAAGAAGTTCCCAGATTTATGATTTCTCCCTTCTGATCAGTGCTGAGCACAAAGTGCTGACCTTTGCCTCTCTGGCCTTCATTTTTCTACCACTGTTTGGCTGAACAATCATCTCTGAAGACATAGTCATCTTTTACATAGGTAGAAGAGTTTGGTCAAATTGCATTTTTCATTATCTGGGGACATTTCCCATATCATATTTCTGCACTGATTTTCCTATGAAATTCTGGGACTTCTTTGGAGAATCTCATTGTTTCTCTCACACTGTTAGACAATACAGTCACTGCAGAGAATCAGGATGGTTTCCAGGCACCAATTTTACATTTGCACAATCAAGACTGGAAAGCACTTTTTCTGCTTTACTGTCACTACCAGGAGGTCTGATTCACAGCAGTTGCCTGTAACCTCTATGACCCCTGGGAAATATGGATGAGCCTATGATTGGTAAATTTTCCTGCTATTTATGAGGGCAAACTCATCACAGATGGTGGCAAGTCAATGACAGCTCAGGGGATTGAACTTTCATAAAGATTTGTAATTGTTTAGGCTCTGTCCTGTCCACATTGCAATATCTTTCTCAATTCCCTCCCGCCTTGGCAAACACATTCTCCTCACTATAAAACCCATGTGTCATGACATGTAAAAGTGGTTCACCATAAACAGGAAGAATGTGTCTTACTGTTGAACCCAGTTGAGAAGCATTTCTCATCCGAGGTCTCATTTGATAACAGGGTAGCTGTGATTTGTACTCCTGGGTAGTGACTGAAAATTTGCCCCTTTTCAATGTGAGACCAAATACTTCAGCCTTCTAATACCAGAAAATAGTCCTCAGAGCTGCAGGCATCATAACCATTTAACCTTGATCCAAGTATGATGCTACAGAGAAAGTTACTTATACTTTTTCTATATAACCTGAGAAAGAAAGCAAATGCTTGTCCCTGCAAATGCAGAACTTTAGAAAAGGATGAAAGAATGATCCTGGAGAAAATAGGACAAAGAAATTAATTGGATACATTATCTCTTTAAGCTAGACACCTACTATAGGTCATCCCAGTTCTGCTTAAGTATTCTAATTTTCCAAGCTCCCTTAATAATAAATTGGCTTTGTAGGATAGGTAATAAAAAGCAGATCTTTTCACTGATTTCAAAAATCATTAATACATTCCTTGTCATTCAGCTATGAGTGAAAGTGAGGAAAACATGAAATACATCTTCTATAATTATTTCAATAATGAATATCAAATGTTCCTTGCTTATACATCTTTATTATATAAATATTAAAGTCCTGAGGTTGCATAGTTTTTCATGTCTTCAATGTAACTCTGTTCCATCAGCACTGATGAAATTCTGCCTTTATAATGACTCTCTATCTCTCATGGGAAAACAAGGAGAAATAGAACAGAGAACTGGGTCCTGTGACATGGTGACAGAACTCTGGGAAGGGTGTCAGGACAAGGCATTTGAAGAAGCATGCCCAAGTGAGCACAAATTTCCTTCTAAGTTGAAGAGATGAGAAGGTCTGAAGATTCTGGGTAAGAATGAATGCTTTTGAATATCAGCTTGCACAAAGCTACCCCACATATTTCTTTAGTTTAGCTAAAGTTTACTGCACAAGGTGATGAAAACATTAGACTATGTAGTACACAAAATCTGGAAGAACTGTCTTGTTCTTCATTGTATCCCAAATAAGCCCATTACCTAGTACTTCACAGCTGCTAAGTGTTTGTTGAAGACCTGTCACATGTGTGAATGACAATGACAAGAGCAAGTATACTTTAGGTATATTCATTACAAAGAAATTATATTACTGGATAAATAGCCTTCCATATTCTTGTTAATAACAAGATTAGTCCAAGACACCAATTGTCACAAAGTTAGTAATTCAGTAGAGATACAGAGAATGGACCCTGATGGACCCAGCTGAGTTCACAGCATTGCAGATCGGTGAGCCAGGGTAAGAAACCAGTGCCCAAGCCTCAGCTCTCCCATGATTGCTGGAGAAAGAAGGGAACAAGAGGAGTTAGGTAACAAGTCAATTGTGAATAGGACGTCAGATCCCTGGGAATACTGCCTGGACCTTTAGCCAGGTAATGTGACCTCTCTCCTCTTATTCTCTCCTACTTTCTTCTCTGCTCTTTCCATGCTGATAAGACCTGGGGGATGAATGAGAGTATGTCTTCAAAATTTAAAACTTCCTTTCTGAGGCATAAACATTATTCTTGTAGAAGAAGAACCTCAAACAAGTTTAATTTCTTTTCCACATGTTAGTCCTTCAAATGGAAAGATAAATGATAGAAAAGAATTACACTTTCCTTCTTTCTAAGAACCATCCAGAAATCATTTCACTCTACTTCCATTACTACCATGGTGGTTGAAGAACTTTAAATCCAACCTTGTAGTACCTCCTCACCTTCTTGAAGTTTAGAGGAGAATTTTATTAAGACACCTGAAACTGACTGATGATTAGAGGTAGAACCTTTTACTCTCTAGCTCTCTTTCCTGACAATTCCAAATGTCCTTTCATGTTGACAGTCTTTGTTACAAAGTTAAAAATGTGTTCACTACCCAACATATAGGACCCATGGAGAGAGGATTTATAATTTATCTAACACTGTCAAATTTATAAAATTAAAATTGCATGGAAGTTTAATTTTCTGAGAACTCAAACTTGGTTTTGATTCCATTGTAATTCTCTTTGGGTGAGATTGCCCTTAGTTCCACACTTTGTTTCTAGGATACTTCTGATGTAGGAGAACAAGAATCTGGAAGGAATCCTTCATGGTTGATTTCCATTAATCCAATTCTCTTTGAAATCATATTTTTTTTGACAAGTAATGAATATGTGCACATCTGCTGCAGTCATTTTTATACTTGTAGGTTCAAGAAATTAGAGCTAGGCCTGGGTGTAACAGCTCAGCAGACTACAGTACTTGCTTAGGCAGAGTGCAACGGCTGGGGTTCAATCCCCAGTGTGCCATGCAGGCTCCGCCCCCTTGGGGGCATTGATTGAGACTGGACATGGTAGTGTGTGCCTGTAATCCCAGCACATGGGAGGCTGAAACCAGGAGAATCACTAGGAGTCCAATCTGCTTAGTAAGATCCTGTAGACCCTGTCCTAAATACAGGGGGGAAAGGATCTTTGGGGCTGGGGAGATAACTCAGTTGAATAAGTGCTTCCCTGACAAGTGCAAGGGCCTGAGTTCAATCCCTAGCTCTGAAAAAAAAAAAGTTAGAGCTACTGATTTTTTTTTTCTTGCTGGTTCTGAGCAGAGATGAAATGAATACATACATGATAGCTTTTGTTAAACAACTGGGATTCAAAACATAAGTATTATAGATTAGAATTTAATTAAAGTATGGTTTGTTCTTTCACATCATGTCCATCTCTATTGACTTAGCATAATTAATTGCCTCTGAGAATATTCACTGAAAAGAGACATATAACCCAGGAGTAGTAGTTTGCAAGTTCAAGCCCAGACAGAGCAACTTAAATAAAAAAGTCTCCAAAAGATCTCATGCTGTAATAGTAAGAGCTTTTGGAAGATGATTAAATTGGGGTAATATAGCTAACTTGCTTTTGGAGGCAGTCTTGTGAGAAAAGATGAGTCGCTGAAGGTGTGACTTGGAAGTGTTTCTCTCCCTTCCCAGCTCCTCTATTCTCTTTCTGTTTTCTTGCCACAGTGACCTGAACAGCTTTCCTCTCCTCAGGCACTCTCACCGCGCTGTTTCTGTGTTTAAGCTTGCTGAACATGGACTGAAAATCCTGAGATTATGAGTCAAAATGAGCCTCTCATTTAAATTGTGGGTGTTAGATATTTTGTCCCCATGATGAGGAAAGTGATTGACAGATTTTGGTGCCAGGAGAGGGGTCATTTCTATGAAGTTGTGTGGGAATGTGGTTTATAAGCCTTCAGAACTGGTTTCTGGGAGGAGTTTGGTAAGGTTTGCAGATGCCAGCTAGAAAAGACTTAAAATGTGGTGAGATGACCTGGATGGAAGATTCTGGTTAGAATCTAGAAGGCCAGAATGCAGACAATAAAAAACAGGCTCAGAAGGTCCCCGTTAGCAGCAAGGACTCCACTGACAGTTGTATTTGTGCTCACTGTCAAAAAATGTATATATTTCTTCATGTTTTGAGACTTTATACAAGACTGATTAATCAGTAGACTAATTAATCTGTAAGAGGAAATTTCAAGACACTTCAACATTATCCTGTGGCATAAATATTGCTGGAAATCTTTAGTGAGGTTTATATTGAAAAAATAAGGCAAAGGGCCCATTTATTAAGCTTTCGGTTTTCCAAACAGGAAGCACTTACAAAGCTGGAGGAGAGGAGGGTCTGGTTGCTGAAAAATTAGCATTAAAAAGAAGCCAAGTATATTGCATTTGAACAATAGAAAAGTTTCTTTAATGGCATCCCAGGAATCAGCATGAGCTTGCATTCCTCACCAAAGATAAAGTAAAAGACAGTGCTTTGAGAGGAAAGTCACAGCCACACAGGAATTGAGATTTTGTTCATAGTGTTCAAATCATCAAGGTACTCAGAAGGCCTCTTCAGCCATGATGCAAGGTGGCCCAGCTACTGCTCAAACTAATAGTAGATCTTGGCATCACCCACATAGGGCTGGCTTTTCAGGCATACAACATGCAGTAATCATGGGAGCAGAGAGGCTTCCACTCAGATTTCAGAAGAAGATCTGGGAGGTCAGGCAGTGTGGCCTTGACAGGGCAGGGTGTAAAACTGTGAGAGTTAACTCAAAAGTGTAGTAGTAACTCCAGGAAACTTGAGACACCAGGAACATAGCCTGTCTGCTAAGAAACATCACAGGCAATGAAAAAAGCCATCACAAAAGAAAAGCCATGATATTGCAAACAGCAATATCAGGGCTGGGGAGATAGCTTGGCAGTCTAAGTGCTGGCCTAACAAGAGCAAGATCTCAGGCTTGACCACCAGCACCACATGACATGTTAGCCCCGGAACCCGAGTATTGCTGTGTCGGCCCCCAAACCAATCACGGTGGCACACACCTGTAATCCCAGCACTGCGGAGGCTGAAATAGGAGGATCACTATGAATCTGAGCTGCATAGTGAGACCCTGTACCAATAAATAAGGATTAAAAAAATATCAATTACATATAAGAGCAAGGATGTCCAAGCCTCTTGGAGCTCAATCTCACTACAACTTACTCCATGTTCTGGATATGGACTTACAAAATTAAACATTTAGTGTCTTCTACTTTTCTTTTTCTTCCCCTTCCTCTTCTTCCTTCTCTTCCTCTTCTTTTTGAATTCCAAATGGACCCATTAAACCCAGAGCAAAACCATTACCTTTAAAATATAAATATTTTGTCTTTCAGGGGGACAAAGATAAACTTGGTTTGTTTGTTTTAATTTTCCAAGGCTAACTATACAATTAGTTCTTGCTCCAGATTGGGGCAGAGGTTGACAGCTTGGGTGAAGATGAGCTTCAGAGAAGGATAATGGCATTTAGTGGTCATTCCAATGCAGAGATGGGCCTGAGTGTTTCTCCCTGCCATGGATAAGGCTGGAGAGGATGGAAGATGGTAGAACAGGGTCCTGACAGACTAGGTCACTATCCAAGGATGGAGGAGTTTTGCCTCTAATTCCCCAGATAAAGCCTGGTGGTGACAGTGCCTTAGAGAAGCCCTCTATATCTGCTCTGGAGATTGGCCACACACCATAAACAAAAGTAAGGAAGGTCTAGGCAAAGGTCTTGGCACACCATTCCTCACCCAGTGGGGTCTTATGGCATCTGAAAGGCAAGGGACAACATACAGAATTCTACATACCCCTTAGTTTGATACTGATGCTAACGAAGGGGAAAATGGCCATCAGATTGAAGAAAACCCTTGTGCTATCTATAAAAGCACAGGCAGTGCACAGCAGATGCTGGCAGACACAGAAGGGACCCAAGGAATAGTGAGAGTTTGTATAGTGTGAACTGGAGCCCAACAGATTGCATCAGTATAGAAGGAAAGCTACAGACCAGATACCTCATGCCACCAAAGCTGACCTTAAAGCTAGATGATATTTTGAGGAAGGTGGATATAGAATATTGAGTCAACTTTAAGTTCTAGGAAAGAAAAATCAGTTAACAGACTGAATGTACTAGGATTGAATAGATTGTATTTCTGCATCAGGAAAAACACAGGCTCTAGCTAGATAGTAAATTGGACTAGAGAACAATTTTCTAAGATTATGTATTGTGGGTTCATGAATGTTATGGCCTGATAATTAATGTCCACTAAGGTTAGGGCTTCTCTGTGCTAAAAAGCTTGCTCAAAAACATTGATTTTATTTAACTTTAGGTCCCGTCCTTTTTAAATTTTCAAAAAACCTTTTATGTATTTTATTTTTTTACAGTGTGTCACTGCGCAACTCAGACTCATAGTGATCCTCCTGTCTCAGCCTCCTCACACCCAGTTTTGGTGGCTGACATGTCACACCCAGGTTTCTGGGGCCAGCATGGCATGCAGTACCAGAGATCGAACCTGGCTCTTTGTGCTTGCCTGGAGGTGCTTAGAGCGCCAAGCTAGCTCCCCAGCCTCAAGTTCCTTTCTTAAGCAATGGAACTTTTATCTGAAACAGACAATCTAATTGTAAGTCTATACACAGAGCAAGGAAGCATATTAGTTTAGGGTCCATCACTAGGCTTGCTGGTTTGATCTTCACACATTTTCACACATATCCACTACTATGTTAATTTTCTATGATTAATTAATTGAATTTCACTTCTCTAATTTGCTTAACCACCTTCGTGATTTGATTAATTATTATTATATAAATATTATAATCTGAACAAACGTTAACCACATATTATTATACAAATATTATAATCTGAACAAATGTTAAATTTAATCCAGAATATCAGGATTAAAAGGACATTAAGAGAAAACAGTTCAATTTAGTTCTTATCACTGCTTCTACATCCTCATTTGGAGCACATGTTCTTCCCAATCTGCCTAAATTCCCAGGTAGACCCCTTGAGGTCTCAGACATCTCTAGGGTGATTTATTACTCTTCAGGTCACTTTAGTTCTCTAAGCCTTCTTGGACCAGCACCAAGTCCAAACTTCAATTGAAGCGCCAGCTCTCACACTCCTGCTTTGGAAATGTGTTTCTGTCCCTCCAGACTCCTGTTGTTGCCTGGATGATCCTCCCCAACTCTACTTTGGTTGGGGAAGAGGGAGAGAAAGGAAGAGAGGCAAGGGACAGAAAATGTCTAGTTTAAAGAAAGGAATTGTCATTGTCAGGGCTCAGAAATGTCTAAAGAGGGCTTCTGCTGGGGCACAACGTGGGCACCATGCAGAGCCCTTACCACCATGTAGGATGTACTCTCCAGATGGCCAGGTGGGTTCTGTCCTTTGTGCCTTGGGATCAGGGCATGCATCTCCCACATCTATTAGATCAAGTCTTCTTATGCTGCCAGACAGCCCCATTGAGCAAGGTCCAAGCCCAGGAGGAAACAGAGTTCTCAGGTCTTCTGTGGGTGTAAAGCAATTCTTTCCAAATATAGTGCCCCAGTTCTCATCTTTTAGCTGTCCAAGGCACAAATCAAACTCCACAGCTGAGAATCCACATCTCCATGGCACACACCAATAGTTCTCTGGGGTTTTCCCTAAAGAATCATCTTCCCTTGACTAGAATAGAGAAGAAAGCATCTTACACCTTTCCATGTTGTGTTCATCTGTCTTGTATAGGAGAGAGGAGAGGGAGGGACATAGGCTGGGGACTGCTTTCTCCTTTAAAAAATCCCCAACTTCCAACTCTCTCCTTGTGCCAATTTTAATTTTGATGGGAGTCACAGTGACAGATTTCATAGAGGTGGGGAAGTATTTCAAGGTAGGAGGTCAGATGGGTTTAAAACAATCACTTCTTGGAATATAAAAATTCTATCAGTAAGGTTTTAAAGAAATGTCTAATCTCAAATTTATATTTAACAAGAACTTCTCATACAATGACAATTTTGGCCCCTATCTCTGCAGACAATGATAGGGAATTCTTAAACTAATGATGATGTATGCCTAACCTAGAATGTGGTAGCATATAGTCATTACAAATCTTTTCTAATAACATTCAGTGACAGAAACAATGATTCAATGTAAGATGAAGTGGGAAAGAGAAGAATGTAAATTTATGCATAATGCTTGTAAGGTTCCTTCCTCCACATGAAAGAGAGAGCAGGTGAAAGCAAAGAAATCCTTTATTGACAGGTGTGGGAGGGTGGCCAGAAGAGAAGCTGGAGACCCTTGAGGTGGAGACAGAGGTTGGAGCTTTTATGGGATTGGGTCAGGGACAGAGTTTACAGTGACACAACAGGCCCTGATTGGGGGAGGTTTGGCATTCATGAAAATCAAAAGAGAAAGTTCCAGGTAAATTTGGGGAGAGGGAATGAAAGACCCTGTAGGAGCAACTGCTCTTCCTTGATTCTGGATTCCTGTGCATGCTGACTTGCCACTATGATGACTCAGTGGACCACTGCTTGGACACAGACCCACCAATTTTAATATTCTATGATACACATGTGTGTTTATGTCTTTGTACATATGTATCTTTTCTAAGAGTATCAGATGGAAAACTACCCAGTATATACAATATCTCTCTATATATTTAAGTGGGGATAATTTATCTGCCAAGAATCAATCTCTTTATCTTTCTAATTTTATAGTTCCATAATTTGATGAAAACATTACAAATGGGGACATTGAGTGAAACCCTCCTCTTGTTTTTGACACTTATCTCTCTTTTGATCCCTGTTGAGAGGGGTACCAGAGTACTAGCCTTTCAGATGGGAACTTGACAACATCACAGATCATTTTAATCAGTTCCCTCCTTCAGAGGCCTAATTTAAGTTCAATTTAAAGTAAACAAAACAAACACATCACTCCATCAAGGAGAATGAGCACGTCTTTGTTGTACAGGCTTTGAATTTTGGATCTCTTTTGAAAAAGAAAAATAGAGCAAAAAATTTAGCATAATAAATTAGACTTCCGTTCTGCTCAGGCCTTTCTCATTATGGTTCAATAACACAAAGTGCCATTTAAAATTTTAGATTTGCACAGCACACCCTTAATTCAGTATTTGCTTCCCGAATGTTGAGAAGAGAGAATATTTCAGGGTGGCTCATCTGCACAAATGCACACACGCACACACGCACACACGCACACACACACACACACACACACACGCACACACATCCACTCATCCTAATTGGTTTTGGGACACCCATCAGCAACTGTGCCCCACCTTGGCCATCCAGTGATGGTGAGACTCTGAACCCACTGTACTAAGAAGCTTAAAATTGACTCCAACAAAGAAAACCTCTAAAAAAAGGCTGTCAGTGATGGTATGGCAGGCTCAATCTTAAAACCTGAAGGTGCCATTCAGCCCATAGGATGGTCAGTAGGACAACAGTAAGTTGATATCACTTGTCCACAGCTCTGGCATCCAGTGGGAAGCAGCATCAACTGGTCAAACATAGGATCAAGCTACTGCATCTCACATCATACCCAGACTGTTGTATGAAATATTGGTCACGTTAGGCGACAGGCTTACAGTATGGTGATACTTGGAATTTTCACTGGCTTCTCGGGGTAGCTAATTCCATCCCTTTCCACATTTCCCGAATGTGGAAAGTGAGGCACTGGGTAGTTTGCTGGATTCTGCTCTGACTTCGCTTTCTGTATGCCTTATTCCTCTCAGCCCAGAAACAGGCCTGGGCGAGCCTCGGCTGGGCCTCATGGGATATGATGGCTTTGCTGCCTTTGGGTTGCTTTCAGCAAACCCTCACAGAGAAGGCCTGATCTTCTCCCAACTCTCTTCCCTGCCCAGACAAATGGCTAGACTGTCTTCTGTGGTCCACTGATCTCTGCTCATGATCACTCTGTCCTGTCAAGAGTTGGAAACAAATAGGACTCTACTCCTTCAAAAGTTTCAGACTCCTCTTCCCACCTTCCCTTCCTTTGTGAATGTTTACCATCCCTTTCCTTTAATAAGACTTAAAATTTCTAGCTTAAAATAATTGAAACTTATTTATACAGATGTGAAACCTCCCCCAGGTCTATTTCATTTTCAAGATTCTTGCCCTTAATTGTGGAGAGCAAGTTTTATTCCCTATGAAAAGGTTTATTGGATCATAAAACAGCATCAATATGTATACCTCCCTCACCCCTCATGTCCTCTTCCCTCTTCTCTGCCTTTCCTTTCCCTTTCCTCTCCTCTCCCTGGTCTCCTCTGTCTTCCTTCGTTCTACCAGGAGGGTGACCACAAAGCTTGGTCCAAAACAGTCATGATGTTCACTTGCTGCGCTCATGTGACTGTGAGGACGGCCCCTTTTAGCCATCAGAAGTGTCCTGGTTTGAATAATAGATGATTTTATCCCTTCCTCTATGCAGTCAGAACTTATGGAATAGATCACACACATGCACATAGACCCCTGTGCTGGTGTTACAGAAGCAACAAGGCCACACACAGCCATACAGCCCCCAGCCCAAGGGTCTCCTTGACTGTTATCTATCTGGTTAAATGCTATGACAGATTAGAACATACTAAGTCATTGCCATAGACTTGGAGAGACATAGGATCAAACTCTGACCACGTTGTCCAAAGAATTTCAGTTTCTTCCTCTATTGAAAGGAAACACACACAGACCTGCACAGAGGATCAAAAGACACAATGTTAACAAAACATCTAATAAAGAGCCTGGTACTTTAAGAGTTATAAGTGGTAGCTATTATCAATATTTTATTATTAATTATGCTTGTTTTCTTAAGTATAAGAGCATCATATGCTTATTATAAGTAAGTTTAAAAATATGAAATAGTAATGGAAAGTAGAAGTTATCCATATTGCTTCCTGGTTCCACCACAGAGGTGGTCAGAGCAACAGATTGTGAGTTGTGAGTGTCCTAATCTTGTTCCATTCAAAAGGCTAGGGCCAGGGAGATGGCTCAATAGAATAAGCACTTGCCTGGCAAGCATAGGGTCCTGAGTTCAATCCCCGGTACTGCAAAAAAAAAAGAATGTTTTAATTTAGTATAGTTTCAACAAACTATTTATATTTATATTTATGAGAGTATATATGAGTATCTATCTATCTATCTATGCGAGAGTGTGCAGGATACGAATGTGACAAGGTGTGGATGGGGTAGTTCTTATTTTGGATTTATAGATAATGCGCTTAAAACTGAAAATAATAGGTGACAAGGAGCCCATATCTTAAAGAAAGTCATGAAGTGTGACCCATAAGGTTTTCTAGAACAATCAGTGAGACCAGTGAGTGACTAGCCTATGCAAAAGTGGACTAGAAGTATATTTGAAATAAGATTATTTGAAAGGAATTTGTAGAGGAGAGAAGTTTTGAGCTTTTCTTCTTCTTCTCTACATCAGACCCTGTTAGGGACTCTGTAGGAACTGTGAGAGAAATTGTGTTCTGCTCCCTGGCTGAGGGCCCGTTCAGCCATGGTACGGTGGGCTCGTCTCCTAGGGACATGGAGGAAGACAGAGGTTGGAAGGCCCTGAGGAAACCAGAGGAATCTGCGACGTGTGCGCACAGAACTGGGGGCCTCAGTCCCTCAGGAAACATCTCTGGGGAGGAGCCGGCTGGGGCTTCCTGGAATGGCGCAGCTTCTGGAGCACTGCAGCTCTGCAAGTGGCATCTGAAAGAAAGAAAAAAAAACCCATGGAGACTCTTGGGACTTGTGCCTTCTTGAGGAAGGCCTGCCTGGAAGAGCGACCTCAGGAGTAGGAGGTTGTGGGAAGCCGCAGGCCGCTGTGTAGAAAGTGCCTTCCTCACGTCCTATGGAACCCTGGATGTAGACCCCTGCCATGACACACACCAGCCCACTGTCCTTGGTCAGGTCAGACATGGAGCTTTTTTCCCCTGGAGACCTGTCCTTTGGTGACTGAGCCTTGTCCCGCATCAGCAGCAGCGGTGGAAGGAAGAAGAATGGAAGAAACACCACTCCCGCTGGTTCTCACTTCCGCCTGCAAGTCTGTGCAGTTTGTCTAAATTAAACCTGAAATTCAAGTTTTAGTTCAAACTGGCTAGATTTCTTAATATTTGCAGGAGGCCAGAAAATAAGCTTCGGGACCTGCCTGACATAATTTCTGTATCAGGAACTTTGCTCACAACCAGGATAAAATTCGTGTCACTTGAGATTTAAAGGAGGAGACATTTGCTTTGGCTCAGAAGTTTTAGTTCCTGTTTGGCTGACTCACAACAGAGAAACAGAATGGGACAAGGGTCTGGGCAGAGGAAAGCTGGTGCTAGGCAGCAAGCGGGAAGCGGAGAGAAGGGAGGAGTGCAAAAGAGAAGTGATGCGTATATCCACCCATGTCTTGTCTATGTCTGTCTGTGGTGTATGCAGGTATATAGATCGGCAGATATGTAGATATACAAACATAGATAAATATCACACTGTATCACACTGCAGTAACCACGTCCTGACCAGACTCCCCACCTCCCAGCGGCAAGCCAACTGAGTCAAGCCCTGATTTGCTCACCTTCCAAAAGCCTTACCTAGCTGTATGTACCTGAGGGCTCTGGGGAACATTCTGGATCTAAACCATAACAGTGTCATCTGTACAGAAAGGGAGCACTTGGAAACACATACAGGCATTTTCTCTTGGTTGTTCAGAGCTATGCAAAATATGATATAATATAGTATAGCATACTATAATATAAATATTAAGTGATGAAGTTTTTATCACTTGCTTTTCCCATTTATCAATATAGTTTAAAGTAATAACTACAGATTTGCCTTGTATTTTTTGATGTATTTTTAGTACAGGGTCTATAGGGTCTCACTGCACAGATTGGACTCGTAGTGATTCTCCTGTGTTCAGCCCCTCTAGTGCTGGGATTACAGGTGTGTGCCACCACACCCAGTGTCAGTCACTGTCTCAGTGCACCCTGGGGACAGGGCCAGCACGGCATGCTGGGGATCTAACCCTGGCAGCTGCATCTGCCTAAGCAGGCGCTTTAATACTCTGAGCTATCTGGCAGCCTGCCTTGTATTTTTAGTATTTGATGTATGCTATTTAATATGTGCACACACATTTAATTAACCATTTCTTAGAGACATTTAGGTAATTTGCAATTTTACTTGGTTAGAAATACTTCATTATATTCCTTTTCATTTCATTGTCAAATTTTTGTAGGAGGAAAAGCTAGTGGAAATAAGATTGTATACATGTTTTGAAGTTTGGTAAACATTCCCCAGTTGCTTTCAGGACAATTTGTATTAACTTGTCTTTCCACTAAGAGTGTATAAGTACTCTCATCTCCTTATAGTCTTGTGAAGAATTTATATGCATAGATATTCATCTTGGAGCTAAAAACTCTGTCAGTTTGTTTTTCAGATTAAGAGCATCTTTGAATAGGCTTATCAGCTACTCTTGTTTCCTTTTTTAATTTTTATTGATTTATTTATTATTTTTTGGCAGAACTGGGGATTGAACTCAGGCCCTTGTGCTTACCAGGCATGCACTTATTCTATTGAGCTATCTCCCCGGCCCCTATATCTTTCATGTATGTACATGTGCTTGTGTATTTATTTCCTATCATGTCTTTCCATTATTTTGTTTATTCTTTAATATTCTTTACAATATCTTTTGTCTTATGAATGTTGTATTTCATTGTCAAAATTGTCAATTTTTTTTGTTCTTGTTTTTGTAATTCTGGGGATTTAACCAAGGGATGGTCTATCACTGAGATATGTTCTCAGCCTCTTAAATTTTTATTTTGAGACAGAATCACACTCAGTTGTCGAGGCAGACCTTGGATTTGCAAATTTTCCTATGTCAGCTTTCCTAGAAGTTGCAATTACCGATTTATTCCATCATACCTGGCCACTAATTTTTATATGTGTTGAAACCTACAAAAACTTTCTCTATTTATATCTAAAAATTATTAAATCTTTAGATCTTCATTTTATTGGATATTTTTACTTGATATAAAATATCTCCCTTTTATATTATGAATATATAGTGAACATACAGGTTGATAAGCATTCCTTTGTTCTTTTTCTGTCATATGGGTCTATAGTTCTGTTCTTGTCTCACCATTATTCAGTTTAATTGCTAAAACATTACAATGTAAAGATAAATTCTGCCCAATTAACTAAAAGTTTCCAGCTGTAAGTGGTGGCTTATGCCCATAATTCCAAAGGGCTGAGGCAGGAGAATAGCAACAAACATGAGCCCGTATCAGGTAATTGAGTGCTTTGGTGAGACCCTGTTTCAAAAAATAATAGAAATTAAGATTTCTGTGGGTGTGTATAGTTCAATGGGAAGGCCCTGGGTTGTTTCCAGTAAACACACACACACACACACACACACACACACACACACACACACACACTCACACAATTTCCTGAGTTTTTTTTCTTATATTTACTTTTCCAGGTAACATTTAAGATTTATCCAGCTAACTTCAATTTTCATACAAATCATATAATAGGATTTTGCTAGCCGTGACAGACTAAGGTGTTTCTGACAGTCCTTCCTGGTAAAGAACTAAAAGATATTCCATTGCCATTCAAATACTGTAGGTGCATGAACTGAGCAAAGTAATCCAATATAGTCCAGTAGTCCATAATAGCAGTGAGTTGTCTGTAAGACTGGAAATGTCAGAAGTTCTTGACTTGACATATTAATATGGCTTTACTTTTTATACCTTGTGTTTATATTTTTCTGCTGAATGGTTAAGACCAAGATAAAGGAAGCTCTATATAACAAAAAAATTTAGTTTTTGTATTAATGGAATACCTTTCTCTGACAAAACTAAGCAAAAAAGGAGTATATAAATGAAGGACCATTTTGCTTTACTTTTTTTTTTTTTTTTTGGCAGAACCAGGGATTGAACTCAGACCCTTGCACTTGCCAGGGAAGCACTCATTCTACTGAGCCATCTCCCTGGCCCTTGAAGGACCATTTTGTAGTATATATATATATATATATATATATATATATATATATATATATATCTGTATATGCAAAATAAGATAGATATACAGCTATCTTATTTCAATGAGAAATTGAAGATTTGTACTAATAATGTTTAGACAAGATATCATGTCTACATCTTGAACTATGAATAACTACTACAAAGACAACTATACACAATGTATTAACATATTAACTATTATAACTCTCCTACTAACCTATTAAAAAAATGTCTCATTGCTATTTCTTTCTCAGTAAAATTAATTAAAAATAATAAAGAACTGAAAGAGAGGGTGAACAACACAGTTTTACAAATATGCTTGAAAACATGGGAGAACTACAAAGACAGAAAAAATGCAGATATACATGTGGGTGTAGAGATACTTGGTGAAGACAGAAGTGAAGCGTGTGTGCACGTGTGTGCTCATGGCCTTAAAGGCAGTGCTGGAAAGCCACCAGAGCAGTATGTGTGTGAGGAGGCAAGAACACATAAGAAAGAAAGTCTATGGGGTTGAGCTGAACTGGTAACACCTGGTGGCTGAAAAAAAGTGAATGTGAATTTTCGTTTTATTCCTATGTGGTGACATTATCAAAGATTGAGTTCAGTGCCCACCAAAGGTAAAGGAATACACAAAAGCCTTCGCTTGGAAGCCCTGAAGGGTTGTAGAAGTAGGTGTGGCAAAAGTAGACTAACTTCATTCTTATAAAGACTAAAGCTCTCCAAGATTAGAGTGATTCAAGCGATAAACCTCTGTTATGACTTGTCACATGCAAAATCAAATTCTTTCTGAGGAAGACTACTTCTTAAATAGACTCAAGTTATCTCTATTTTTTTTATTTTAAAGAGAAGAAGACACATAGAACTAGAATAAAACAGAGTTTCAAATCAGGCTAATAGGTGAATAAAAATAATTAATAGATTGTGCACTGTTATCATTATAAGTGGTGACTCAAAGTACAAGGCATTTTCTGTAATTTTTGAAACACGATATTTATAATTAATTTTTTTTGAACTGGGGATTGAACTCAGGCCCTTGTACTTGCCAGGCAGGTGAAATACTTGAGGCTATTTATTTATTTATTTATTTATTTTGTGGTACCACAGATTGAGCTCAGGCAGGTATTTTACTGAGCTATCTCCCCGCCCTACAATTAAATTTTAAAAGAGGCAAGCAAGACAATAGGACTTAGCAAAAAAAAAAAAAAATACACATACAAAAAACACCCTAGGTGTAGATACACAAGTGATCTAGATGCTGGAGTCTAAGGCACGAAGTTTATGATCAATATGTTCAAAAAACTGAATGACAAAATGGGAACTTTCTACAGAGAGGTGGAGACCAAGAAAAAGAATAAAACACAGAACAAAATGTTAAGGGCTTTAATATTAATTTAATATTAAGTTATTCACAGCTAAAAAATGAATTTGAAAACTAGAAGGTAGATCATCAGAAAACATACAAAAAAAACACAAGAAAAGAATGGCATTAACAGTAGAGGGTTGAAGGACATGGTACGGCCTTGAAAAGAAGAGAAAGAATAAAATGGAGTGGAAGCATATGAAGAGAAAGCGAATGAGACTGTCTATAAATTATTTTAAAAACAAATCATTCTTCAAGAAATAGTATGAACTATGATAATAAATAGCCAACAACTACATCTACATAGAATGCAGTGAAACTTATTTAAAATGTAAAAACAAAGAGAATGTCTTAAAAAGTCAATGAGACAAAACAATTGACTTCAAAGGTCCCACAAAGACAGACGGCTGACCTCTTAACAGAAACAAGGGGGCTCGAAAGACGGTGGAGTACGGTCATCAGACTTTTCAGCATTCAATGCAGTAGCTTTTCCTTGAACATGCTGAATCAATTCATGAAACAATTAGTACTATTTAGCATATGTACTTCATATTATATATATATGTGTGTGTGTGTATATATATATATATATATATATATATATATATATATATATATATATATATGCTTGTGTATCCCATTGGTTCCAATTTTACCTATGAGAACTTTAGAGAAGTTGGGATTTCAGGAATTTTGGGAGATAATTTTCAGTCTATAGAAAATAAAGGTCTTGGTACACGTGTTTAATCTCAGGAGATTGAGAAAGGAGGATCTCTGTGAGTTTGAGACCAGCCTTCAGGCCACAAAAGTGAGCACAAGGCCAGTCCGAACTCCACAGCAAGACCTTGCCTCAAAAAGCAAATAAAAAATAAATAAAAGAACGAAAGGAAGGAAGAGAAAACCAAAAAGAAAACAGGTCTTCTATTATCCATCAATTCTGTAAACAACGAACATCGGCTCTGTACCCATCACTTTCTGAAGTGATGTGGCTGTGATAATAACTACAATGTTTTCTTTTTTAAATTAATTTTATTGAAAAAAGAAATAGCAATGAGACAGTTTCAAGACGGGTTAGTAGGACAGTTACAATGATTAATACATTTCCTATTGCTGTCTAACTATAATTTTTTCACTTCATGAGGAGAATTCCTCATGAAAAGTTTTGAATGTCAGTACAGAGCACAGTGCTGTGTGATAATTTCAGTTACAAGTGGAAGCAGGAGATGCTACGAATATGTATAACAAGGTCTTCTGATGCAAGATGGGGCATGATGATACAGTTCTTAGAAGAATTGACAGGGGAGATGAGATTAGCTATATTTTGAGGGTTTTTGTTTTGTTTTTTAGGGAAGGGTCTACAGGGTGTTCAGGGTCTCACTACTAGATCAGACTCATAGTGATTCTCCAGTTTACAGCCTCCCGAGAGATGGGATTACTGCATGCACCCACCATGTCCAGTCTCAATTGCTGTCTCAGCTCTCCTGGGGGCAGGGCCAGCATGGTAGGCCTGCACCTGCTTGCAGGTGCTTTAATCTACTGAGCTATTTGGCCCACCCTTATTTTGAATTTTTGGAGAGAAAAGCAAAGTAATTTTTCTAGGCATAGAGAGCCATGTATGCAAAACCATAAAGAAATAGAAAAGCATATCAGCTGGTCTCTCTTCCTTATTTTCAACTATGGAACACGAATGCTTGTCTGTAGCCATCATATAAAACTTCTAGCAGTCTGAGAATTACAAATTTCAGCTGAGCAAACTCAGTGGAAATATGAAGCTTTTTCCAAAGCATTTTTTACCTTTCTCCAGAGATAAATGCTGACTGACCTTGGCTATTGCGTTTATGGCCCAGACTAGAAGTGGAAAGGAGTATAGTTCTAAGATGAAAGAACCTTGAAGTATGAACCCATCCCTTGAGGGAAAAGAGGCTATGATTAGAGAGGACCAATAATTGCCATCTCAGTGGAATCATACAGTGTAGAGGAGGGGTAGGGTCCCAGGACTAAAATGTTAGCCAGAAATGAATAATACTTACTACCCCCTCTCAGGCTAAACATCTGGGGTTATCTTCAAAGTTCTCAAGAGCCTGTATTACCATAGAAAGAACTTGGAATTTGGAATCTGAACTCTTACCAATTCCCCCACTTACAACCTGCAACATCCTAAGCAAGTGTTGTAGTCAGGTTCTGCAAGGAAAACAATTTAATAAAGGGCACATAATTTATAAGATTTTTATTTTTTATTTTTTAATTTTTATTATTAATTTTATTGAGAAACAAATAGCAATGAGACAGCTTCAAAACAGGTTACTAGGACAGTTACAATAATTAATACATTGGATATTGTTGTCTTCATTGTACTTCTTCATAGTACAAGATGCAGACAGGATATCCTGTCCAAACACTATTAATACAAATCTTTCTTCTCACTGAATTAAGAGAAAGAAGCTGTATTATAAGATTATTTTGTAATAACCACTGAAAGATTTTAGTGCAAGAGTGTGGGAAATCTGTCCACACCTTAGAGATTCAAAGAATCAATAGAGGGTCTGAATTCCACAGCAGTGTCCTGCATGAGTCCATCTAAAGACCAAGAGCCCATAACAGTGCCTCCTATGAATCTAATTGGAAGTCTAGAGCCTGAGACAGTGCTTCAAGGATCCGTGTTAGGAAGGCCCAAAGGTCAGTGGTGGAAGCTCAAAAGTCTATGGCAGCGGGATGAAGGATCTGTGCCAGCAGGCTGAGGGATCTGCACTGGAGCCAGGAAGGGTAAGAGCCTCTCAAGGTAAGAGCCAGAGCTCCCCTCAAAAGTACCACAGCCGTCCTCAGCAACAGTGAGGCCCTGAACTCCTTCAGTGATAACAGCCATGTTCCTATCAGGAAATCCAGTACAACAAGCTTCTCTAGGAGACTGAGCAGTGCACCATCTTCCTTTCTAGAGCCAGGAAACAAGCTCAAAGTGAGGACCAGAGCTCCCCCAGTGTAAGCCACAGCTACCTTTAGAGACAACAAAGTCCCAAGCTCCTTGGATAAGAACATCCAAATTCATATCTGGAAAGCCTGTATGACAAGGTCCTGCAGCAGAACCAACAGCCCCCAGGAACCCCTCTTTGTTCTGTTGATAAAAGCCCTCAGGGGTACCTCCTACACCCCGCACCACACTGGCTCAGTTCAGTAGTGCATTGGAAGATGACCAGCAGTTGTCAGTCTACCGTAGCAAGTCACCTCAACCTCTGTGCTTCTAAGTGTTGCAATCATATCAACTATATTCTTAAAAAATTAAATCCGTACATGAGCATTACAAGCTTAATCTTCAATAAGTAGTTAGATTCCTTTTTCTCTTGGATTCTTGGATACCTAAGTGGCCAGGTCTGAGGATGAAAGTTGTATATATACAATTTGGGTATTTCCAAGATCAAGAGACCACCGGAACATGCTGTGAAAAGGGCTGTATTGGTGATGGACAAGTTCAAAGTAAATTATTTAAAGGGCTAGCCAAATAGCTCAGTGAACTAAAGCGCCTGCTCAGGCAGAGAGCAGTGCCCAGGGTTCCATCCACAGTGTGCCTTGCCAGCCCCACCCCTGGGGGGGTTCGGAGACCACAATTGAGACTGGGCATGGTGGTGCACCAGCCTGTAATCCCAGCACTTGGGAGGCTGAAAACTGGAGAATCAGTATGAGTCCAATCTGTGTAATGAGACCCTGTAGACCCTGTACTAAAATACACACACCAAAAAAGTAAATTTTTATACTACTATAAGTGGTAGTGAAGAATTAAGGGCAAGAGAAAAGGATTTCATGATACAAATGTAATTCTATTCTTTGTGCCAATAACCTTGCAGCCTCATAAAACTGAGCCAGAGGAAAAAGGCTTCTGATTGCGCCTGCTGCAGGTTGTGCTTGGTGACAGCAGCTATCTGCGTGCACGCGAGCTCAGCCTTGCTGTGCTGCTCCTCTTGGAGCCGGGCGTCCTGCTCAGACATTTGCACAGGAAGGAAAAATGGCTGAGGAGGCAAATGCGGACGAGTGGACGTCCTAGTGAGACCTAGCGCGGTCTTCCCACTGCTGTGCAGATTTCCTTCTCTGTGACCTTAGCATTTACATCGTGATTGCACTTCTTTCCTGGAATGCGTTCAGATTTTCTAGGCATGCTGAGAAGAGAATTGGAAGCTGATGGGAATGAGGAATGTTGCAATTACCAAGATTTTTTAATACTGAAAAAGAAATTGGATCTTTCAATTTATTTTCAGTAATAACCCAAGACAGTTGCATAGCGCTTGTCTTTTTGCTCCTTTGATCTCCTCTGTTACCCTTACTCTTCCTTTCCCTGCCCCCTCTTCTCTTCTCCTCTCCTTTCCTCTCCTCTCCTCTCCTCTCCTCTCCTCTCCTCTCCTCTCCTCTCTTTTCTTCTCCTCTTCTCTCTTCTCTTCTTTCTTATCTCTTCTTCCTTCCTTAATTGTAATCTGTGTTTGACTAAAAACAACAAAATAGACCTTTATTATCAAAATTAAAGTGGCACAGTCATCGTGCAGAAAATAAGAAAGCTTGGCTGAGTTTAAAAATTGCTCTTATAATTACCACTTTACATGCCAAGGTGACTGTGCAGGAAACCCTGTTTCTGCAGCCACAGCTTCCAGGCTGCCATGGAAACATCTGGGCTGCAGAGTTAACCGTGGAGCTTGTCAAAAAAAAATCAGCGTTGGCATGGGGAGATGACAGTGAGGGGAACATAATTTTGACCATGGGGGAACTTCCATTAAGTGAAATATATGTAAAACTGTCTCCAGAGAGAACAAAAAATATAGGCAACTCTCCTTCCTGCAACCATCCTTATTAAGATGGATAGCGAAGAACTCCCTATTGGGCTAGAGAGAGGGGGGCCTCTGTATACTTCCCCTCTCCCACCACCTGCTTAGTTTATTTGTTTCTAATCATTTTGTTTTCAACATATGCATTGGGTTTAATTGTTAAAAAATGTACTCTGAAAATGGATTTCCCGTAGCAAGCTAATTTAGCTGTGCATTCAATCAAATTTAAAATTAAACTATATTATTTCTCCTTCAGGGTAGATTCCTCCCCAAATCATCTCCAGACTTTGGCAAGAGTCACTTGACTGCGAGACAAGGGGAACAATGAGGTAGGGAGGAGACCAGCGGGAGGAAAGAGCAGGAAGTTAGGGACCTGTTGACCTCTCCTAGAGACCTTCTTCTGCCCTGTATTAGTTTGTTGTTTTGGCCACTGAGAAGGTACGATATGTAGCCTCTGTGTGTACTTATTTCCTATAACATAGGAAAGGTAATGTGGCAAAAGCTCAAGGGAGTGCTGTCTCAGCTATAGAGTGCTATACAAATGGCATTTATGAAAGTCTCTTCAAAGCTTTTACTTTCTCATAGCTAGGAATGTCCGATGCCTGAACCGGAGGAAGGATGCTCTCGGCTCCAGTGTAAAGCATGGTGTGGTCACGCTGTGAATGAACACAGAAGCCACTCGTTCATTCCTACACTCGCTCTTGTAGATATCTGAGATTTACTGAGGCGTTCTTAAGCGAAAGAGTGCTAAGCAGTGAAGGTTCTATGATGAAACAGGCACCTTCTAAGCTCTGCCTTTCTGGAGCCTCACTCTTACCGGGAGACCGTGGTAAAAGAGCTACTTTTTCTTCCAAGCCTCTAAAATCTTCAGTATAAAGAAAAGAAACAAGGGAACTAGAAAGGCTTTTTTTTTAACAGGAGGAAGGTGCCGCTCAGTAGAGATGCCCGAGGAAGGACTGTCAGCGGATGTAAAAGCTTTCAAGGTCAGAGGAAGGGTAATATTTAGCAGATGCTGCCTGTGCTAAGTCCCTGAGGTGGAGAGGAAATGGACCCACTAAGGAGACAACTGAAATAGGTCAGGGTACCTGGGAATAAGGGCCAATAAGAGAGAGGCAAGGTGAAGAGTGGGCCACACCTAGAGGCCAAGTAGTCCTCAGTTTAGCAGGTCTATTTTGTGTGAAATAGAAAAATCTTTTAAAAGATTTTAATAAGTGAGAGGAACATTAATCCCTTCTCAGACTATTGTCTGGCATCTTTTGGAACTAAAATCCTAGTTCTTTTGTGTAGTCACTTAACATACCTGAACATAACAGTATGCAAGCAATTCTGGTTATCATCACTATGAGAAACATGCATGTTAAGCTGAATGCATTTTGCTGTCACCTGAGAAGCTAAATTGAAAACAGGAGATGGCTTTTGTTAGCAAAGGGTCTTCCCATCTTTCATTTGTAGTAAAGGAGAAACTTAAGATGTTGATGGTCTTTTGGAATTGAGGAACAGGAAAGAACAGACTGAGATTTTTCATCAGGAAAATATGCATAAAATGAACTGAAATTCTCTGAACTTCAGTGCATCTGAGGGTGGTAATACTCCTGGAATACTTTGGTAACTTCCTTATTTTTTCTAAAACATCCAAGAGGGCTGGACAAGTAGCTTAGCAAATTAAAGCTCCTCCAAGCAGGTGTAGGGGTTGAGGGTTCAATCCTCAGGCCTGCTGTGCCAGCCCTGCCCCTGGAGCACACTAAGATGACAATTGAGACTGGGCATGGCGGTGCATGCCTGTAATCCCAGCTCTTGGGAGGCTGTAAACAGGAGAATCATGAGTCCAGTCTAGTAGTGAGACCCTGAATACCCTGTATACCCTTCCCTAAAAATAAAATAAAACATCCAAGAATTCAGTGTACTCTTTTCAACAAGAATATGAAGAAAACTGTTCCATTATGCTCTCTGTCTTAAAATTTTTGTCCTGGGCAGAGTCTTGTCACTGAGCAAAAAATGCTAATTGGACATTTGATTCATCTGGACAGCTGTGAATGGAATTTTTGCTAACCAGCAACAGATGTAGACCTAAAACAATATGGCAAATGGCCACCGACATGGACAGGATACTAGCTGTGTGCGCCATGTTCCTTTCCACAGACATCTCTAAGTCTTTCTTTTTTTATTTTCCTTGAAAGATTTTTTAATTAAATATTTCTATAAATTAATCTTAGTAATTGTAAGTGGCTGACCCAACTTGTTGGCATGGGAAAAGCGGCTCTGTAACAGCCTTCACAGTATTCCAAAGAGAGAAGTGATGGGGCTAGATGGGAAACTCTTGCTTTCCAGTTGCAAATGTGGAGCAGATGCTGGCCCCCATGCACTCGCCATCTTGGATGGAGTCAGTCCTGTGCCACACTAGTCTTCACAAATGCTCCTTAGTTTCTTTAGGAACAAATAACTTTGGTGAACTACCCTACCCCATCACAGCCATTCTGAATATTGAGAAGACAGTACTGAGTTTTATTTTTGTACTTTTTTGGGGAAGGGTCTGCAAGGTGTTCAGGGTCTCACTACTAGGTCAGACTCGTGGTGATCTGCCTGTTTCCTGCCTCCCAAGAGCTGGGATTACAGGCACACACCACCAGGCCCAGTCTTTGAGTTTTCTTATTTCCTTTTTATGTTTGGTAAATTGATAAATCCATTTTATATCAGATGTTGTTCATTTTATGTGAATGTGGTTAACTAGAAGTAAGCCTTGGAAATTACCCATGGAAGTTACAGCGAACAATCAAAACATGGATTCTATCTTCAGAGAAGTGCTTTATTTCAAATCTTCCCATGATGGTTTTGATGTGCTCCCCTAGTGAAGGCTCTTTTATCAGACTCAGACTGTTTGAAGTTCCCAGTCTTCATCCTTAGTTTAAATGGATACAGGAACAGTCATAACCTACTTATGCATCCTGCATCTCCCATACTGAAGGAGGAGTAAAGAGGAAATCTGACAGATTCATATCACCAAACCCAGCTCACCTGTGTCCTTAGTTACACTGTTCTACGCTATCCCAGACTGAATTTCTATAAGTCTACATTTTTATCTTGCATACTCTGCTAGAGTCTAATACCTTGGGTCCTATTGTTCACTTAGTCCTACACTTCTCCAATCTTTGTAAAGCAGAAAACTTTCCATTTATCACTTTTATTTTGAAAGAAACCATATTTTCCTATTTCCAGCTAAATCCCTGAAGTGTTTCCCTCCACACAGAGTTCCTGAAAAAGGTCAACAGAGTGTTCTCAACTTCACCTGGATATTTCAATTATCTGGAGAGTTTGTTTCTAACTCACACTGCCTGCTGGAGCCCTTGAGAGGGTTTCATTTAATTTCACTGGGCCTGAGGTATCTAATTTTTTTAATAGCTTCCCAGGTGATTTTTATATGCAGCCAGATTTAAAAACCATTGGTCCATAAACATCTCAGTTTGCTTTCCACAGGTCCAAGCATCTGCATTATTATACTAAGAATTCATTAAAAAGAATGTGATTTTTATTCCAGTGTTGGCTGGCTTTATTAGAAACACACTGGAACGTATGCATGTTCTGCATCAAAACATTATTATGACTTGGCTATTTATGCCATTATGCAGATCCAACTGATTTGTTCAACATCTGTGGGTTTAGATTTCAAACCCCAGAAAATTGTCAACAAGTCTATTCTAGCATTGGATAGGGGCTCATCTTAAAATGTCCATTCATTCAACTTTCTTTGAAAGTTATTTATCCATTCACCAAAAAACTACTGAATACTTCCCACGTGCTAGATATGGTGACAAATGCTAAGACAATATACATCTTTAGGAAATTCAGACTGCAGTTGTTGGAAAGAGATCGCCAGGTAATTAGCCACAACAGAATGCCGTAAAAATTCTATAGAGGAGTGTGTACACGAGAAGATCACTAAAGAAAATCTGATCAATTCTCTACGGTGAATTACACAAAAATAAAAAGGCAAGTAGAAGTAGGTCAATGGAAATTCAAGAAATAGCTAGTACAGGGATGGATAGAAAATTCTAAGCCAAGGAGAGATGTTTGGCAAAGACATGAGAATTCTAAGTAGGACCTTTATGCATTGTAAATTGAATCTAATTTAGTGGTGCCTCCCAGAGCATGATGTCTGTGGTGGAAGACGTTACTTAGTAGGCAGGAATTGATCACAGAGGGATTTGCCTGCATGTGCATCTCTTTAACAAGTTTCATGTGATGAACAAGCCTTTGTAAAGGAATAAAGGCCCAGAGTAGAAGGTACACCACAAAGTGCCTAGGGAGTTGGATAAACTTGGAGAAATATGATAAAAGGAAGTGAGTATGATCCAATGATTGGAGAAAGCACAAGGTCTATTTGTTCAGATTCATGACTCTGTCTCTTCATCTTTTCATTTTATGAAATAAGATGTCTCTCTCTTCTTGGGTTAGGGAGGTCATAAAGGTCATGACCTTCTCCAGGGCAAGGTCATAAATAGCTTTTATATTAATTGTTCCATTATTTGGGAAAGATATCAGACATCCACAGTTTGAGGGAGGAAAGGGATGGTTTTGCCTCAGTCTCAGAAGTTATAGTCCATGGTCATCTTGCTCCATGGCAGGAAAATCATGGTGGGAAGGGAAGGACAGAAGAAAACCACTCAACTGTATGCCTTCAGGAAGCAGAGAACAGGGAAGATAACCATGGATGAAGGGGCTAGCAACCCCATGTAGTCCTCAAAGGTGCACCTGCCTGACTCACCCAACTAACTTTCCTAACTTTTTTAACTTCCTGTGCATCTCTTAAGCCAATCATACGACAATCAAGATGAGTGACCATGAGTGATCATGTTCTACCCTTTTTCAATTTGACATTGTAACAAATCCTCTTAAACCATAAGGTCCAAAGCCAAACAATAACAGCATCACAAGTCCAGCATTGCTCAGAAGTCTAAATCCAAAGTCTCTTCTGAGGTACAAGGCAAATTCTTAGCTGTCAGCCCAAGTAAAATTCAAAACGCAAATTATGTATTTCCAAGATAGTTTCATAGGGCAAATAGCTCTGTTCTAAAGGGAAGGCATATGAGGACTAGAAATGAGGCAGAACAAAGCAAAACCAACACCCAAAGAGGCAAATATAAATTTTATAGTTGCAGTCTAACATCTGGAGCATGGGGTGGTGAGAAGTGAGCTCCAGAAGGCTTGGGTGATCACACCTGTATGACTTCACTGGTTGCACCCAGAAGGTTTCTCTCTTGGACTGGATCTTCACCTTGCCCAGGGCTTTTCTTGGCACATGTTTCATGCTCCTGGCAGCTCTCCCTTCCTGGGAGTCTCCACTGCAGTTTTAGCTTCACTTTTGCAGCTTCGTGCATCACCTCCTTAGGGGCACTGACAGGGCTTGTGACACTGTCATACATTTTGGCCTGGTCTCCTAGTCCTTCCTTTGAAATCTAGGTGGAAGCCTCCAATGGCCCCTTCACTCTTGCATTTTGCAAGCCTGCAAAACCAGCACTATGTGGACAGTGCCAAAGCCTGCTGCCAGCTTGAGGAGCGGTCAGTCCCCTCTGGACTATGGGCTGCAGCAGCTTCTGAATGCCTGGACAGCTGATCACAGTGAAATGAATATCAGGAAACCAATTCCCTAGGTGGCTATCCTTGAGTAGGGGCCCTGGGACTCTCTTCTCAAATGAAGGGTGACAGTTGTGTACTCCTGGTCTTGGAATAGTTGAGGTCTTTCTGAAAGTCAGTTGAACAATGTAGGCATATACATTTGCCTTCAATGAGCTAACAGAATTTGGCATTAATTTCTTCAGAAGTCACATCTTCTTTGATGCACTTGAAGAGGCTGGGAACTTTGTGTTTATTTATAGCCAAATTGTAAGTTTTTCAAATCTTTTTGCTCTTGTTTTTGCTCCTGATTCTCACTATATATCTAACTAAAAGCAGCCAGCTATATCCATACTACAGCTTGGATATTGGGCTGGATTTAAATTTCCTCTGCCAGATCAACTAATTTGTCACCTTTTCAGGGCATGGAGGAATGTAGACAAATTTGTTTGTTTGTTTGTTTCTGCTAGAATATAACATGCATGGTCTCTAGTCCAATGCACAATAGAATCATAATTACTGTCTGAAATCTCATGAGCACAATCCGTTGTCTACATTCCTAGTAGCATTTTTTTTTTTTTAACTCAGGCCACAGTGACCCATTCAGCTTTGCTTATTGTTCTATGTTTCTGCAGCCTTAGGTCCCAAATCAGGCTTATGAATGCCAGGTGACTCGTGTGCAAATTGTAGTTTAAGAAGCACTATTCCGGTGTATTAGAAGATCATCATTGGGCTGGTCAGATAGTTAGGTGGATTAAAGCACCTGCTTAGGCAGACACAGGGTTCCATTCCCTGTGTATCATGCCTGCCCCACGCCCAGGGTGTGCTGAGATGGTGAATGAGACTGGGTATGGTGGCACATGCCTGTAATTCCTGTGCTTGGGAGGCTGAAGACAGGAGGATCACTACAAGTCTTATTTATCTAGTCAGATCCTGCAGACCCTGCACTAAGTAAATATTTAAAGAAAGGAAGAAGATTGTCATTGTGTTCATGTCCAACTTTTTTTTTTAAATTAATGTCTTCATTTAGTGTATGAAGTTTATTATCTGAATAGTAATACCTTTTTTGGAGCCTGCTGAACATCTTGTTGATCTATTTTTTGTCTCTTGTTTTTTCATTTTGAATAATTCGGCAGAGTACCTTTTGATTTCCTCAACTTGATGCCCCAGCTCGCAGAGGGGCTGGGATTCTGGGAGGCATTCTGTTGTCCTGTCTTGTCATTGTTCTACTGTGTGTTAATGTGTGCGCACGCACACACATGCACACTGAGGCTTTTGGGTCCATGCCACTGGGAACACTTTGTTGCTAGTATGGAAATCTCTTTAATTAGTATCTGCTTTTCAGTGATGTACTCTGGATGTGGATAATTATAGACCTTTGCCTGAATCCCTAGATCCAACCACCTCCATTATTTTGACAGGAGAGTTTGAAGTGTAATTGTACAAGATTGTCACTGTGAAGACCAAAACACAATTCTAATATTCCCTTCATTACTCTCCAGGGCCGCAGCTCTAGAAATAACCTAGTTCTCCTGAGTTTCAGCTTCCTCATCTGTATGGCAGAGCGAAAGGCTCTACACTCCTTGTTTTTAGGACTCACTGGGAAGAACCAATTCAATTTGAGTGGGAACATACTTTGGAAACAGGAAAGGGCCCTACAAGAGGAAGATTTCCCATGGCTTAGCGAAGGTCATTGGGGGCGGGGCCTCTGACCTTTCCCTCAGCTTTCACTCATCGCTGTATTCTCTTTAGCTCTAAGTAAACCTCATCATGTGAAGGAGATGCGAGCCAGTCAGCAGGTGATGCATTTATTTTGGATACGTTAATTTCTTTACCAGCTTTGTTTTTTGAGGGCATCACTGTATTGCATTAATGCCTCAAGTTGCTAACAAGACCAGCTGGTACCGCAGGCATCACTTCTACAGTCTGAAAGCTCAGGGGGTAGTGTGGAAACTGCCACCCACCTGCGATACTGGACATCCTCGTTGGCATACTTGGTGTCTCTCTTTGGGAGCAGATCCACCGCTTCGTGCTCTCATTCCAAAGCCCTTCACTTTTAATATTTCCTGGCCTATTTACAACTTGTTTTGTCTTCTTCTGTGGAGTTTGAGGGGTTGGGAGAGTAGAGACTGTTTATATTTTTCTCTACCTTTTTCTCTTCAGGGCATGATGCTTAGAAGGGATATAGAGAAACATATCCCTTCTTAGAAGGGATGGAGAGAAACATAAAAGCTACCATTTTATCATTATCCATTCATGATGTTTATTCATTCGCAACATCAATGGACCTTTCCTAGATAGGGGTGTCCTTGGCAGTGTGGATGAGAAGAGAGTACCTGTACACTCCTAGAGGGATGGCCTTTCCAGGTGCTCAGCATGTACGCATGCACATCTTTAATGAATTTCTTTCCTGATGGTGTGTAAATCCTCTGAGGGTAGATTGTTCATCCTGTCCTTCCCCATATCCTCAGGGCTCAGAACAGTATTCTTCACATAGTAGGTTGTCAATGAATATTTGTGGAATTGCAATGAGTGACTTCATTAAGATTTCAACTTCTGAGGACACCTCCATATGGTATAACTTTCTGAAATGAATTCACCCTGGCAGTTAACTTCTCCAGTTGGACATGTGGCTCATAACTTTGCATTTAAGAAAGTTTCCTTATTGTAGTCAAGTTTCTGTTGTGATGAAACACCAGAGGCCATAAATTTAAAGGAACAAAGGTACATTCTGGCTCATAATTTGAGACATTTTAGTCCATAGGGAGTTGGCTCCATTGTTTTTGGGCCTGTGGTGCAGCAGCACATCAGGTGAGAGGGCATAGCTGAACAAGCATTGACAGGAGGGGCAGGAGTTCCAATGCTCTCTTCCAAGGCACAGTAACAGTGATCAAACTTCTTTCACTAGGCTTCACCTTGTAAAAGTTCTGCCTCCTACCAGCAGTGCCATGGGCTACTGACCAAGTCTTTAATGCATGAGCCTTTGGGGACATTTAAACTACAACATTATCTATCAGTTCTTTTTCTCTGGTGGTCTGTTCCTTGGAGAGAAGAAGTACAATATTTACTATTTCAATAATATGTGATATATGTTATTTTCTCCTCACTTCTAGCCAGGAACATGGTGTATGGCCAAGGTCAGAGAGCTCCTAAGATTTTAATGTACGTCTGGTTGAATTGACGCTTCTGCTTGTTCTGAGCCTTCCTGCCAAGGTTGCATATATAACTGCCTCAGAGTTCTTCCCTGACATCTGTTCTCTAAGAAATAACCTTGTTTGAATAGGGCCATAGAATTGCCCAATGCCATAAGAGTAATACTTTGAATTTAATTCTTTTTATAGATTTATGTTAAACAAGAATTATTTTATAATGTGACCTTCATTCTTTCACATTAAACTATTTCCTTCCAGTGGGGGTATCTAACTTGACCATGGCCTGACTCCGTGGCTCAGATCTAGGGCAGTGAAGGTCAATCTGTTTCTCCAAACGCTTGTTGATGGAAGGGTTGATGATCCCTTCATCCATTTGTAGGAACTGGATTAAGGCTCAGAGTTAGTTCATGATGCAAATGTATTCGGATTTTCAGGAAATCCATCTTTATCTCTCCCGGATAGATGGACTTTGGTTTCTATTTACAGTGTGAGTTTTAGACATATGTTCACAAAGTCTAGAAAAGAAAAATGATCATCAGTATGATTACCGTCTGGCTATAGACTTACCAATAACCTTTATTAAAAATATACATTATCATAGCTTTCTTTGTATTTAGCCTATTACTTCACATTTTCCTTGATAGTTTGAGGCAACTTTTCAACATTTGTTTGCACAATACATGTTTGGCAGCTGTCTTGGTCAGGAATCCTGGCAAGTAGTGAGAATCCAAAAGGGAGAAATCATGAACTTTGGTTTGCAGCATCAATCATTCCCATAGGAAGGGCCAACATCTCCCTGAAGGACTCAGCGAGTGGTCCCTGAGGAGACAATTTTAACTGAGTCTGAGTAGATCAGAAGAATGAACAGGTCTGGAAGCAGACAGTATCTGAAAAAAGGATGAAGAATTGGTAAAGTCAGAGGAGGGTAAGACTGGATATAAAAGCAACCGATTCTACAGCCCAGTGAATTCTGACCAATCATTCTGATTTAATGCCTTTAAGAGTGGGGGGGGGGAGAAAATAGCATTCTTTTTGAAGGCCAGAAAAGGAATGTCTGAAAGCATTCAAGATCATGGCTTTGTGCTGAGCCCATTTTAACAGCTTTTCCCTCCCTGTCATTATGCGGTCATTTCGGTGGAAAATGTCTCTTCATTTCAATTGCCAAGACAAAGCCATCAGACTGAGTAGAGGGAGAAATCTGTTGTGGGATCCTGAGAAGTCAAGAGTGGCAGCAGTGTTTTCTGATTGAGACAAATGGCGTCATCTATTACTGAGAATGGAAAAGCCACTGTGACCACGGGTCCTTCTGTTAATGGCAGCTTTCTCTGCAGCCAAGCCACAGGATGCCCCGGGAGAGAGATGTGTGTTTTTCCAGCTCCTGTGCATCTTTGTGCTTGCAAGAGTGAGACAGTCAGACAGCTGGAGCTTGGGTCAGATACAGTGGGGACTCAGGTTAGACTTGATGTGGGCTTATTTTAAAAGTCGGCTCGCCAGATAACTGATTCATCATGTCCCGTTACCCGGAGAGCATGGAGTCTAAACTCTTCTGTTTAGACAAGGACAATGTGACTCAGAGACTTCATGACAACTGATCCAAAGTTACGCAGCTGGTGAGTGCCAGGTCTCTATTAACCCAGGGCTGACCTTATTCTGCCTCCTCAACATAAATTATTATTAATATTTCCTGAAGGCTTTGGGATGCTGAAGGTCTTGTTAAGCAACAGATTCCTTTCCAGGGGGAGGCAACATCTAGTTTTGGTTTCCACACTTAACTATTCATTGGGTCTTACGATTGCCTAACCTCGAAACCTCACTTTCTTGACGTGTAAGACGGAGATGAAAACAGTCCTAATCCTGGGATGCTGTAGAGATTGAGATAGTGAGTGTGGAGATAGCACAGCATCTGGAGTGAGGTTGCCGTGGTTGAATCCTTCGGAGCTACTCTGTCAGAGCAAAGACTTCTAATTCTTTCATCTGTCTGCCTGAAATATGGTTAGGAAAGATTGATGCTCTCTGAGTGTTTTCATTGTGTCCCTCTAAGCCCCAGCTGACAATCCCAGAAGGCAGGGACTTCACTCCTTTGTAGGTATCCTTTTTTTTTTTTTTTAACACACTCCTTCACCCTCCTCTGGGTTCTTGGCAGCATCCCCTAGAGGAAATTTGAATGTGTTCTCTTTACAGCCTCATTACCTTAGGAGGGAGCTTTGTCAGCAGTACAACCATGTGTTTCCTGAATCCATTCCGGGAGGAAGAAGAGCCAGCTCTGAGATGGTATTTCATCCATCTCTGAGACCAGCCAGGTTTGGGTTGGCTCACAAGTTCGCGACCTGTCATGATCTCTGGCATTCTAGGAGTGGGTTCCAAAAAGCCCTGGAGTTAAAAATAATAATAATAATGAGCAGTGCAGTACATCTGCCCTTCTGGCAAGAGCCAAGGTAGGAATGCAGTTCAGCATATTCTTGGCTATGCAAATTTGCGATAGCATAATAGAGTTCATTTGGTTCCTCCTGGAGTTTGATCCCCTGTAATACAGTAAGTCACGTTCCAGCAGGCTTTGTGCATGTGCGTGGCTCTCCCACTCCTCAGGCCCCTTTCACTCCTCAGCCACCCTGAGAGTGACAGTGCTGCCTACTTCTGTGCCAGGGTTGGAAGGAACGCTCACCAGTCACTGTGCACTAAGGGACACACTGTGCTTCCCAAGACAGCCAGAAACTTCATCAAGACCAGGAACAACTTTGCAGCATATTCGATCTGCATATGGCAGCCCTAGACATCTGTGCATTCCTTAGCCCACAGTGTCTAAGGCATCAGTGAGAAAATACCTTGCTTTTTTTTTTTTTGTCTGTTTTGGTTTGAGGAATAAGCTCGTTTATTTAGGCTCTTCTGGTAGTTGATACATTGTGTCAACTTGGCTGAATTAGTTCCTGCAGTTCTGGGCATACACCACCCACGCCCTGCAGGAGGGCAGGGCCCACCCTGGGATGTGATTGGTTCCACCCTAGGACCATGGGCCGCCCCAGAGTGACTCAGCACAAAAAAATGTATATAAAGGAGTTGAGGAAGGCTGCCTGGCCGCCCTGCCCTGCTTTCTTGGAGAAATCTCAGTCTTCAGAGGAAATTGATCTTCGCATCTGGGCCACTTCAGAAGAGCCGCGGTCTTTGCGGTGCTGCGCTCGTCTTGGCAGTCAGTGTACGAGGAAGAGAGAGGCTGGATGAACACTGCAGCTGCTACTCCTCCTCTGTTCTTCATTGTTTTCTGCCACCATGAACTGCTGTCATTTGCCTTGGTGCTAGCGAAGTATGAACTGAAACCTCTACACACTGAGCTAAATAAACGTTTTCCTTCTTCCATTTTGACCGTCGGGTATTTGTCCCAGCAATGAGTAAAAAGTAACTGAGACAGCTCTCTAAGGTAATTTTGAAAGTTTCTTGGATGATTCTTTTTTTGCACTGTGGGACTGTGAGGTGGAGGGTAAGAGGAGAGACGGAAAAGGAGAAAGGAAAGAAGTACTTACCGGGGACTTACCCGACAGTCCAACAACTTGTCCTTAATCTCCACAACAAAGCAGCCCTGAGGATATAAACTGGTGGGCAACCTCAGAAGAGCCTCGTGTACTTCTCTTTAGATTTGTTTGCCTAGGGAGACCATGAACTCCAATACGCATAAAATGATCTTATTTTATTTCCTTTTCTCTAAACTAGGAATGCATTTTCTAATCCCTAAGTTGGCCTCCTTGTAACGCTTCTGTGTTCCTTTGATCTAAACATCAGACATCCTTTAAAATCTGGGACATTGCTAAGTTTCCTGATTTGTATCTCAGTAAGCACGTATTTTCCTCACATACCTATTCTCTCACAATGCTGATTGCTTTGATTTTCTAATTTGATGAGTTTTACAAATATTAATATAATAACACTATTTCTTCTTGAAAATTTCTATACTTATGTTGACTTGAAATATAGCTAGAGATTTTCTTTCCACATGGTGTTTTTATATTGAAATTTCTTATTCATATTACTCACTATGTAAAAGATATTTTTCCCAGAACTACTTGTTCCATATTTTTGGTGCTGTTATTTTGGTATGAGAGAGTCTAATGATGTGCCTTCAGCTCATGCTCTAAGTTTTGATTTTTTTTAATTTTTGGCACAGGGTCTTCCTACACAGTTCAAATTCATAGTTATTCTCCTGTCTCAGCCTCCTCAGAGCTGGGGTTACAGATGTGCACCACCATGCCTGGTTCTGGAGCCAGCATAGCCCGTGGCACTGGGGATCAAACTTGAGTCCTTGTGCTTGCCAGGCAGGCACTTAAACTGCTGAGCTTAACTCTGCTTTTTTCTCTCCACTTATAGATATATCCTAGTAGGGTAGTAAGCAGTTGTTGATTGGGTCTTTTATGTATTAATTTTTATTGTCAGCCCTATAGAGATCAGTATGTGGCTTTTGCTTATCTCTGAATTACTAATATCCACTCTCATTTTTCCCAAGTGTTTGAGGGAAAATAGTTCCAATTCTTGCTGAGTTAAATGATCAAGATGTTGAAAAAATGTCCTAAGAGAAGAAGATATTGTATATGTCCTCAACTTTGGTGTCATACCGATAATAAGCTTTGATTTTGAGGCAATTTGGAAATGCTGGACAGTTATAGACCACCAGGTCTATAATAATGAAATTAGAAAATAATATTGTTAACAAAGCACCCATTCAGTGAGATGGTTAACCTTGTAAGTCAAATCACCTGGGCCCCAGAGGGACCAGATATTTCATTATAATATGTTACTTTGGGGTATGTGACTTTGGATAACAGTAACAGTCAGCAGAGTAGTCTGAGGCCAACAGACAGCTGTCCCACTCTGGCTGGGTCTGATCCGTTAGACTGAAGGATTAAAGAGGGAAGAAGTCTGTGTAGGAAATAGTTCTTTTTTTCTGCCCTAGCTTTCAAAGTTGGAACGTCCGTGTTCTACTGCACTGTCTTGGCTCTCCTGGTTCTCAGGTTTTCAGACTCAATTACAAGAGCTAAGCCATGGATGGGCCTGCCTGGTTGATCCATTCCTTACAAGAAATATCTTTGTAGGTATCATATAAATATCTATCTACCTCGTATTGGGTCTCTAGAAAACTCGAATATACTAAGTGATTACTCTATATCAAGAACCTCATTAAATCTTTGCAGAACTTGCAGTATTATGAGTGAGGTGTTGTTATTTGCATTCTGAAGAGACTTCACCAAGGCCATGTACCTCAACTGGGGAGCATTTGCATATCCACAATTTATGGAGCTTTTTGTAAATCAGTGAACTTATATCAATTAATATGATAAACTGGCATGGTTATGCCCACCTTGAAGAGAGTATTAAATTAAATGATAGGTGGAAAGTATTTGGAACAGGATGCAACACATTACAGGGACTCGGAAATGATAGCTTTTGCTGTTTGAGTTTCTTATTTATGTTAACAAAATTCAGAGGCTTGGCAGCTTGTGGAATAGATCTAATTCTTCTAGCATAATGTGTCACCAACCACTGAATTTGATCATTTGTTCACCCCCATTAAGCTCCAATAATATTTCGTGTTATCCTGGGGAAAAATATGAATAGGGTGACATTTAAATTTTGGCACAGCCCAGGGAGAGGGGGAGGCCCACTCTTGACAGCAAGAGGAATCCTAGTTAGATTGCGGCGAGACGCTCTGGCTGCCATACTTTCAGGAGCTGGGCAGCTGCAGAGGTTGCAGGCGGTGCCTTGTTTCCCAAAAGGTGTTTGGTATTTACTTTTGCTCCAGCATGTTCTTCTGCTCTGATAACGATTGTCATCCTCCATTACAATAAAAGCTGTCAGAGGGATTTTATAGGCATATGGCATTAATTTAGTTTTCCCCTCTGTGGTCCTAAGAGAGTTTGTAAAAATGAACACAAAACACAACAAAGCTGCACTCAGCTGTTCATCAGTTGTACTTACCGGACAGCTGTCCTACGCCACACAGAGGAGAGGACAGGCTCTCCATCTCCAAAGCAACCTGAGGGCAGCCTACTTTCAGGGCACTGGCTCTGATAGGCTTTGTTTTGTGTTTCCTCGCCAGGCTTTGAGAAATGGACCAGAGAGCACTCCCCAGATTTCTTTGGAAAACAGAACAATATCAGCCATATTTTATTTTCATCGCCACATCCTTTGGAACTGTGACTATGCTATAGAGTTTCCAGAGCCTATTCATGTCTGCTCACTGCTTCCAATAATTTAGTATGGTAGGCAAGCAGCTCAGACTAATTCTTGTCTTACAGGTGAGGAACCGAAGTTTTAGAAAGGAAGAGATGCTTGACCAGGGAAGTTACTTCACCCAGAGAGGAAGCCACTCTGTGAAGTCCCTTCCTCTCTTTTTCCTTGCTCACCCATCCTCCATATCTGGGAGAACCATTAACTGAGTCTAATGTCACTGTATAAGGATTCTCCTGAGAAACAGAATTAATGGTATGCTTATGTCTTACATATATATGAATATTAATTCTAATATATCAACTTGACTGCATTAGGAAACACATAGAAGAGCAGCACAGCACAGTTCTAGGTGTGTCTGTGGGGGTGTTTCCAGAGATGACTGGCATGTAGGGCAGCAAACCACGGGGTGGGGTGCAAGGCAAGACCCACTGAGTTATGGGTGGCATCAGCCAATAGGCTTGTAGCCTGGATGGACTAAAAGCGAAGAAAGAAGGGTGTTGGCACAAGGTTTGAAGAACTCATCCTGCTTGAGACAGGAGGCATCTTTTGCTGCCATCACCTGTGAATCTTACTGCATTTTCTTGGGCCGTTCAGTGCAGACTCACACCGATGACTTTCCAGGGAACTTCTAGGTCTTTGGTCTCAGATTGGCACTACAGCCTTGATTCCTCATGTTCTGTGGTGTCCAGTTCTGAGGACTGAGCTGTAAGTGGATTCTCTGGCTCTCTCATGCAGATTGTCACTGTGCCCTCTCCTGCCTCAGAGTATGCATATGTTCAATTCTGTTTCACTAATGAGCTCGAACCAATACCACATCTATATTTATAACCATGTATATATCTATGTATAAAGATGAGTAGATAAGAGGGAATATATTTTGGAATTATGTCATAAGCATATTGATTATGGAGCTCAAGCAGTCCCATAGCACAGGGGCTACAACCTGGAGACCTAGGAAACTGTGTGCCACTGAGTGGATCTGAAGTCCTGAGGGTCTGAACAGCTGATGGAGCAACACACAGTCCTAGATTAATGGCCTGGGAACTCCATGTGGAGGACTCTATACTAGTCTGAAGTTGCAAGAACTGATAGTTCTAGTGTCATAGGCCTGGAGAGGATCAGTGTCTCAGGTCAGGGAGAGACAAGAAATTGGCTCTTGCTCTGATCTTCTAGTTTTACTGGGCCCATATGGGGTGAGACATCTTCTTTATCCACTCTGTTGATTCAACTGCTCATCTTTGCTGAACTACTTGTCCAGACAGACCCAGAAATGCTGCTTTACTATCAGTCTTGTTAGTAAAGCAAGTACAACACAGTACAGATGACATGATGACATGAATCATGACAGTCTGCTCTCCTTGGCTTACCGTCTTTCTCACAGAAATGTCCTAGCTTACAAACTCATTTGAGCTCTAACACGACTCTCTTCTGAAGACTTCTTTACGACATTCTATCTGTGCTCCACTGTTCATCAAGATACACTTCAATTTTACCAACCTCAGAGGATCATTCTTGGCATTCCTTCAGAGGCTCTTCTCTCTTTCTGCTTTCACACACGCCGAGCTCATACTCACTGGTTAGTTACAGCTCAGTTTGAGAATCACTTCCTTCAGGAAGCCCCCCACCCAATAGCTCATTTCCAAGTTAGATGCCTCCACTACACACATCAGCCACTCTCGGGCACCCCTCTACTGAATGCACCCACCTGTCTGCCTCTTGTGCTGAGCTATAAGAGCTGTGAGGGTGAGGTCATGCATAGCTCCTCTGTGGCAGCACCTGTGCCCTGGAGGTAGGCAGTCATTAAGGATGCATGGTTTCCTGACTCACTCATACTCAGGTAGCACATCTCCTCTGGCATGGAAATCAGGAATCACTGGATCCCTCTTGGTGCCGGATATTCCCCCCCACCCCATCAGTTCCATCCATGATTATCTTTGTACCTTGGTAAAAAGGAGATCCCTGGGACCATGTAGCCTGGGATCTTCTGCTGTGAGATTTGGGGAAGCACCCAAAGCAAAGGATGAGAGGAGAAGGGAGGGGGTAAGCTGAAAACAGTCCCCTCTTTCTGTCCCTCCTAGATTTGACAGCATGCTCAGGGAGTAGCTGCATCTGTCCATACCTACCGCTTTGGCTTGGTGCCTTCTCCCCCACAATCTAGTTCTCATAGCTTCCAGGGACATGTTCCTCTATCACTTTGTCTTAAGAGCAGAAATAATTTTTAACTCTTGCTATGTACAGGTGCTTCCACATCACCTGCTTGTTTCCAGGACCCCCTGCACTCATCATGAATAGTGCTTCGATTATGACCATTTGTGGTAGAGGCTACTTCCACCAGGTTTCTGAATGATGCATTAGTCTACTTGGCAGAGATAAAATTAAATTTTCAATTTTTCTAGGAGGGCTCTTGTTGACTTTGAATACTTAAAGATCACTCTCAAGACAATTCCGGGTTGCTGTTTTAGTATATAGGCATAGACAAGAATTTTCAGAATATGTGAAGTAAAATTTCCACCCTCTGCCTAATTTTCAGTATTTCTGCTATGAGAATCAATGGGTATCCTCACATTTCAAAAATCGTGCTGTTCCAAGAAACATCTTTACAAGTTAGTAGTATGGAAAATCTTGCTCCGAGCTTCAAAACTGTTCAGCAGTGTTCTCAAAGTTCCTCTCATCTCAGTTGACTTCTTGTCAGTTGAGTTCCTTAATCATTCTCTCAAGAAAGCTATATATATACTCAATGCTTTTTGAAATGTATGGACATTGGTACAAAGAAGCTGTAGATTGCCATGTGTTTAGGCGTCAGCATTTCCCTTTAAAATTTGGTGAGCATTGTGTGCAAATAGTAGCCAGATGAAGTGTGGAAAAATCAGACTCAGTCAAGAAAATATTGTAAGATCACATATCACATAGAGGACTTGCATCCAGAATAAAGAACACTTAAGAGTTTAAAATCAGGAAAAAAGCTCAATTTAAAAAGGACAATAAAACATTTCAGCAAAAAGTACCTATACATGGAAAACTAGACGGTAAAATGCTCAATATCTTTATTCATAAAGAGAACGTAAGTTTAGATCACAATTAACTACACCCAGGGCACACTAGGGGTAGAAGGGTTAAGAAAGTATTGGGTAACACCAAGTGCTGAGAAAGTCATGGTGCAGGTACAACTCTCATACACTGCTGGTGGACATGAAAAGTGTTACGGCCATTTATAGAAAGGGCTTGGAAGTTCTCAAAAAGTGGTAGGCATGTTTCACCCAAGATTTTCAGGTCCAATCTGAGGATCTTACATAAATGTTACCTTCAAAAGCAACGGGACTTTGGTAAATGTGATTCTAGGTATGGAGTCAGAAATGGTGAAGTTAACCTGGGCAGGTCCTGTGTAAGCGCATTTAAGACAGGTAGCATTTTCACTGAGTCAAGAGAAATGTAACAGTAGAAAGATTAGAAGATGAAGTAAGGGTTAGAGGGAGATATATGTGAAAGGAACTTGGCTGCAGTTGATATTTTGAAGGCAGAAAAAGGGAGCCACTAGGCAGGATCTATAACTGCACGGTGCTGAACTCTGCCAGAAATCTGAACACACTCATTATAGAAGCTTCCAGAAAGGAATACAAACCTGCTGATACTTGGGTTTAGCTCAGTGTTGAATATCTGACCTACAGCACTGTAAGATAATTGGGGTGGATGGTCTATGTGAGCTTGTGCTCATTTGTAATGGGATCGATAGAATTCATATAACACATAATTAAGCAATGGTACTTACAGTATTTCACCTAGATAGACACTTAACATGCACATAGCCGACAGACAAATACATACAGAAGTCCTGTGCACAGTCACTGTGACAACTGACCTTAATATCCAACCTGACTGAATTGAGAGTCACCCAGGTGTGTGTGTGTGTGTGTGTGTGTGTGTGTGTGTGTGTGTTTTAATGTATTTTGTGGTTATAGGGTCTCCCTACTCAGTTCAGATTCATAGTGATCCTCCTGTTTTCAGCATCCCCCGTGCTAGGATTACTGGCAGGCACCATCACTCCTGGTCCTGGTGGCCAGGTCAGTGCGCTGTGGGGGTGGAGCTGACACATCCAGGGAGTTACTAAAACATGTTTCTGGGTGTAAGTGGGTCATGGTGATGAAACTTTAGGTACAATGTCCTGTCTCTTGACCCATTCCTCTCTGGTGCTGTCAGTCTGCCCGCTGGGCTTCAAGCAGCTTTGCCATGCCCTGCATGTTTGTGTCCCATGGTCAGATGACCACAGACAGAACCCTCTGAAGCTCTGAGCCACACCACACCCCTGCTCTCCTTTAAGTTGTGGGTGTTGGGGACCTTGTCCCAACCACAAGAAGGCTGACGAATACAATGACCAAATCCTGGAAACCATCTAAATGACTGGGAAGACGAATGACTGGTTGAATGGTGGAACATCCGCAGCATGGAATACAGCTCAGTAATAAGAACAAATTGCGGACACACATGGCAACTTGTGTGAATTTCAAGAGCATTATGTCACATGAAAGAAGCTAGTCTAAAGGGTACATACTATAGCATCATGCATATGATGGTCTCAAAAGGACAGAACTCTAGCACGGAGGACAGAACAGAAATTGTTGAAGGGTGGTGAGGAGGGAATCTATAAAAAGATAACAGGAGGGGACCTTTGGGATGATAATGCTGTTTTGTTTGGGATATCTTGATTACAGTGGAGGTCAAATGTACCTGTATGTGTACTATAATTCATAGACCTGTAAATTCCTTCAAGGCCAGTTTTTCTGCTTGGTAATTTAGAGATAACAAACCAAAACTATAACAGTACAACTGAAGCAATGAAACAAACCTCGTTGCTGATACAACTTTCCGGAAATTTCCAGCCTGAGGGAAGGAAGCCTAAACATGACTGGGGAGGAGGCCCAGTTCTCTTTCTTTGAGCCTTGGAGGCCTCTCCACTTCAGCAAGAGTGGAAGGAACTCTGAGGGGCCCTGGGGACTGAGGCAAACTTTCTTATGTCCCTCAAAAAAGAGAGGCTGGCTTAGAAATCTCTAGGGTTGCTTTCTCCATCTGGGAACTAGGACGTGGTTTAGCCCCGTTTTGGCACAAGGCTCCCCCCTGTGCTGGCCTGACTGAGGGAGTGGCTGGAACAAGGGCCCTGCAGTCTTCCAAGGAGGAATGGCAGTCACTTTACTTATCTGAGCTTCAGTTTTTTCCTATGTAAACTAGGACTGTGTGCCGTATCTCATTGTTATCAAGAGAAATAAACTTTAAATTGTAAATTCGGTGTAAAGGTGAGTTGGTGGTACAAAAACGTTGGACTTGGGCCTGACTTAAACTCTGTAAAAAGGAGAATGTTATCAATGGAAACCACGCAGCAGGAGTGTGTGTGTGTGTGTGTGTGTGTGTGTGTCTGAAAGAACTGTTGAGATTTCAATTTCAAATTTGAGATTATAAAAACATACACACCCAAGAATATACTTTTGGTTTTGGCAGTCTGCTGACTGGGAAGTTTCAGTTGCCTGGAAGGTAGAATAGAGTACAACGATGATTTTCAACCTTGACAATACATTAAATTCATCTGGGGATCTTTAAGACACAGGTGACTGGTTTTATTCTCAAAATTTAGATTTAGTGGAGTTTAGCTAGACTAGGAGAATGTAAATTATTTATTTATTTATTTATCTGGTACAGAGTCTTGATATGCAGCTCAGACTCACGATGATCTTCTGTCTCAGCCTCCCAAGTACTGGGATTACAGGTGTGTGCCACTATGTCTGGTTTAGGGGTGGGGCATGGCACACCCAAGGTTCCTGGTCCTGCACAGCATTCAGTACTGTGGACTGTCCTTGTGCTTGCCAGGCAAGTGCTTAGACCACTGAGCTACCTCCCTAGCCCTATGTTAGGTGAATTTAGAGGTCTCTCCAAGTGATTCTAATATGTAACATGGTGTTTCTTAGCACATCAAACCTGTGCTTCATCCAAGTGGACCACTGCTCTACACAAGGTGCCATGTGGAGGTTTGCTCTTAGTATTAAGACAGATGGGCAAATGCTTCCTCTAGGGAATTACCTGTGACAAAGGGTCTTAGCCTGACTACTGCTCTCAACAGGGCAAGAACAGAAAATAATCAGCAGTAGCACCAATTACTCAAGATATCTAAGACCAAGATCACTAATATCTTCCTTGTATAAAAGGGACCAGTTCTGTACCAGTTTGCTAGGACTTCCAGAACAAAATACTACAAACTGAGAAGCTTATATAACAGAAACATTTTGCCTGACATTTCAGGAGGCCAGGAGTTCAAGATCAAGCTATCCAGTGGGGCCATGCTCTGAAGGCCCCATAGGAAGCTTCTGTTCTTTTTTGGTATCAGGGATCGAACTCAAGAACTTTGTGTTTAGTAGACAGGCACTTATGCCACTCAGCTATCTCCCCAGCCCTGAAACTACCATGCTGACCTCTCTCTTAGATGCTGGTGGTTCCTTGGCTTATAGGCAACGGATTTCAGCATATGAATGCAGGAAGGGAAAAGACACAATTCCACATAGCTGGCACTATGTGTCTTACTTAAATGAGATTTAAAACATTATGAGATGGTGTCAAAAGGGACTGGCACCTGCCCTGTCCTAGTCTCAGATGGGAGGCATTCTCTACCAAGCAAGGAAATCTACACGAAGTTAGTTTCTTGTTAATACAGGAATAATTTCGGTTGAATGGTATAACATCTAAAAAAATCATTTTTAGGCAAAATTAAAAAGAAACCACTAAAGGAATCAGTAGGTTCTTCAGTATGGATATTCAAGCACAACCTTGATTGTCTATTCTTTTTTTTAAATGTATTTAGTATAGCGTCTACAGGGTCTCACTACGCAGATTGGACTTAAAGTGATCCTCCTGTTTTCAGCCTCCTAAGTGCTGGGATTACAGGCATGTGCCACCACAATCAGTCTCAATTCCCTCCCCAGTGTGCCCTGGGGAGCAGGGCTGGCATGGCATGCCAGAGATTGACCCTTAGGTCTGCTGAGCTATTTGGTCAACCCTTTGATTGGCTATTGATTAGGAATGTTTCAGAAGGATGTCTCCATCTGAAAGATGGTTGAACAAGAGGAATTTACAAGAGCATACTGACTTTTAGATTTTGTGCCTTCCTGGAAAAACATTACTTGGAGGCACATTTAACATTTTATAGGTTGAATCCGGCACCAAAGGAAGACTTTTTCATACCCAGCTGTAGGTACAAAGAGTTAGTGTGAAGACCCTACAAGCATCAACTCTGCTACAATCCACTGCTATTTTTACTGCACAAATGTTTTCAGTGGAGAGAAAATTGGTCCAGGTTATTTGACACTCGCAACATAGATGAAAAACTCAAATTCCCACTAAGACAGCACAACCAAATGGTACTGCTCTGAGGAGATTTGACCTGACATTCAGAATAACAGCATGGGCTTCACACTTTCTTTGCCATCAAACTTAGCCATCTCCAAAGAACAGGAAAGGACACATCACATCAGTAACAGCCCTAGCTTTTCTAGCAAGAGAAAGAATTCCACATCAGCAGAGAGTTAGTGGCAGAGAACCCGACCACATCATGGTAAAAATGTCAAAGGCAACTTTCTGGTTGGCACAATGATCAATTCAATTATTGAGATTATAGGGGCTGGGGAGATAGCTCAGCAGTCTAAATGCCTGTTTGGCAAGCACAAGGACTTGGTTTGAACTCTGGTACCCCACGCTGTGCTGGTCAGAGAACCCCAGGGGCGCAATGCTGGCCACCAAAACTAGGTGTTGTGGTGCACATCTGTAATCCCAGCACTAGGGAGGCTAAGCTAGGAGAATCACTATGAATCTGAACTGCATAGCAAGACCCTGTACCAAGTCAATTAATTAATAGAGTTTAAAAAATTCTGAAAAATTATTGAGAATCCCTATCAGGCTTCATTTAGGCCAGGGGCTGATTATTTATCTTTCCAGGTCTTGGAAAAGTGATGGTGAACACTTGGCAAACAGAATGCCAAAACTGCACCCCCAACCCCCCCCCCCCCACTTATTGCAAAATGCCAAAGTTGCTCTTAAACCTGAATATCTGATGCTTGTCTGCTCAAGTGCTGGGGCCATTTGGCTCATGTGCTGGCAGAGAGGGCTATGCGGGCCTGCTTGCACACTGCCCTAGGGCACTAAAGATTCCCACAGGATTATATGCAGTGCTCTAGAGCAAATTCCTCTTAGAATGGAAACACAGACACAGTGGTAGACACCTGTAACCACAGCCACATGGTAGGCTGAGGTAGGAGAAGCACAAGGCTGAGGCCAGCCTGTGTAACGACTGTTTTCCTTTTTTATTTTAAAGAAAAAAAAAAAAAAACCCACAACATTTCAAAACAAGATAATAGGAGGGTAACAGTGGTTAATACATTGAGTATTGTTATCTTTAATTAGTTACTCAGAGTATGAGATATAGGCATTTGGTGCTATTTTCTAGCACCAAACAATATTATCAGAAAACTTTCTTTTCAATGAACTAAGAAAAATTAGTAGTATAATTATCATATATATATATATATATATATATATATATATATATATATATATATATATATTTCCCAGTTTCTCTTTCTTTTTGAGCAATTTCTTCCCATTTCACAATATCTATCATACATTTTGGATTGCATTTACTCTTTCAGCTTCTTACACTAGGGAAACAATGCAATGTCTGCACAAGTGCATCTGATTTATTTCACTTATCAATATGGTCTCGAGTTCCATCCACTAACCTATAAAAGATTCCAGTTTATCCTTCTTTATGGCAAAGTAGTGCTCCACTGTATAAAAGACCACTTCTTCTTTTAGCCATTCCTTGGCTGACAACCATTTAGGTGTTTCCAAGATCTAGCTATTAGAAATTATGCTGATGTAACATGGATGTACATTTATCACTGTGGTATGATGTTTTTAACTCTTCTGGGAAGATACTCAGAAGGGGAAGAACTGGATGGAATGGGGCCTCCAATCCTAGTTTTTTGTTTGTTTGTTTTTGTTTTTGTTTTTGCAGAACTGGGGATTGAACTCAGGCTCTTGCACTTGCCAGGGAAGCACTTATTCCACTAAGCCAACTCCCTGGCCCCTAAATCCTAGATTTCTGAGGAATCTTAGATTTCGACAGTGATTGTAGAAGTCTACACCCCTACTAACAGTAGAAAAGTGTTTCTTTCTTCTCTAGTCTTTTTTAGCATTTGTTCTTGGTTGATTTTTTGATAGCAGCCCTTCCTTCCAGGGTGGGTGGAATATCAGTATTGCTTCATTTTGCACCTCTTGAATGACAAGTGGTATTGAATATTTTCTCACTTTTTTTCTGTTTGTACTTTCTCATGTGAGAAGTGTGTATATATCTTAGATGCCCATTTTTGGAGTAGGCCTTTAAACTTGGGAGGTCTGATGATTTTGCATTCTTTACATCTTCTTGATAGTAGTTATTTGTCTGAGGAACAGCTGGAAAACATTTTTCCCCCATATTGTGGGTTGTCTTTTCACTCTGTTGGTTTCAATTTCTGTGCAAAGGCTTGTTAATGAGATTCCAGTTGTTGATTCTTTGTGATAGTTCCTGTGTGACTGGAGTTTTATTCATAAAGTCTTTGCCTACACCAATGTCTCCAATAGTTTTACCTATATTATCTTCCAGAAGATTTAATGTTTCTGTTTTAATATTTAGATCTTTGCAGAACTGGGGATTGAACGCAGGCCCTTGCACTTGCCAGGGAAGTGCTTATTCCACTGAGCCATGTCCCCAGCCAATATTTAGATCTTTGACCCATTTTGAATTTAGTTTAGTACAGGCTGGCCAAATAGCTTAGTGGATTAAAGCGCCTGCAAGCAGGCTTAGGGGCTAGGGGTTTGATCCCCATGCCTGCTGTGCTGACCCTGCCCCCAGGGCCACTGAGACAGCAATTGAGATTGTTCGTGGTAATGCACACCTGTAATTCCAGCTGTTGGGAGGTTGTAAACAGGTGGATCACAAGACCAATCCAACACTCTGTAGACCTGTCCTTAAAATTAAAAAAATTTTTTAAAATTTAGTGCATGGAGAAAGATATGGGTCCAATTTTACTACTTTGCACATGTAGGGCCAGGTTTTCCAGTATCACATATTTTTAAATGTTTTAAAAATCTTATTTATTTATGTATTTATTTGGCACAGGGTCTCGCTGTACAGCTCGGACTTGTAGTGATCATCCTGTCTCAGACTCCAAGCACTGAGATTACAAGCATGCACCACCATGCTCAGCCAGGTGGCTGGCTCAGTGGAGGGCCATGCAGTACTGGAGACTGAACCTGGATCCTTGTGCTTGCCAGGCAGGTGCTTAGATCACTGAGCTATCTCCCTGACCTCACTGAACTATATATTAAAGAGGCTATGTTTCTTCCAAATGGTTAGCTATATCAAAGATAATATGATTGAGTATGTCTGGAGGGTTTTTTTTTGTTTGTTTGCATCTTGTAATGTGCTCCATTTCCCCCCTATTACCATGCTGTTTTTATTATAGCAGCTCTATACTACAGTTTCAAGTCAGAGATTGTGATGCTCCCATCTTGTCTTTGCTATTCTGTTGCTTCTCATTTCAGCTGAACTTTAGGATTGTTTTCTCAAATTCTGTGAGATGTGCTGTTGGCATTTTTATTGTAACTACATTAAATCTGTACAAGTTTAGAAGTAGGGCCATTTTCACTACATTAGTTCCTCCTACCCAAGAACAAGGAATAGCTTCCCATTTTCTTTTTCTTTTCTTTTTTTTTTTTTTTTGTCTTTTTTGAGACAGGGTCTCACTATGCAGTTCAGGCTGGCCTTAAGCTCACTTTGTAGCTCAGGCTGGTCTCGAACTCACAACAATCCTCCTGCCTCAGCCTCCCAAGTGCTGGGATTACATAGCCTCTTAAATCTCCTTTTTCAGAGTACAGGATGTTTCAAAGTAGAGGTGTTTTACATCCTTCATTAGGCTGATTTCTAGTTATTTCAGTTTTTTGGATACTGCTGTGAAAGGTGTTGTTTCCCTAATGTCTCTCTCAGTGAGTGTGTTATTTGTGTACAGGTAGGATACTGATGTTTGAGTATTGACTTTGTATCCAATTACACTACTTAATTTGCTTAATAAATCTAGCAATTTTTAGTGGAGTTTTTTTGGATCTTCTATGTGGAGCAAATTTTCTTATTTTCATTATTTTTATTTCTTTCTCTCATCTAATTTCTCTGGCTAAAGATTCCAGGACTGTGTTAAATAAGAGTGGAGACAATGTACATCCTTGTCTTGTTCTTGATTTTAGAATGAAAGCTTTCGGGGTTTTTGTACATTTAGTATGATGTTGGCTGTTGGGTTTCTCTTAGATGGCTTTATCAGATTGAGATAAAGACCATTTATTCCAATATTCTGTGGGGTTTTATTATGAAAGGACAGTGGGCTTTGTCAAAAGCTTTTTCTGAATCTCTTGAAATGATCATATGATATTTTTTAGTTGTTTTTATTAATATGATGTATTTCACTTATTGATTTATGTAAATTGAACCTGCCCTGAATCCCTGGGATTAACCTCACTTGGTTATAGTGCACAATAATATTCTTGGTTTGCTGCATTTTATTGGCCAGTATCTTACTGAGGATTTTTGAATCTATGTTCATTAGGGAGATTGGTTTATAGTTTTCTTTCTTAGTTGGGGCCTTCCCTGATTTTAGTATAGGGTAATGCTTGTTTCCAGGAATTAGCTTAAGAGTAATTCTTCCTTTTCAATTTCATTTAAAGTGTTTGAGAAGTAGTGGTGTTAGGTCTTCTCTAAATTTCTTGTAGAATTCAGCAGAGAATCTTTCAGGGCCTAGACTTTAGCAAATTTAGACTTAGCAGATTTTTAATTACACCTTATATTTTATATCTTCTTGATTTAGCTTTGGTAATTCATATGTATATAGGAATCTTTGTTTTTTTCTGCACTTTCCATCTTATTATAATACAAACTTTCAAACTAGGTACAAGTGATCTACATTTCTGCAGTCTATTCTGATTTCACCCATTTCACTCCTAATTGCATGGATTTGAGTCTTGTATTTCCAATTTTCTGATAAGTTTGGATAAGGGTTTGTCAATTTTATTTCATCTTTCAAAGAGCCAATTCTTTAATCCATTGATACTTTGTATCATTTGCTTAGTTTTCAATGCATTAATTTCTGCTCTTCTTTTTCTAATCTCCTCCCTTGTAAGTTTTTGGCTTAGCCTGCTCTTTTTTTTCTAGAAATTTGAGGTCCACCATTATGTGATTTATTTGTGCTTGCTCTGTTTTCCTGATATGAATGTGCACTGCTATAAATTTCCCTCTTAGGGCTGCTTTCATTGTGTCCCATAAGCTCCAGTATGTTATATTGTCACTATCATTTAATTGTAGAAACTATCTCATTTCTTCTTACATGTGGAATCCATTGGTCGTTCAGGAGGGTGCTAGTTCATGTCCATGTATTTAATTTAATTCTTGTAGTTTGTTTTACCAGTGATTTTCAATTTCATTGTGTTATGGTGTTATAATATAAATGGGATAATTTTAATTTCTTTGCCCTTCCTTAAGCATTTCTTTGAGGTAGTATATAGTCTATTGGGAGAATACACTATGTACAGTTGAGAAAAATACATATTCTGACATAGTGAGGTAGAACACTGTGTAGACATCTACTAATTGATTTTGTTGAAAAGCTTCATTCAGTTCTAACATCTCATTGTTGATAATTTGTCTAGTTGATCTGCCTGTCTGTGACAGTATGGTATTGAGATCTTCCAGTGCAATTATATTAGTACTCATTTGATTTTTAGTGTCCTTTAATATTTGTGTTATATGGTTGGGGTGTACTGGTATTTGTTGCATATATATATATATATATATATATATATATATATATATATATGATTGTTATCATGTCCTTTGGATTGTTCTCTTTACAGGGTATAAAGTAACCTTCTGTGTCTCTTAATCAGTCTTATTTGGAAGTTTACTGTGTCTGCAAATAGAATAGCCACCTCTTATTTTTTCCAGGTTCTCTCATATGGAGTATTTTTTCAAATATTTGTCATTTAGATTATGGTTTTATTTTTTAGTTAAATGTGTTTCTTTTGTGCAGCACATTGTTGGATCTTATTTTGACCCATTCTGCCAGTCTGTGTCTTTTGACTAGTAAATTGAGACCATTCATATTGGTGGTCATAACTGGTATGTATTGATTTCCTCTTGTTGGCTCCCACGCTTTTTATCCTTTACTCTGTTTGCTTACTTTGCCTGGTAGATGCCTTCTATTCAAGTTCATGGAAATGTAGTCCTTGTTATCTCTTTCTAGAATGTCCTTCAAAATCTTTTGGTGCACTACTTTGCTGGTCATAAATTTCCTTAGCTGTTCTTTGTCATGGAATCATCATATTTCTTCATTAGTTTTGAAAGATAATTTGTATGGTACATCAATCTGGGTTGAAGGTTGCTTTCCTTTATTTTTAAATTTTCATTTATTTTATTGAGAAATAGCAATGAGACAGTTTCAAAACCGATTAATAGGACAGTTTCAATAATTAATACATGGCATATTGTTGTCTTCGTAGTGGTTATTCATAGTACAAGATGCAAACACGATATCCTGTCCAAAAACTACTAGTACAAATCTTTCTTCTCACTGCATTAAGAGAAACTAGCTGTGTATCTATTCTAACTATTTTGTATATACAGATATAAAATGGTCCTTCATTTGTATCCCCTTTATTTTGTTTAGTTGTGTCAGAGATGGGTATTCCACTGCCATTTAAAAATTGTAGAGAGTGATGCAGTCATTCCTAGTTGGCACAGGACATGCAGCCGCCAGGTCTGGACTGAGCCCTTTGACATCATCACCCAGAAGCACTCTTGGACTTTGAGGTGCATGGAACCTCAAGGTATTGGTGACAATGGAAACCAAAAAATTAATTGGAAAATCGCTGCAACCAACAAGACCTGTTCATGATCTGACTTCTTCCTCAGCAGGAGCAGTGCTGCCTTTCAATTTTCAAAGTGAATATCCATGCAATACCCAGTGCTTACAAAGTAGAATTAGCAAATGTAAGGTGAATGGAAAGCAAGCCTTCTCTCAAGGTCTTAATGAAGAGCAGAAACATCAGCCTCCAGTTAAAAAAAAAAAAAAGAGAGAAATACAGCAGATTTCCTACTGAAACTCTCAAGTGTTTCCATCTGCAGGAAAAAAACACTTTCTGCCTGATCATCCCATTGTACTTCAAACAATTGAAACCAACCAAAGTTTTAAGTAGAATTTTAAGAACAGATGAATTTGAAGGCAGAGAATTATTTGTTTTATATTTTGAACACCAGCAAATGAAGCGGACCAAGTAACAGTAACTGTAATTGACTATGACAATTCCATTTATTTTAAATTTTGATGGGCCTATTTGACTTCTCTTAAAAAGAGATTTTAAACTATAAAGAATTTTCTAATCAACTTTGAAATAGATTCCTGCAAAACACTAGAAAGTAGGAATTTGGCTAGTGAAATGGGAAAACTGTATTTATAATTTGCATGCTACCTGCAAATTTTTGTTTTCACAAATTGTAATAATGAAATAGAAATACAAGTTGTAAAGATTCTCAAATATAAAGTATTTATACATAATTTCTCCTTGCCCTTGAAAGTTCCTTTTCTAATTTCATACTAGCTCTTGAACAGATTATTGTTTTTTCTAGAGGTGTAGCATGATTCGGGACATTTAATACACAGCTGTCAATGACAGTAGGGAGAATTTTTAAATACGTATTTTTGAATATATGATTATCTAGTTTTTTTTTTATCATAAATGCTGTCTTGAATTAATCATTATTAGAAGAGATTTCCATTGTGAAAAGATGGCAGTGAGTGAAACAGAAGTTGAAAAATAGTTGCTATTTTTTGAACACTAATCGCACTATGTGAATAGAATTTGAGCAACTGCAAAATAAAGCACATTTTTATTTACAAAAGAAAAAAAAATTGTAGGCATATGAATTCAGCAAAATATAGTCCAGTGTCCATAATAGTAGTGAGTTATCCATAGAACTGGCAATGTCAGAAGTTGTTGACTTGAGTCCTTTATAGCTCAGCATATGAACAGGCTTTACTTTTCATGCCTCATTATTATACTTTTGTGCTGAATGGTTAAGACCAAGATAAAGCAAGACATATATAACCAGAACTGTAACTTTTGTATCTGAAAATGTCAGTCAAATCTCTTCAGGATTTGGTTTAAAACCCTGTACTATAATTTGTAGATCCTTTGTCAGTGTCAGCCATGTAGATGAGTCATGGCCATTGCTTGACCAATTTGCTCTCTGTGAAAGCCTGAGAGAATGTTTTCTCTCCATGTGACTCTCCTTAGGCACACTGTACAATGTCAACCACTTTCCTCTGTGGTCCCATAATATCCTTGATCAGAAGATTTGGGTTACAGGATGTTACGGTACAGGTTCTCTTATTCCCGAGTCCTCACTAACCTTGGAAGACTAGGGTCAAAACGTTGGCTGTCCTTGTAGTCCTTCTTTTTCTCTAATTTTTGGTAAAAAGGAACCCTTCTCCTCTGCTGGTGGGAACCATTATGGAAATCAGTGTGGAGACTCCTTAAAAAACTAGGACTGGAAATCCCATTCAAGTCAGCTATCCCCCTACTGGGAATTTTCCCAGAGGAACTTAAAACATCGTATCATAGTGATATATGTGTACAAATGTTTATAGCAGAACAATTTGTGATAGCTAAATCCTGGAAAAAAACAAAATACCCATCACCTGAGGAATGAATGAAAAAGATATGGTATTTTTATGCAATGGGGTACTACTCAGCTATAAAGAATGATAAACTTGAATCCTTTATATTTAAGTGGTTGCCACTTGAAGATATACTCATCAGTGAAATAAACCAGACCCCCATGTGTAAAAATCACACAGTCTCCCTTGTGCAAACACTCAAAAGAAGAAATAAAAAGAGAAAGGTATAACACAGTTAAAAGGAAAGTGAGAACTTAAGGATTAAACAACAAAGAGAGGGCAAGGAGACAAGCTAGGAAACATGACAAGGGCAAAACCATACATTTATAAGCACAAGATGTTTAAGGCAATGATCCTGAGAATCTTTAGCAGGTTTTTGAAACTAGCAGTTAATTGGTAGGATTCTCACCCTGACTAACTAAATATGCAATACCTGTCAACTAAGCATCTGAGCTGAAGATAGCAATGTGTAATGGTAGGGTCATGCTTGGAATGCCTGTCTTTCTGGTCTTCTAAATATATACTGCTTGTCATGTTATATCAACTATTGCCATGCTGTCTCTCAAGTAAATGTTAGTTTAAAAAAAAAGGGGGTAACATATGAAAACAAGAGACAAGAAAAAAATGTCATAGGACTGTCCTGCTACAATGCTGTATATCGTTAGATTTCTGAATTTCTGTGTAAAAATATGTAATTGTTTATTCCTTTTTCTAAAAAATATTTCTTTTTTCTTCACATTGTGTAGGGATTTAAAGTTTAACATATCAATACTTGATGGAAAATACCTGTTCCATGCTATGTCTAAGATGCCTGATATTCAGGCAGATAGTGAGGTTAAACTCAATTGCCTATTTTATAGGGTAATAATATAATTAAGCTTCTCTTCTAGAGAGTTAACAACTTAAGTTTGTTTTCCTTTAGAACTTGAAATACTTCACTCCACACTCTCCTTGACCTGAGGATTTGTGCTGAGAAATCAGCAGGGATTCTGATGGGCTTACCCTTACAAGTGATTTCTTTGTTTTCCCTAACAGCTTTTAATATCCTGTTCTTGTGTTGAATTTCTGGATTCTTGATTATAATATACCTTGCTGTAGTGTTTTTTTAAATCATGGCTAGTTGGAGTTCTGTCACAAATTCTTTTTTCTTTCCAGGGAGATTTTCTGCCACAACATCTGTAAATATTTTTTTGTAAATATCATTTGTGCTATCTCTTGCTTTTTAATTGAATTCAATCAATTTAAGTTATTCTTCTTTGCCTCATCTAGCAGCTGCTATATTAAGTTTTCATGGCTCCTTGTTATTTTTAAGAAATCTTTCCTTTTATGATTGATAACTGAAAGCCTGTCTTCTATATCTGAGATCCTATCTTCACACTGGCTCAATCTGCTGTGGATATTTTAAAGGAATTTTTGTTCCCTTAGATATCTGCTTGAATTTACCTTATGGATTCCATGTTCTTCCTATGCTGAGCATTCTTGGCTTCCATAATTTTCTTAATCTCCTCCTCTTCTTTTTCTCCCTTCCTCTTCTTCTTCTTCTTCTTTCTTCTTCTTCCCTTCCTCCTCCTCCCCTCCTTTCTCCTTCTCCTTCTCTTCTCCTTCTTTTATCTCTCTCTCACCCTCCCTCCCATCCTCCTTCCTCTCTCCAGTCACTAAGCACAGTTTTCATTGTGGATACCATCTCTGCAATTATCTTATGTATAATTTCTAATTTTCTTTTTCAAGAGCCTCATTAATCGCTTTGTTGTTACCACTTCAGAGGAGCCAGCTTCTGTGGCTTCACATTGTTTTACCTTATTGTCACATGGGATTTGCTTTGGTGAACTGGATATCTGGAGTTGCATTTTGTTTAGTGTCTTCTCATTCTTTACTGTTTTTAGTTTAATTTGTGGGGTGATGCTCATAAATTCCTTATATTAAATTACTTTATTGATAGTTTTTAAAGCCCTTAGGAAATGACTACTTCTCTGAGCTATCTTCCAAGTATAGCTGAATTTTGAGTTTTGAGTCTGTTACAAGATCCTACATGTTTGATTTGTGGGGGATGAGAAATTCCTGGCTGTTTGGCCCAGCCCATGGTTTGATGCACTGTGATATAGTATTTTCTATGACCCTTAGTCAATCGTGGTATTGGAATATAGCTTTGAAAAATAGCTTTTTAGAACAAGTATGTTTCTTTTGAGTAAAGTGATACCACCAGCAATAAAAGTAACATCAGTCAAAATGTCAAACTGAGGTAACCAATAATTTGCCACTTTTAATCATATGAACCGATTTGTGTTTATATAAGAAAATCTAAAACAGACCAGAAAACTAAATGTGGTATATAAGTCTTTAATATGTCAACTTTAATATCAGAGTTAAAATTTAAAAGGGGACAGGGAAAAAAAAAACTAGAGTAATAAGAGGGGGAGGCCTTAGAAGTAGGGCTGGAGGACAAAGGGGAATAATGCTAAGTTTGGGAAACTGGTGCAGAAGACTGGAGGGAAAGAAGGAAGGAAGAGATAAAAAGAACAGAACATAAACACAACCACAAAGAGGCTAGAAACTGCATTCACACTCATCAAAATAAGATCAAACAATGGAGAGAAAAGTAAAAACAAAACCATAACAGCAACAGCAAAAACAAAAAAATAGAAGAAAGAAAATTTAAAGTCCACTTCCAGGGTTGTCTCTGCTGTCACTGGTAGACATCATGTGGAGACAGAAGCCAGATCTATGTTGGTTCATCCCAGCAAGCCAGCAGCAGCTTTTTGGTGGAGGAGCAGATAGTCTCAGCAGGCCTGTACCTTCTGGACAAGACCAGACTCATTTGGCCTGCAGCTGGCAACACACCTGATGGCCTGATTCCTGCTGGGAGCCACTAGATGGAGCCAACAGCCACTCAGAATTCTGAGTTCAGCCAGCCCCTCTCCAAGATGGCTCCTGAACAATCTCTCTCTCAAGCAGGATGACTGAGCCCTCAGCACTGACTGCCAGCTAGTGTAGTTCTTCATGTCTACTGCTCCCCTCCACTGTTGTGTCTCTCCATGGAAGCCTCTGGCATCACCCGAGTTACCATGTGTCTTCAGGTTTGAACTGTCCCTCTCATGCAGTGAGTCCTATCTAAGGGAGGAGGCCCTGTTGGCTACCTCCTTCTTCTTTGTCAAACTTTCTCTCTTCATTCTCTCCCTCAACTTTAATTCATGCTTCAGATTCTTCCTGGGTCCTTAAACACACTTTTCTCTTTGTCTTCCTAATGATCCTATATTCTAGCATCTGGAAACAGCACTCACGGAGGCTTTTCCTCTATTGCTAATCACTGTGCCAGTTTGGTGCCTCCCCATAACTTTTTTTCAAAATAAAAAATTTAAAGGGATTGAAATGTAGCTGAGTGCTTGAGTGCTTACCAGGCATGCTCATAACCCAGGTTCAAGTCCCCAGTAATGGAATAGTAGAGGGAGAAGTAAAAAGTATAATAAAATCAGGTATGTTTTCTTCATACCTATATTAATTTACTAAGATTTGTTTTTCTCCTTATTGTTCATAAAATGCTTGCTATAGAAAATTTGAAAAATGTAGAAAAATATAATGAATAAAATATCAAAAATAATGTTACCTATTTTCTTCAGATCTTAGTGGTGTTTAAGCATAAAATGTAAAACTGCCACATTTTGTTTTATCCATTCATCGGTTGATGGACATTTGGGTTGTTTCCAAGATTTAGCCATGACGAAATTCCCTGCTGTAAACATGGGTGTACATATACCACTGCAGTACGATGTTTTCAGTCCATCTGGAAAAATATCAAAGAGAAGAATAGCTGAGATGAATGGGACTGCTAATCCTAGCTTTTTGAGGAATCTCCATGCTGACTTCCATAGTGGTCATACAGTCTGCATCCCTACCAACAAGTGGGGAAGAGTTGCTTTCTCCCCACAGCTCCTGCAGCATTTGTTATTGGTTGAATTCTTGATGATAGCCATTTTTTTCTGGGGTGAGATGGAATCTCAGCGTTTTATAGGTAAATCGATGCAACTAGAGACTATATTTATAAGTGAAATAAATCAGACACACATTTGTAAACATTGTATTATCCCCCTAGTGTAAGAATATGAAAGAGTAAATATATACACAGGATCTCTTGGATGACTGTACTGCTGATTCTACTGGTCTGTTGAAAGGAACAGTTAATGCATGAATAACATTTTCTTCTTTTTAATTTTTGAAGCAATTTTGCATGTTTATATTTAATAATCTGAACAACTAATTTGAGGGCAATGATATACAACATAACAACTATTGTTGAAACAAAATACAATCATTTTGTTTAGTGAAACAGTGTCATTTCTATTTTTAAATATTTTTTATTCTTTAAAGAAAACAAGAAAAAAGATAAACATAAACTATTGTTATCATTTTGTATACGGACTTCTGTTTCCTTTTATTTTCACTTAATGTTGTGATCTTTTCTCTGTCATTATTTTAGCTAACAGCTTTCATGGTGTTACGTAGCACATTTAGACATTCCCCTAGTTCAGTCACTGAGATATTTATTTTTATGATTAAAAGGGGTTTTAACAAATATCATTACATACATTCTTGGTGTAAAGTTGTGATCATTTATGATGATAAATATAGAAATGTATATACTATGTTGAGAAGTTTGAGTGTTTGTAAGTTTCATTATAAGTACTTCAATATTGCTTTCCAAAAAATTTGCAGGGGTTTATAAATGCTCTATGAAAAGTTGCAAATATTTATATCGTGTACCTCACTAATATTATTATTTCAAAGCTACTTAGATTTGATCTATATATTTTTTTTCTTTTGGCAGAACCAGGGATTGAACCCAGGCCCCTGAGCTTGCCAGGGAAGTGCTTATTCCACTGAGCCATCTCCCTGGCCCTCATCATATCTTAAAGTTTAATTAGTAATTCTAAGAAAGCCTCATCTTGTGAGTGGGTTTATTTACAATTTCTTGGACATTGTCAAAAAATGAGGCATAAGGGTAGACTGATGGAATTTGCACTGTACACAGCTGTAAAAGATTTGCTTACGAAGTTTTCTGTCCTGAAAAATTTTGTCTCTAGGGTTGCTCAGAGGACTGAGGCAAAGTGAGCTATGCAGGGCTTTGCCTGGTAGCACACCTTTGGGTTGTCTCATCTCCTTGCCTTGTCCTATATGTCTAGTTCTCTATTCTTTCCCCTTTTAGGCCACTTCCTAATTTACGTAAATCCTCAACTAAGGAGATACCAGCATTTAATAGGATATGTCTTATAACTAGTGAGGTCTTGCAGCTATCCCTGTCTTTCCCCTGGTTGTTCTTTGTGTGACTGGACTATAACTCCTCTAATTTTTGGTCAATAGTTCAGTTAAACACTATATGAGGAAGGAATGTGCATGCTGATTGGTAAGAATTTTCTATGAAACTGAGAAGATCAAGAAGTGCCTACATCAAAGTTGAATATTGAGTGCCAAGGGCTTGGAGGAAACTTCCAAAGACAGTAGTATTGTACTCCTTCACAAAATGCTTCCTCTTGATTGTACAGAGAATTTTGTTTGTTGTAAAAGAAAAAAAAATATGGATGGCAGCAGCTCTGATTCAACCAAGAATCTGAAGAGCTCAATTTTGCATGCACTGGAGTTATATAAGAAAATCACAATTTGTATTTCATTTATCATATATTTCATATGTCATATATGATAAAAACTACCTTCAGCTTTTTAACAAGTTACTTAAAAGAGTATGTGATAAGAAATTCTATGTACTATAATATTTCAAATGTACCCTTTCACGGGCAGTGACATGTGAAATTATAATATCTTACAATTGATGGAATATTATTGGGAGGATTTAGTACTCAAAGAGTAAGAAGATATAAAATCAATGAAAGATCATAGCAATATTAGTAAAACTGAGAGGATAGAGTTTTCATTTTCTCTAATTTTAGTTAAAGTCTGTTTCAGTTACCTTTCTCTTGTTGCTGGACCAAAATAGTCAACACCCCAAATTAAAGAAGGACAGGTTTTACTCAGCTCACAGTTAGTGGAGGTTTCAGTCCACACTCAGCTGGCTCCAAGGCAGAGCGGCACACAGCAGAGGGCTGCAGTTCATGGAGGCAGAAAACAGCAAAGAGCAAAGGGAGAAGTAGCTCTGGCAGTTAGCAAGTCTCTCTCCCCTCCTTACATTGTAATGCAGTTTATTTACCCCAGGGTACTCACACCCATAATCCTAGCATTAGATCATGAATCAATCACAAAATCCAGAAGCTGGCCCAAGACTGCATGAGGATTTGGGGAGACAACTAGACACAAATTGTAACACAGTACCATTGATGAGTGAGGTAAAATGAGTTTGGACTTATTCCTGGAATGTTGTAAACTTTAGTCTATTAAATTATACACACAGGACACATACACAAAAAATTGTAAGCATTCCTATTTTTTTCTGATTTTATTAGTCTTAAAATTCAGAGAAGGTATCCATATATTTACTTCTGTATCATCTTTTTATTTTTGTGTAATTAACAAATAAAAATTTAAAAAAACTAGCATTAGATTAAATGCATGGATTCCTTCTCTGAATGAGGACGCTGCTCTGTACAAAGAAATAGGATCTGTCCATACATATCAAGTCATACTGCGTCCCAGGGAAACCCTTATCCTGCACCATCCGTATAAGGTAACTTGTTTACTTACTCAACTTTGTCTTCCTGTTTTCTTTTCTTGTACTGCTGATGAAAGATGAATTTCTCCACAGTGAAACAAAACTGTCAAGCAATTCCAGTGGAGTTACTTATATATGGGGTAATTTCTGCACTTCCAGAGTTCTGTGGCAATACATAGCTCTCTTGTGACAAATCAGTTCTTCAGTACCATAATTAATTCGCCTCTAAGAACAGATGTTTGAATGCTATTGCCTTGAAATGCATGAAGCTTGTATTTCTTTTAGTCTTTACCTACCCTTCCATACTGAAATTATTCTATTGGCTTTCTTCAAAACCGTGGGCAAATCAATGATGTTTGATCACTCTGTGAGTTTTATGGCCAGATTTATGCAGCACACACTTCCCTCTTCAGCACAATCCATTACGCTGTTGCAACATTAGTGGGAATAGTACAGACATGCTTAGTTAAATTCTCATCTCAGTTTTTTTTTTTCCCTCATTCACTTTATCTCTCCTCGCCAGAAGCAGGAAACAATTAAAAAGAGTTTTGAAAACTAGAAATTTTTTTATTCTATTTTGTAAACATTTTTTGAACAGTATGGCATCTTCTCTTTTGTCACAGATAAGAAAATAATAAAAAATAATGTATAGATGTCAACTTAAAGGTCCACAGTCTGGGTCAGCCTTGGGCCTGCAGTGGCAGCTCCATCCCCAGGGCATGCTGAGACTGGGATTGGGACTGGGTGTGGTAGTACGTTCCCATAACCCTAGCACTTGGGAGGCTGTAAACAGGAGAATCACACGAGTCCAATCTAGTAGCAAGACCCTGAAACCCTGTACTCTTCCCTAAAATACAGAAAAAAATAAATAAATAAAAATAAAGATCCACAGTCTATTGGGGGGGGACACTTTCCCTACTGTCCTATCCAAATTAAATTGCAAATATGGAGGGATAAAACTTTTGTGAAGAGGTATGCTGTGATAGAGGGCTACGGTTGGGTTTTAAAGCAGGGCTCCTCTCAACCCTCTGTTTTCTTTGGTGTATTTGGTGCAGGGTCTTACCACATAGCTCTGACTCATAGCGATCCTGTTTTCAGCTTCCCCAGCACTGGGATTATAGGCATGCACCACCACACTCAGTCGAAGGCCGGCTCAGTACGTCGGGGGGAGGGCCAGTGTGGCCTGTGGTGCCACCCTTCTCTCAGCCTTAACCTCTAGAATTTTTTTTATTGAAAACACCCCCAAAATTACATTTTTGTTATATATACTCTTGTCTTGCTTTATGTGAGTCTTAACCATCCATCAGAAAAGTATAAACACAAGGTATTAAAAAGTAAAACCATATTAATATGCTGAGCTGTAAAAGGCTCAAGTCAACAACTTCTGACATTACCAGTTCTGCAGATAAACCATTACTATTATGGTCTACTGGACTATATTGGATCATTTTGCTGAATTCATGCACCTACAATATTTGAATGGTAATGGAACACCCAATAAGACAAAACTGAACAAAAAAGGAGGGATATAAATGAAGGACCATTTTGTAGTGAAAATATATGTACATACACACACACACAAAAAAAAAATAGGATATACAGCTACTTTCTCCTGCATTAAGAGAAAGTAGCTGTATATCTACCCTAACTACTTTGTACTAATAGTGTTTAGACAAGATATCATGTCTGCATCTTGTACTATGAATAACTATGAAGACAACAGTATGCAATGTATTATTATAACTGTCCTACTAACCTGTTTTGAAACTGTCTCATTGCTGTTTCTTTCTCAATAAAATTAAGTAAAAAATAAAAATACTGCAAAAGAACAACAGACAAAAACCAAAACAAAACACAAAAAACAACAAAAATGCCACCAGATGATCTAGGCCATATTTCTGTCTTCCCATTTCCCTCCCCTACTTCACCTGAGTTCTTCCTTTAGTTGGTGACCATGAGTGCAATAGCTTTAGCCAGAGTATCAATTTTCATTGTCACATGGATATGGAAGGACAAAAGTCAGACCAGAAATCAAAGCTCTAAGACTCACTGCCCAGCTTCTCAGGTGAACATCATGTACGTGATAAACAGAGGGACCCGCGGAGTGCCTAGACACAGAGCTCAACACCTGTCTGGGGTGGGCTTTCCTGTCTTGTCACATGCGAGTGGGCAGAGGAGTTCAGCTGTTCTGCAGAAATGAAGGAGGAACTTGAACCCATCAGCTGTCCTGGGTGCAGGGAGGCAGGCTGTGTGGCCATCTTTAGCCTGGAAGGTCGTGCAGGAGTGTGTGTGCAGAGGAGAAGAAACAGGGAGAACTTCCCAGGCAGAGAGAGCAGGAGCTCTGAGTGGCTGCCAGTGACGAGCAAGAGCCAGAAGTGGCCAAGGGCTCACGTCGCAGAGGGTACTAGGCGGCTACTGGAGGGGAGTAAGGAGCACAACAGAATCAAAGTCATACTTTAGAAAGAGGAAGTCGAGGGAAGTGTGATGGATAACTTGATGTTGTGCAGGAGAAAGGCGCTGCCTATATTGCAGACATCTTGGTAAGAAATAAGACAAACCAGACCAAAAAAAAAAAAAAAAAAAGGAAAAGAAAAAACTCAGGCATTGTTAGCATGACACTGAAAAAGGAATTATCTTTAAGAAATGCTCTTGAAATAGTATACAACTTTTTTTTTATGACTTTTTTTTTTTTTTAATCTCAAGCTCCCTAGATAGGTAAATCACTGTCCAGTGCAGAGACAGAGACGCTGGACGTGTCACTGGGGCCAAGCTCCTGCCATGAGGGTTGGGACATCAGGAATAGGGAATAATGATCCTGATCAATATGAGTGTCAGTCAACTCTCTGTTCCTTCATTTATTTGTGTCATTGCTACACTCTGTGGGGCCACCTTACTCTGGGTTGTTAGAAGAAATCTTAGATGTGGTAATTCACAAACAATAGGAATGTGTTTCTTGGAGTTCCTGAGGCTGGGGCCCTGAAGTTCAATGTCCAACAGGTTCAGTGTCCAGTGCTTCAAGTGCGATACCTTTTTGCTGTGTTTGTATAAAGCAAGAGAGGCCAACAGATTCTCCTCAGCTCTTTAAAAAGGACACTAATCTCATGCATGAGGGTACAGCCCTCAAGTCCTATATGCTTTCCAAAGTTCTCTACCTCTTAGTACCATTGCCTTGGGGGACAGGCTTCAGCATTTGAATTTTCAGGGGTGCAGGTATTACCCAAGTTTGCATGGGGTGGGACATTAGTGTGCAATCATTTCCCATGCAGGAGATTGAGGAATGGCTTAAAAGAGTGATTGGGGTTTTGTTCCCCCAGAAACTGCCCCAGTGGAGACCGGCTCCTTTTTCTGAGTCCCTTAAAATATCTGTCCTTTTCTTTCCTCCCCATAGCCAGGGCAACTATTTCCCAGACAGAAGTCAAAAGTCAGAAAGCTTTGCTCTTCCTCATCAGAGTGCTCTCAGATCTTTGATCCATACCACGAATCTTTCCAACTCCCTAAGGTCCTAGACGTTTGAAACTCAAAGGTACATACATTCCTGCTTCTTGATCACACCCTTTTTTGAGGCAACAAAGATGAAAGGACCTAGTAGTTCAAGCGCAGGATAAAAAGGTGGGAGAAACAAAGTAAATGGAAAAGGCTTTAGGTAATTTCAGTTGTGTGTGCTTTGCCCAGAAACAAAGTTAGAGGAAGCTGCAGCCCCATTGGTGGTGCATGGTATCTACAGTACTTATCACATTGTCTAGCACTTAAGGGAGTAAAAGGGAACAAAGAGATGGGTTAAAATGAGAGCTAAAGCTTCATTTGGGATTGTACATTACACACTGCATTTGGCAAATGTGTGGAACACCTGTGCAGCAAGAACTGGAGTAGATTCTCATGTCATGCTGAGTAAGATAGACAGTGTCCCTGCCCTTGTAGAGATCATGCCCACCATCATTCCTATCGCTGGGAGAGACTATGAACAAGGCAAGATCACGACAAGCTGATGAATGATGTACAAGGAGGAAACGCAGTGAAGTGACAGAGTGACATAGTGAGGCAACGTAAACAGGCGAGGAGAGGGAGAACCAGAGTTCCTGATCTCATTGCCCAACCCAAGAAAAGAGCAAAATGGAACTTAAGAACAGAAATAGTGCCTTTAGCATTGGTGAGACAGCTCAGCAGACTGAAGCACGTGCTTAGGCAAACTTAGACAAGCGCAGGAACTGCTGCTGGATCTCCGGCACCACATGCAGTGCCAGTCCCACCCCCACGGCAGGCTAAGCCAGCCACAAAGTGGCACAGGCCTGTCACCCCAGTGCCTGGGTAGGCTGAAAGCAGGAAGAGAAGCACGAGTCCAACCTGCGTAGTGAGACCCTGCAACAACCAACTATATCAAAAAAGGTAGCATGTTTAAATATAGAAAGTCCTATGATAGAATCAAGTTCATAGTTGTGTTTAATATTCACAAAGCAATCATGCAGACACAGTGGTATTACATGTGGATAACACTGGGTATTTAATTTTTTAAAGTTAAGTTCCACAGGTCTGTTCTGTCTAATACTCTTACTATTTTCAAGTTGCATGCAATGAACTTTATGTTGTTTTAATGTTGGTTTAGTGCTTTCTGTATATAGGTTATAAAAATGTCCAATGTATTGACCCTGTACAAAGTTGCATTTCACTTAGCAGAGAAAATAAAATGTCCCATTTCTTGGGGGTGGCAAAAATAACACTTTCTAATTGTGCAAACATTTTACAAGTGTCATTTGATTCCATATTTTGACAGCTGCTTTGCATTTATTATTGGAGAGGATCTTCATACAGTATGTTTATGTTTTTTTTTTCCTGGTCAAGAGGCATTATAATTATTTAGGACTATTCAAACCTAAGAGGTTCCTAAAAAATAAACCCTCTCTAAGGAAAAATAAAAACGTTAAAAAAAAAAAGGAAAATATTTTAGATTATCAGCTCCTACTGTGACAATTCCCATTGTCTCTGGCATTGAGTAGGCACTGAGGAAGGGTTTGTTGACCTGACTTGTCTTGGGATACATGGGTATTTATACAGCAGAGAAACTGAGGCCCTAAAAAATGATAGGTGCATTCCTGTTTTTCTCTGTCTTTTGCTGAGGGTTGTCATCCAAGTCAATTCATTGCAGATTAGTTTCCCCCATCAGCAGTACATGTGCAGCAGGAAAAGGTAAGAGGGGGCATGTGTTTGACACATGGTTATGAAGTCACTTCTAGAATATTCTACATCTAGCAAGTCAAAAGAAATTTGCTAACGGGAATCTAAAACCTAATATGAAAATGTTCCAGAAATTTGAACAATGATGGAGAGGTTATTCGTTTAAGGACAACAACAACAACAACAAATCAGAAAATCTACTTGACCAAAAAATTTCATATCTTATACAGAAAAAAAGTTCTCATATGCTATTGGTAGTATGCATTGGTCCTAGGTGTATGGAGGAGAATTTATGACTTTTAAAATCAACAACTTTGGACTGTGCTTTGACCATCCTTTGACTTGCCTACTGATTAAACTATATGAATTTACTCACATTACAGATATATTATCCCTAGAGTACAGGGGATGAATAAAAAAATAGACTTGAAAAAAAAAGGACTGATAAGTATATGATGTTAACATCAACATTGTGAATTATGGATGAGCACCCAAAACAGCATACGTGTTTATCAGTAAATTGTTAGTTACACAAAGGATGAGTTATCTGAGTGGTGGTAGTTATACAGACATTCAAAATATGACATCTGCATGCTACAAAAGTTGGTCACCATATACTAAGTCAAAAGCAAGGTGTGTTCCTTTTAGGAATAATAGTCCCCAAAGTTTTGATGGCCACCTCTGGAAAGTTGTATGTATTATTTATTTCACTCTTTTATATAGTATTTGATTTTAATGAAAACAGGTTTCAAAATTTAAAAAGTAACTCTTTGATTCTGACTAAGAGGTCTGTTTGTTTAAGTCAACAGTTAATGAGAGCCAGGCATTGGTTAACTGTTGTCCTGCTTTGCAAGAGTGTTCATGAGTCCAGACCATGTGGTTGGTGCTCAGGGAATATTCTGTAAGGACAGCTTATCTTGGTCACTGGGAGGTAAAGGGATATGATGATGTTCCCAGCCTCTACCCAACATTGCAGTTGGTGGGCCAGGGGAGGATACCGCATGATGACCTCGTCACAGGGTTATGTTATAGAAAGACTGGCTATGTAAATATCGACTGACAAAAATAATCGAGGGCTTCTACGAGCACTGGTAAATGATCCTCACCGAGCCCTTGCTATAAGACTATTTAAGTGCTTGTTTCTCAAAGCACTTACCTGTCGGTTTGGAGGTCACAGGTGCATAAAGAAGAGAGTCTCGCAGAGAGCTGACTCAGATAGCACACATGACCACCAGTACTCCTGGGAAGAGCTCAGGAGGACTGACATCTAGTGGGACGGTGCTTCCATTGTCTCTTGGGGAACTCTTTTCTGATGAGTTCTAGTGATTAGGGAATTCTGAAGGCACTGAACCGGACTCTGCTACCCTACAGAGCTGACTGAATCTGAGGAGCTGACTCAATGGTTTAAAGGAAGAGCTCTCCAAGACTTTGAATCCCAGTTCTTACATCGATGTGTTGTGTAACTACTGTGCAAAGGCCAGCAAGTCTAAGCCTAAACTGTTTCTTTTCAGAAAGGGGACACTTACAGTTTCTGTCTTAAACAGTGGGTTTAAGAAGATTATGAAATAATTTACGCAAACTGCTTATCTCTGCTCCTCTTCTCTCTTTGCTGGGACAAATACTTGACACTCAAAATGAAGGAAGGAAAGGTTTATTTAGCCCACAGTTACTGGAGGTTTCAGTCTATACTTGGCTGGTTCCAAGGCAGAGCAGCACATCTTCAGAGGCAAGGAGCAGAGAGAGAAAAGGCAGGAGTAGTATCAACAATGCAACAATGGCAACCAAGAGCAAGTCTCTCTTGTGCTACATTCAGGCTGTTGGGCCCCAGGCTGAGTGTAGCACTCACACCCATAATCCCAGCAGTACTCATACTCACAATACCAGCCTTGGATTGTAAATTAATCACAAACTGTAGACTCGCTCCTCAATGACTGCAAGATACATTTGGGAGACAAATATACACAAACTATCACACTGCCTTATGACAATGTATGGCTACAGTGCTCAATAAATATCATTATGACTTTTGTAGGCCCTTTAGTTACATGATAGAAATAGAGAGGAAGAGGTAAAGAGCACTGGGAGAATGTAAGGTGTTGGTGGACTGCGTGCTTCAGTGTTTTGAGCTCAATGACTAGAGCATTTTCTGTTTCCTCAAGAGAAGCAAAGGAGAAAACACTCTAGGTAAGTTGATGCAATTTCATTAATTTGGAAACACCAAAAAGGTTGCACTTCCATAATGACAGTGTGAACCTACCACAAATAATTCCCCATGTTTGCGAGTCCTTACTCCTGGGGGCTGTCACTCAGCAGCTCCCTCTGGGGCTGCTCTCAAAACGGGTCTCCCTGAAGCTTCCTAATATCCAAGCAGGCATCAGGAGAAGCACAGGTCTTCTGCAGCCAGTCTGCAGCTTTCCTGAGTGGTTGTGATTTGCCTTCCTACTGGTCCTCAAGACAGAGGTCAGAAATCTTTTGTGTACTCAGATTGAATGCAGTACCTACAGGTACTCATCAAGTATAGCTTATGTGCACTAGGAAATCCAGTAGAGACTTGGGCTTGAGGTCTAGTCATTGCTCCAGCCAGTCACTCACTGTATGAATTCTCAGAGCCTTGGCTTCTCATCTCTACCAAGGTTAACAGGGGTGGGTCTTATACTATGTCCTCAGGGGCTCTGTGTCTGCACAGCTGGGCCTGGGAGGTGGTTTCCTTCACTTCTGCCCTCCGTTTTATTACAAGCAGAACAGTAATATTTCTTAAGATGCCCGTTTTCTTCACCACCCGTCACTTAGTTAGGGCATACTCTCTTTTAGAGAAATACAAACTGTTAGAAGAAAGCTATAGGAATAACAGCACAAAGAAATTCCCTACCTGGCAAGTGTTGGATACAGAAGGGGAGAGGGTTATAGGAGGAGAGTAATGGGGTTACGCCAGGGCTCAGTGTGAAGGCAGAGGTGCCTTCTGTGTCTCTGTGGAATGCACAGCTGTGGAGCCAGCTGAGTTAACAGAACCATGGTGCCCAGCGTGTTGGGCCATGGGCTCCCTCTGGGGGGACAGCAGGGTGCAGGAAAGGAGGCTGGGTATGGAATACGAAGGCAGGTGCGAGTCTCGGCTTTGATCCAGGAGGCTTTAATTCTGTGAATTGCTATCTCCCTAATTGAAAAAAACAGTAACAATATCTACTAAATGAGCCTAATAAGCATGTCTTGTGGTTTAAATGAGATAAGGTCTGAAAAGCATTTTGTAAATTAGAAAATCTCATAAAGATGTAAATTGTATTCAGTAACCCATGAGATAGATGTCTAAATATAATCCTTAAACCTTAAAAAGCTTGCTAAGATCACTTTCCTAAGATACATATATATATATGTATATATAGTGAATTTTCAAATAAATGAGGTGTTTTACTATGTTCATGTTTCAAAATAAATCTTAAGTTATAAAAGCCATCATATCTGATATAAAATAATAAAACAGCTATAAAATTACAAATATCTAATCATATATAAAAAGCACACATATTATAAAAGCTATATGCAATTGCAAAAATTATGACTAAATTATTCTTAAGAAACTGCTGTAGTGGCAACTAACCTTTTAATTGTGTACAGTAATATAAAAAAGCCCTACAAAAACATTCGCAATCCAGTCTCCATTTCACTCTCCGAAGAGTAGCGTTTGCTTTCCTCCTCCTCGGGACAGCTGTGTCTGAAGGCTGGATGTCCTGAACAGAAAACCGTCAACTCTTCTGGTCAGAAAGCTCTCTCGGGCAAGCCTCTTCATTCTCCTCTGAGCAAGACTGGTTGAGGACACCCATCACGGGATGCATCCAGGATGTCGTCTGCGTGACATGACTGAAAAGAACGAAGAACGCCAATCACAGCTGAGAGACTGCCTTCCCGCCCACCCATGTTAGTTCCAATCCTCCACCCTACTGTGGTTAGAACAGAATCTAGAAGGGCTGGCCAAATAGCTCAGTGGATTGAAGTGCCTACAAGCAGGTGCAGGGGCTGGGGTTTGATACCCAGGATTGTTGTGCCGGGGGCATGCTGAGAAGATGATTGAGATTGGGCGTAGTGCACGCCTGTAATCCCAGCTCTTGGGAGGCTGTAAACAGGCGGATCACTCAGTCTGATCTAGTAGTGAGACCCTGAACACCCTGTAGCCCCCCCCCCCCAGGATCTAGAAGTATTAATAAGGCTTAGAGAGCTCAGAGAAATCCATTCTCTTCTTTCTCCATGGGCAACAATGAGCACAGGTGAAAGTACTACCTTTAATTCCTCTCTTTTCCTTATCTGATAAGTGTCCCTCATCAAGTGCTCTGATTGCTGAGGTGTAAAAACCTCTGCAATCTGTTCCCTCTTCTTTTCCAAGGCAATACCTGAGGCACTGGAGGAGCTGCTCGCTCTACCTCAGTTCTGTGCCTCGTCTAATTAATTACTGATTCTCTCCCAGAGATCTTCCTAAATGACCAATCACATGCTGTCACTTTACCTGGGAAAGTGCCAGTGCCATTCATGGCTTGTAGATCAGGTATATACTCTGCAGTGCAAAACATTTTTTTTTACAAAAAAAAAAAAAAAAAAAATTGCCTCCACAGTGTGTTCTTCTCTGGCACAAGCCTCCTTCATGAGGAGTTCCCTCATTCTAATTCTAAAGAGCCAGACCTCCCTCAAGAGCCTTCCGATCCATGCCCAGGGACTTGTCTCTTATTATAGTGTATTACTTAAACCTGCTTATTTTTAGGAATATTACTGTACTTATGAAGGTCCTCCAGGCTAGGAATTACACTGCTGGCTTCTGAGTTTATGATATCTTACATGTTCTCAGAATAAATGATTAGCATTCTGAAAAGCACAACCAGAAACAAGGATGGAGGTGCCAAAGACATTGTGCATGTGTAGGGGTCATAAAACAACATCACAAAACCCCACTTTGCCTGATGGATGTTATTTTTCAGAGCTTCTCTTACTCCCAGACTCCACCTGGATCAGTCTTCTGTGTTCTCCACCATCTGCACAGCTCCCGAGAGTCGGGTCCACAGCTTTTATATAGGATAGAAGCCTGTTTCTTCTCTTTTTTATTTTTATTTATTTACTTATTTTTGGCCCTGCATCTTTTATATTTTATTTTATTTTATTGAGACACAACTAGCAATGAGACAGTTTTAAAACTGATTAATAGGACAGTTTCAATAATTGACGCATTATACACTGTTATCATCTTAGTGGTTATCCTGTTTCTTCTCTTTTGAAATTCTTCCTAGCCCCAGTTCATCCTATTGCTCTCTCTCACACCAGATTATTTTCTCCGTTCTGTCCTATAAAACTCAACTCCAGAAGCAGGATCATGTCTTACATCAATCAAAGGTTAGCACCAAGGAGGTTCAAATAAGGTGTGAAGCTGACGGTATCTTCTACATTACAGAGCAACATTTTCCAAAGTGGGGTCCAGGCAATTTTAATAAGTGCTATATGAAGAACATACACTAAAGTCACATACACTTCAGATTCTCAAGGTTCAATGCAATCAAATTGGGTTTCGTGTACAGCGCAGGATTTCCCAGAACCTTTAGTATGCTAATGTGCTCCACGAAATCTCCAAGAGAATGCAGTATTACTCAAAATAACAGTGGCTAGTGTTCCACATAACATAATTCAGAAGTTATCACAAAAAATTGCACACTTAAATCAGATGTGATGGCATACACCTGTAATCCTAGCACTCTGGGAGTCTGAGGCAGGAGGAATGTAGCAAGTTTAAGTTCAGCCTGGACAATCTAGTGATTTAGACCCTGTTACCAAAATATGGGTATACCAAACTATAGCATATCAGTTGTGGATGTAGCTCAATGGGGAGGTTCTGAGTTCATTCCTCAGTACCAAAAGATTTAAAAAGAAAATTACGCATTTTATTGGACATTGATGACAGTAACTGAAGAATGAATGAAAATGGACAGTTCCACTGTCATTACTGACTTGGTTTTCAATTCTAAACTCTAAAATTTATTTATAGCTCCTTTACTTCAGTATTAAAAATTATCCTTCCACAGAAGCAGATGACAGACACTGAGTACAGTGGTCCGAGTTGCTTAAGAACCAATGTGCTGCTGACAAGGCCCCAAACATCATAATTTCAAAGCTTCAGAATGTGGTTAAGTGGGACAGAGGCTCAGTATTCTCTTGGCAATAATCCACGTCACTATTTTTTCTAAACTAGTTTAAAGGAACTTTTCATTGTGAAGGATAAACTTACTGAAGTGTCTGAATCAACACAAGTTGGTTGCCTTTTGAGGCCTCCATAGAGCTGGAACACAATTGATACTGAGAGTGGTTTTAAAGAAATACTAAGGAGTGTGGTGTAAGCAGCTGCAAGGTCTCTGTAAGAGGAAAGGAGGATGCAGCCTCTGTACAAGGTCCACGTCTGAAAGGAAACGGCTTGGAGAGACTGCTTGGCTTATTTTAACATCTCAGTGCCGTATCTGTCATGTTTATCTCAGATCTGCACCATGGTGGTCCATGGAAGAGATGGTAATTTTAATTATTTTAAATCTTCTGTCTCCTATGATGTTCCCTCACTGGGATACAGGAGAAGGAATAAAATTAAAAAAAAAAAAAACAGGAACAATGATCAGGTACACAATTTTCTACATAACAATTAAAAACTGATATTTATCACTTAAAAATTTGAATAGTCCATATATGTTTTTATTTTTGCAGGAACCGGGGATTGAACTCACACCCCTGTGCTTGTCAGGCAAGCGTTTATTCTACTGAGCCAGTTCCCAGGCCCCAAACAGCTCATACATGGACAGTCCATTAAATCAGTAATTTAAAACAGTGAAAAGCAAAATGCATTTAAAAAGAAAAACATAATTATAGAATTTAAACAATGAAGGGCTGGCCAGATAGTTCAGCAGAGTAAAGTGCCTACTTAAGCAGCTGTTTGGACTGGCATTCAATCCCTGGTATGCTGTGCCAGCCCCACCCCTGGGGGCACACTGAGATGGTGATTGAGACTGGGCATGGTGGCGCCTGCCTATAATCCCAGTGCTTGGCAGGCTGAAAATAGGAGGGTCACCATGAGTCTGATTTATGAAGTGAGATGCTATAGACCCTGTGCTAAATACATTTTAAAAAAAGAAAGAATTTAAACAATGAATTTATAAAGAAATACCAGAAAAATCATCCTTGCCAGATCTTACTCCAAACACAGTTTAAATACCATAAAATGTGAGTAATTTTATATTTACTACGTATTTTTTCTAGGTCTTTTACACACACACACACACACACACACACACAATTCTAAGCATCAAACATGCCACGACAGCAGCCACTCACTAGAAAAAGGAAACTGATGCACCAGACAGGTGTTTTCTCTGGTTTATGAAAACATTTCACATTTGGATCTTTAGTAAAATGCCTAGCGTCAGTGGGGAAGAGCCACTGAAGGTCAGGTAACGTGCATAAACCACCTGGCAATGGTAGCTATCCAATAAGTGATCATGGCTAGTTTTACTGGTAAGTAGGGCTTTGTGATTATTTTAAGCAAAATTTGGCATTCTGCCCGTGATGCGGGAATGGGGTCACTTGTGAGTGTATCATTCAGTTTTATGTCTTGGTCAACACCATGGCTAAAGAGCTTTGATATAATCAGTCTGATGAGATAATCCCAGATTTACTGGCTTGAAGAACATTCTAGTATTAGAAATACTTCCTCTCTGATTTGTGTTCTTGGTAATTCTGATGAGAAGGGAGAATAAACCAGCCCTGGTGACTCTGCTTAATTAATAAAAGATCCCAAAGCTTCTAATGTTGCTGTGAAGAATGAAAAATTTAGAGGTGTGGAAAATAAATGAAACTGACCATGAAATATGAAAATCACCCACTGGAACATGTACTACCTCTGGCAAATGTTCCTGCAGTGACAAGGCATTTGACCTGATTTTGGAGTGCAATCAACAGCAGTTCAGATACATTTGAAAATCAGAAAAGCATAATACTATTTGCCTCTGACTGCTTGCCAAATCTGCTGTTGGAAAACAGTATTATTTGATCTAGGGAAAGGAGTGTATTGTGTTTTTAAAAATAATATTAATGAATTGAAAGACATTTTAGAGCTTGTGAAAAAAATTTAAGAAAATATGCTTTATTTTATTAGCAAAGAAATATAAGTGAATTTAAAAAATCCCATTCTAATTGCTCTCCTTATGTTTTTTACCTCCTAGCTAGGGAAGCAAAATGCTTTCCTTCAAAAAAGAAAGCAAAATGCTTTCTTTCAAAATAAAAATTTAGGACAGCCTGTTAAGCAAAAAGTGGCTGGAAGACAAAAAATATGCACTAGTTCTGCAGAAATCCATTCTTATAACAGCCTAAGATGATAAAAGAGGTTCTTTTGCAACCTTCCACTGTGAATGGCACTACTTGTATATCACTGAGTTTAACAAGAGTTGTATGTACTATTTTGTTATGCTTAAGATAAAGCTGGGTGATAAAGAGCTAAAGGTACTAACTTCCAATGTCAGTTTTTTTTACTCTGAGGGATAATTTTATATATATAATGTAAATATGCACTGAGGAACAAAGATGAGTAAATCTGCATTAAGACGTTTCTTTCAGACACTAGTCACTTTGAATTGCTGGATGATTTTACAACTGGTTTTAAGTAGGAATGAGAACAAAAGTTTACACTTAAAAAATTACTCTGCATTTTTGTTTGCTTTTTCTTTGAGACAGGGTTTCCCTATGCAGTTTGGGCTGGGCTTGTGCTCACTTCTGTAGGCCCCACGCTGGCCTTGAACTGGCAGTGATCTACCTGTCTCAATTTCCTGAGTGCTGGGATTACAGTGTGCACAAATGAAGGGCCCATGCCTGGTTTACATTTTTAAATTAACAAAGTAGAGGTGGGGGTGAACATTTACAAGGTGTACCATGTCAATACATTTAAAAAGTTACCAAACTCCAGTACATAGGCATCATGTGCTCTCTGTCTCAGTGCTAGTTTTCAGAATGCATTGAGTTGTGTAGTAGAAGATACCCACGTCAAAAATACGTAAGGGAAAATTTTAGGCATTTTCTTAATGCCTAAATATATAGGAGTTCGCTTTTACATAATTTTACAAATATGTCCCTCACTTGGGTCTGGGGAGATGGCTCAGTAGAATAAGCGCTTGCCTGGCAAGCACAAGGTCCTGAGTTCAATCCCCAGTATTGAAAAAAAAAAAAAAAAAAAAAAAAAAAAAAAAAAAAAAAAAAAAAAAAAAAAAAAAAAAAAAAAGAAAAAGAAAAAAGTATCCATCTTACAGAAATATGCCCCTCACTCAAAATAATCAATGAAAATGACACAGAACATTTTGAGTACTTTGTAATGAGGCCTTGAAAATCCAATAAAGGTTTGATTAAATATTATTAGGACCAGGGCCGACTCGATAGCTCAGCAGACTAGGCACCTGCTTTGGCAAGCACAGAGAATGGTGTTCTATCCCTGATCCTATATGTGATGCGGGCCCAGCCCCCCGGGCACGCTGTGACCAAGTCTTGGGGTGGTGGTGCATGCCTGTAATTTCAGGGCTGGGGACACGGCTCAGTAGAATAAGTGCCTGCCTGGCAAGTACAGGGGCTTCAGTTCAATCCCTGGTTCCTCCCCTCCTCCAAAAAAAACCCATGCCTGTAATTCTAGTGCTGGGGAGGCTGAAAATAGGAGGATCGCTAGGAGTCTGAGCTGTGTAGTGAGACCCTGTACCGAATACATAAAATATACTCTAGTTTCTCTTCACATCGTATAAATCTTTATTTTTAATTAAAGAATGAGTAGCAATGAGACAGTTCCAAATCAAATCAATAGGACAGATTCAACATTTTATACATTGCTCATTGTTTTCATATTGGCCTTCTGTTGTATGGGTGCATACTTTATACTTCATGCAAAAATACTATTAGAACAGATGCTTCTGATCAATCAATTAAGAGAGATCGTATAAATCTTTCACTTTTTACCAAATACATAAAATACAAAAAAAAAAAGCATGATCTCATTTAAATCTTTGCAATGCAGAGGACAAATTTTATTTTTATTACATAGTTATGGAACTTTCTATAAAAATTATACTAGATGTCTTTTGAAATCTTAAAATTATAGTAATTTAAAAAATCTAAGAGTCAAATATCAAATTATAATAATAGAAAGTTATATATGTAGAGTATGTAATGTTGTGCAAACTGCTATCAAAAGAGTGGTAAAAAGTGAACACGGGAAGTTCCCGTGAAAAAACGTAAAAAATACTTATTATTTTTTCAGATAATATATGCTGACCTAGACTATTTTTATAGAGCTACAACATCTCAGGACCAGGGCCGATAAAATATTTTTAAAAAGAAAACAACAACAAAAAGAAAGAGTTCTGTATTTCACACAGTGCAGCATGGGAAAACTTCTTAAAATTCTTAAAAATTGATCTTGTTTTTGATCACAATGAGACAAAAAAAAACAGCATAAAGAAATAAAAAGTCCTACCAATAGTGTTGCCAGTGCCCTGGAGAATTAAGTACTAATAAGCCATTATACCGCACTGCATAGTGGGTACATTTGTACTTCAGCACGGTCCCTTTGATGTGTGCAACAAAAATTCATGGTTGGGTCTCATACTGTATGTAGAGTTGTTTCTAGGACCCTGCTGACTGGGCCTAGACTACATTTCCCAACTGCCCTGAATCTTTATCTGAACATAGGATCTGTTCCTGCCAGAAGAGACTGAGTTGCTGTGCCCCACTTGGTGGCCTAGAGGAAGCTGGACTTGCCTGCTCTAGCCTCACTCCACTAACTCAGTGCAGAGGATTCTGGGGCCCTAGGAAACAGCAGAGCCAAGAATCAAAGGAGCCCGGGTCTCTAAATTGGCACTTGGAAGAAAAGCCATCGACTAGGAGTCTCCTCACTGATTTGTGCACGGCACTCAGTGTTACTTTGAGTAGCTTCCAAGTGAGATTCATTTCAAAAGGAAGCCATGAAGGCATGAACAATTTATGTATTTCTAAAATACAGAAAACAGGTAACAAATTTATCTTTCCATGCTGCAATATGTCAATAATTAAAAGCTCCATTAGAACCAAGATTTATGAAGACTAAATTTAATTAGAAGCCAGTTTGCAAGATCATTGCCAAAGTTTCTACATTTAATTTCCATTTGGTGCAGAAATGCACAGCATATAGAAGTGGCTTCAATTTTTAATGCATTCAAAGTACAACTATAATACAAGTCGCATAGCCTTTCACTGAATTTACCCAACCAAATAAGCTTAATAAGATTCGAGTACATGTACTTTTCTTAATTACCATATTTGAAACCCTAAGACTCAATTTCTTTTTTTTTTTGTCTTTTTGAGACAGGGTCTCACTATGCAGTTCAGGCTGTCCTTAAGCTCATTTTGTAGCTCAGGCTGGTCTCGAACTCACAACAATCCTCCTGCCTCAGCCTCCCGAGTGCTGGGATTACAGGCGTGCGCCACCACGCCCGGCCTAAGACTCAATTTCAAACATGTAATTTTAATTAATTCTATATTAATTGTAATAGAACTTCTACCAAATTTCCATAGGCTATACCAGTAAAAACAAGTATAAGCAGACACATGTAATATCAGAGAAGAATCTAGAATCACAAAGCTGGAAGGGATCTTGAGTTTCCTTTGGGTTTACCTCATCTCTAATGTCTCAACGCATTTTATCAGTATGATTGGCACAATCATATAAAAGTGCTGAAGTCACTTGAAAGTGAATGTAATGATGCTCTAATTACAGTAAAGAGAGGGAGAGAGAGAGAGAGATGTTAAAAAGTGTCATCAACCTCTATACCTCTCTCATGAACTTTAAATTTTTTCTTAATTTTTTTTTTTTTTTGGTACGGGGTCTTGCTATGCAGTTCAGGTTCCCAGTAATCTTCCTGTCTCAGCCTCCCTAGTGCTGGGATTACAGGTGTTTGCTACCACACCTGGTTTTGGAGCCAGCATGGAGCACCTGGGGTTCTCGGCCAGCACAATCTGATGTCCTGGGGATTGAATTCTGGACCTTGTGCTTGCCAGGGAGGCACTTAGATCTCTCAGCTATCTTCTCAGCCCCTCCCATGAACTATAAATATCAATTGTGTCTAATGATCCCATCTTTGGACTTTGATTAAATGGACTCTACTGTAAGCTAGTAGAGACAAAGATCAAATAATTTTACTTTGGCTCTTAACATTAATACATATTAGACCTGAGATCCATATCCAAACCTAACTGGAGAATGTCGCCATTCTGTGGAAGTCCTCTGCAGGTTCTATTATCTGGCTCATTTTCCATACCAGCATGAAGGCAGGCCCTTGGAAGGGCCAAGTGACCATCTCAGAGGGGCTTTTCAGCTTTGCAAGATGAAATTAATTAAAAGATTACTCAATGCTCAGAGCATGTATCTAAAGCTCCGTAACTTTTTAAAAACACTTGCCATGAAATTCATAAAAAGGAAAAAGTGTTATCTGAGCAACTGCGAATAAAACGGACTTGTGTGAAGCCTGAGTCAGACCGAGGCTTTATGCTTCCTCGGCAGTCATACTTTTTATATCATGCAGCAGTGAATTCTAAATATGTCTATCTTTGTCCATGAGGCTGTCAAGTTCTGCAGGGCAGGGAAATGTCCTTCACATCCATAGAGCCGATGTCTGGCTCACAGGTAGCAGAGTCAATGAATGTTTAACGCATAGCTATACTACCCTTTCCTCTGCTGCATTACTGTAGCTATACCAACGAGCGTGAATAACCAGAAGCTGGTATAACCCTAGTTACACCTGAGGCTTAGATAAATCTTCACATGTGATAATGCCCTACACGTGTTTACTGAAATTGAGTATTATCAGGGAAAAGAAACAGATTCACTTAAACAGCCCTAAAGTCACCAAATAACTAGCGCTGCTAGCCCTTTCCCCAGTATTCTCATATCCAAGGACTTTGCAAAGGTCTACTCATACATTTTTTGGTAGATAATAACTGAACTAATCTAAGGAAAACTCAAACCATTTTGACTATCGTCTGTTTTCTCAGTAGCCTACATTATGTGTTAACTTCTATGATGAGTTCCAGGCTTTAAGGTACAATTATTTATGGCAAATAAATGCAATGGTTAACTAATGAATCTAGTTTTGGATATTAAAGCACAAAATGCTACTAAAGACTAGAAAAATAGATAGACAGACAGACAGACAGATAAATGATGGTGAATGGTCTGGCTGAAAGTTCACCCAACCACCCACTGCCTAATTCCCACAATCAGCTTCTGATGAATGGCATGTAGCCAAATCCCTTCTACCAGGCCCCATGTACCCAAGGGAAGGAAGATGATTTGCATAGAGATACCTGGTTCACACCAGTACTGAAGTTACAAAGTGCAGCTAGTATTCAAGAAGATCACTCAGTCCCTTTGTCACAGTTACTTTTCTATCATTGCTGGGACAAAATATCCAGCACCCAGAACTAAGGAAGGAATGATTTATTGAGTTCACTGTTAGTGGAGGTTTCAGTCCATACTCGGCTGGCTCCAAGGCAGACAGGCCCATGGTAGAGGGCAGCCATTCATGACAACAGAAAACAGCAGAGAGCAAAGAAAGGAGTAGCAGCTCTGGCTGCTACCCAGCTTCTTTCTCCCCCCCTATATTGTAATGCAAATTACCCACCCCAGGGCAGATGTAGCACTCAGACCCACAATCTCCGCATCAGATCATGAATTAATCACAAAGTTTAGAAGCTGCCCTATGACTCCATGAGGCTTTAGGGGAGGTCACCTAGACACAAACAATAACACCCTTGATACATTAGATTCACATTTTCAGGTAGCTGGATAAGACTTTTATACTGAAAGGTACTTTATAATGTTCTTTGATACTGATGTTTCAGGTTGCTTTTCATATGAATCTCATACACATTTTAATTTTCTTTCTAACTTCTATAATCAAAGCAACTGAGGTTTAGAGTTAATGTACCCACTCAAGCTAACAGAGTTTCACAGTGACTTAGAAGCAAACCAGGGTCATTGTTCTTCCATATACATTTTGTAGACCTGTTTTGCAATTTCAGTTTGAGCCTCTACTAACTGAGTTACCTTTGGGTATCTGGGGAAGTTACTTAAACTGAATCTCAGTTTCCTAATCTAGACTACATTTAACACCTGCATCAGAAGTTTTTGAAGAGATGGCCAAGCATGGCGGTGCAAGACTATACCAAAAATGCTCAGGAGGCTGAGACAGGAGGACTGCTGTGAGTTTGAGGCCAGCCTGGAGTACATAGCAAGACCTGTCTAAAAAGAAATAGTTTTTGAAGAGATAACATGTATGTAAATTCCATGCTAGTTGTACAATAACCATTACCCTCTCTCCTTTATCGCTAATTCCCTGCATTAGTTTCCTGTTGTTGAATGATTTATCACAAATTTAGTGGCTTAAAGTGGCTGTAACTTACTCGTTTCCTGATCTGTAGTTCAGAAGTCTGACTAGGTTTTAGCGGGCTACAATCACAACTTCAGCAAGGCTACATTCCTTCCTTCTTGGGGATTCTCAGAGATTCCTTCCATTGCTTTTTCAGCTTCTAAAGGCCACCTGCCTTCCAAAGCTCATGGGTCCTGTCTTCAAAGCCAGCAACACAGCTTGTCTTGGAATTCTGCATCCCTTATTGCATCACTTTCTCTAACTCTTCTGCCTCTTTCTTCTACTGTTAAGGACTTATGTTATTAAACTAGGACTCTGCCCCCACCACCCATCTAGGCCGCTTCATTTTTTTATTTTTTGTATTTAGGGAAGAGCCTACAGGGTGTTCAGGGTTTCACTACCAGATCAGACTCGTAGTAATCCACCTGTTTATAGCACCCAAGAGCTGGGATTACAGGTGCACACAAGCATGCCCAGTCTCAATTGATATCCCAGTCTACCATGGGGGTGGAATTGGCATGGCAGGCCTGGGAATTGAAACTCTGGCTCCTGTGCCTGCTTATAGGCACTTTAATCTGCTGAGCTATTTGGCTGGCCCTCACTCTCTATTTTGAGGGAAGGAGATTCACAACTTTAATTTCACTTGTGACATTAATTCCCCTTTAGTATGCAACTTAACATATTCACAGGATCTGGGACAAGGGCTGGACCTGCTGGGGGAGGCATTATTCTGTCTACCCCAATCCATTCTTGATTTTTTTTTGTCCATTTGCCTAAAACTTAATAAACATGTAGCAAGAAACATCATGTATGGCCTTATAAATGCAAATAATCTTTTGGATGGACAACAAAGTGCCAGAGATCTTATAGAAAGGGCCATGAGGGCAAAACAGCTATTACAGATGAAACTGTCCAAGAGAAAGTCTGCATATCCACCTTGCTGATACCTTGATTTTGGACTCCAGATCCATGAGAAAATACATTTTTGTTGTTTAAGCTACCTACACTAATAGAGTAACCAAAGTTAGAGGGGGACATGTTAAAAGAAATTAGTATTTGTTGATGAACCTAAGCTAACAGTCCTGGAATCAGATAGAATACTGTATCTGGCTAAAGGAAGTCTAACTCTAGAAAGGTAGCAAGTTTCTAAAGCCCTTTACGCAGTCTCAGAGGATTTACTCATAATATCCTGATGAAATACTGGAGAACATGCTTTATATTTAAGTTATACCTGTCACTGCACAACACAGGAGAAAAGAGCTTGATGCTGGGTGTCTAGATCTGGATGTTTTATTCATTTCAGTGGCTTTGCCATTCTGAATAAACGAACCCAGCTGGCTGGCCTTTCACTTAAATGACAATGTCTCCTTCAGTGCTTCATATTCCTACACCTCTTTGTAGGTATTTATAGCAAATCCTGGGTAAGCTGTCTCAGGCTCATGATCAATGCAACCTTTCTGCTCCTATCATAGGGCTTTTGACTGGCCAGAGAGTGGCAGAAGTGTAGGTTTTAGCTACTGGCTTCTATCTGCAGCTGTGCAAATGTTATCATTTAAAATTCCTTCACTGCAAACAGCAATAAAGTCAGGGAAGGAAGAGGGAATTAACATCTGTTAGGCTGTGCCAGGTATCCTGCCAGGAGCTTTACACCCCATTTCATTTGAAATGCACAAAATTAGGGGAGATAGAAATTATTATTCAAGATTTGAAATAACTCACAAGTACCAAGGACATTCTCAAAAGTAATGGGATAAACATTAGAAGTAGATCTAGTAAATACAAATGTACTTCTCCCATCCCATCAATTGCTTCCCCACAGTGCAAACAGTATTTTTTCACTAGATAAGTATTCAGTCCCCATACATACCATGCCCTGTGCTCAATAACAGATACTTTAAACCAGGTATCACATGGACAGCTATTGCCCTGAAATCAAGGTAGACATTTTAATAACTAGTAACTTACTTTTAGATAGGCTGTGTTTGGGGAAGCAAAATATGAAAAAGGTTCATATTTGCCTCCTTAAAGTCTTCTGTTGGTGACTCCACAATCTCACTAAGCATGAAATGCTTGGGACTGGGGATGAAGCTCCATAGCAGAGCGCCTCCCAAGCATTTCACGCTTAGTGAGAAGCCCTGGTTTAGATCTCCAGAACTGAAAAAGAAAGCCCCCTTTTCGTGGATTCTTGTACACGCAGAATCAGTGAGATACCTTCAGTTGTCCTCTTTATCTAGCCTGAAGCCAGCTCCATAGAAACTGTCCTGACAGCTCAACAAGTGAGCTTTAGCCTTCCTCACTTGCATTTGTATCTACTAGATCTAGAGGATAAACACATTGTGACTCCCTGGAAATGAACCGAAGCAGCTAGGTCCATGCGATCCTCTGGGGAGCGTGTTCTTGACGACATCCACTAAATAAATAATCTACCAAGGACTTGGGAAAAGATAAAAGTAGTAGTATTTCATTTCCGGTCCCTCCCTCTCCACCTTTCCTTCTCAATGTTCCCTAATTTCTACTGACATTAGAATGATCTAAGATAGGATTCATGTATCTGAAGGACTAAAAAATCTTCTAAACTCAAATTTTCTTGTTTTCTATTTTTATGTGATACAACACCAAGTAACTGAGGCTTCTGATTACTGCAACAGACTTACAAAAATGAATTCTATCCACAGGTGGGGCAACCTCCACATTTTCTCCTACGTGGGAACAATTTAGCAGGATGTCCTACTCCACGGTCCTCACAAACACCTATGTCCATTAATGAATTCAGACTGGAAAGAGAGAAAAAGGATTTCTACTGGAAATTAGTTTTGCTTTGCAGCTATTAAAGCAAATCTTGCAAATACTGAACATCTTATAGGAAATTGTAGAGGGCAGTGGCTGGCATTGTTTATTATTCCAGTCTAACAGCTGAATTACTATCGTTCATCCTGGCAGCTTCTTTGTTAGCAATATGCTCAGAAAGGCTGAGACGGCAAAGACAGGCATAGGTCCTGCATGCTGCTGTTCTCCCTGACCCGGAGCAGACATCTGTAACTGACCAAGGCCTATGTTGGGGAGGCTGAATTCAACTTCATAATTCTTCTCAAGACAATACTTCAGAGGGCTGTTATTAAGCGAGAGAGTTGGTGGAGATGAAATCTATTTGCCTTCCCTGCTATAGACAGTCTTTGTTTTATTAAGAGAATCCCACACTTTGAAGGACCTACTGATATGCATGTGTAATGTTTCAAACTTCCCAGTGGAGGATGGTATAACAAGATGAACAATATATCAGATTTTAGAATCTGATGTAAAAGCATTTAATACAAATGAATACACAGAGAATTATAAATCAAGCATAAATAACTTTTTAAGTTATTTAAGCACTTACTTAAAATATTACTAACATTGTAACTGAATATTGTGAGCAAGTGTGAAATTGAGAAATTTTAGAGTCTGCATGCCTCATATAGATGTACAGCAATTGTATTTTAATGTGCACTGCACTGCGATACAACATTTTGGCAGCATCCTCTGAGGTGGGTCCCAGGATCCCCGCCTCCCAGAATTCACACTGTGATGGTCTCATGACCAACAGCAAGCTTACAGTGGAAGTGATGGTAGGTAACTGGGGCTGGTGGCAAAAGACTAAGGCTTTTGCTTGTGTGTCTCTCATGTCTTGCTCTGGGAAGAGCCAGCTGCTGCGTTATGAGCAGCCCTACGGCTCAGGGTGGCTGTGGTACGGTGCACACCTCAGGCCTCTGCCCACAGCCTCCGGGGTGAGCTTGGAGCCAGTCTCTTGCCAGCCCACTCAGCCCTCCTTTGGGACCCAGCCTTGGTGAACAAACAGCTTGACAATTGCAAGGTACCCAGGGAGAGAGAGAGTTTGCACCAGAATTATCCAGAGAAGCTGGTTACTGCTGATGCTGTGAAACTGCACAAGAAAATGAATGTTGTTATTTGAAAAATTTAGAAAAACATTATCATGTGGGAACAGAAAATGCAAACATGATCACTAATCACAGGAAATATGAATCTTTTAGTAGAAGATGTAATGAAAGTAATTAGCAGCTATGTGTAGTTTGTAATAAATAAGTTCAGTTTCACTAACAAATAAAAATAACTCATAATGATACATAAGAGATATATATCTCATGATATAAATTTATATCATATACGTATGTTACAAGAATTTTAAAGTGGAATTATACCAAAACAATATTAAAAATTGACAACAACCTACAACTTTTAGGGCAAGATGTGAAGTTGGATAGAAAAAAGATCAGATAATTTCATTCTAGCATCCTCAAGATAATGGACAATTGTTAAAAAGTTTAAGAATGCTGAAGATTTCTCTCCAAGGACAAAATAAAAAATTTTCCTAGAATGAACTAATACATTTTATACAAATATATGTATTTATAGATTTACATATCTATTTCTGGAAGGTGACTTTGTCTAACCACATCCATGCATTTCTACACATACAAAATACACAGAATGAATGTATATTCATTCTCTTTGAAATGCTGGCTCTAGCAACACCCACACTGTTTAGATCTGTTTACACCAGGTACAATGCTTTCTTCTGCGGCATCAGAACTTAACGAGGTGTCAACATATTAATAGATGTGCCGTGGCTGTGAGGGGGGACTTCTACATGAGGACTACACACACGGGGCTGTCCTCGAAATGGCACTGACAGTCATTCCCTTGCCTGAGGCTTGGCTTCCAACAGAGATTATGATTCAGTTTTTGAGAAGATGTGACAGGTGACAGTTTCTGGGAAGGGATCATGCATACAGACTACCATCTCCTTTGGGGTTCTGAGAGGGTGACCATCCATTATAAATCAAGGTGAGAGAGGCAATTTTCTGAATTAATTATCTGTTATTTCTTGCTTCCCAAGTATCATCCACCTATTATAAGTGAACCACTTCCCCCTCAAGAGTTAACATAGGCTGTTCAGGCTCAAAGTTTTAGCTAGGTTTTGGACAGATAAAGATGAAAACAAAAGACATAATACTTCTAAAAAACACATGAATAGATTTTTATTTATGCAGACTTTATTAATCTGCTGGTGTCCCATCATGTGGCAATGATCAAGAATTGCCCCCCCCCCGCCCAAATGTTGAGGGGAGGAGAGGCCAAACTGTCTGCTTTGAGGTGCTTGAAAAGGTTGCATGCACAAATCAGCCTTTTTGCACTGGGCAACTACTCCATGAAGTCCTAATACACTTACCATTTCATAAATCTGGAAATTAAAGCCCAGAAGAGTTAAAGAAACAATGCCCAAGGCCGTTCAGCTCTTCTAGGAGACATCAGTCTTTGAATCCAAGTTTCTCCAAGGGCGAAGCCTATGCGTGTTCCTTTCTTTTCTGCTACATGGCCGTCCTGTAAGCAAATCCACCTGCACCAAAACTTAGGCACTTGACTCATATAAAAGCCTCTGCTGACCCATAGTCAGGGTTTGCTTACAAGCAATTCAAATTAGCTTGATTTTCGATGGACCTCTTCAAATATGAAACTCTGGGTGAAGAGAGTGGTGAACAGCACTGATAAACAGTGAGAGATGAAAGCTGCCTCTATTCTGGCATCTATAGCTTGGCAGCCCAGGTAGAGCTCACTGTAGTATGTACTATGATAGACATTCATAATGGCTTGTTCAGTGGGCTCTATACAAGGAGGCCGGGAGGCACACAATGCATATTTAAGTAAGATTTTCTATAAGTACAATAAAACCAAGGCTTGGTGCTTGAAAGGCAGGCACTCCATTCCTCCACGAGGTGTGGTGAAGGAGGCATGAGTATATTGTTACATACCTTTATTTTTAGTCTTTGACCTTTCTAACCTCCAGAAGATCACTACTTCTTCTTAGAATGAAGTTTCTATTCTGCTGTTTTAAAATGGATAAAGTATAGAGCTCTCCCTACATCAAGATCTGTTTGAAATGTCTTTCTTGTCACATGTCAACAGATAACCTTAAAATAAGGAGGGGGAGGTGGTGCAGCTCGAGAATGTGTGTAGGCGGGGTGGCTTTGGAGCGAGCAACCTGGGATGTGTGCTCTGGCTCTGTGACTTTTTATGTGACCTGGATGGATTTAGACTCCTTAACAGCTTTAACTGTAATAGTGGGACAGTGATATTCACTAGTGTGTCTTGGAAAGTTTATTTTAGCATCTTTTCTTTGCTTTTCTCTCTCTCTCTCTCTCTCTCTTCCTTTCTTCTTTCCTTCCTTCATCAAGAGTAGGACAAAGAAGAGAACTGATGGAGTTCCACAACATAGCCTTTGGGTGTTTGTGTTCCTGAGTGAGAAAGGGGACTGGGTGAATATATGCTCTACTTTTCCATTCCTTCTATAGGAGCTGGGTAAGACAACCAGGTGGCTTCAGAGTTTGGTGACTCCTTTCATTTTCCTACTCTCCATGGATTCCAGCCCCCCTGTTGCAATGAGAGCTCTACCCTACACTGCTTTTTTAAGTTGTATGGGTCAGCTGGGTACCGGGCAGTGGGTCAAACTGACTTGTTCTTGTTGTTTTTGAGGTCAATTGTGTCCTTAGTATCTATATCACCTAGCTTTTTTCTTTGTTGGATATAATACCCAAGACCCACAACTAAAAAGAAGAAAGGTTTAATTTGGCTTATGACTTAAGGAGACCTAGTACATATCTAGCTGGCTTCAAGGCGGAAGCATCTTGGTGGAAGATTGGGAGAAAGAAAAGTGGCTTAGTTCAAGGTGGCAGGGAAGCATGGCAGGTGAACAGAACAGCAGAGGAATGAGCCAGGGACCACAGACACTAAAGCAATGACTTCATATGATCCAATCAGATTTAACCAGAAGTACATACCACAAAACCTTTGGGGCCCAAAGCTAATCAACTAGGCATCCACCCCAACCACCTTTCTTCTTATGATACTAGTTAGGCTCTGGCATTTAACTCTGGGTTAAGATGTCCTGCCAGACAGCTAAGGTCAGGAAAATGAGTTCCATTCAAGATTTAGACCTATTTGTTGACAACTTTTCAAAGGCCATTGAATGTGAAACTCCTGTTAACAATAATGAATGCTAGTCTTCCTTCCTTTGCACTTCTTTGTGGGGCTTCAAAAAGGCAGGCATGGGCAGCTCACCACCATCATAACGCCATCAGTAAGAGCCAAGTGACATCTACTTTCCACACTGTAAAGAGGATTGGATGATACTGTTCACAGAAAAATATACCCAGCATACATCTTAGTATAGGGCATCAGCTAGTGCCCAGTATAGATCTCAATGTTGCTTTTCATTTTCCTGCTATTTCTATGGTGGGGTGATTCAAATCTTCTAGAAACTAAACATGACTGATGCAGCATATCAGAGAGTACGTTTCCTTCCATAAAAGGATGGACTGTGTAAGTGACCTGCATGGTGCTAAATGTAATCTACACAAGGAATTCCTGGGTCCTCTGTTCTAGACATTCCTTCTCTCATAAAATATGATCCCTAGAGACAACAAGAAAAAAAAATGTACCATGAACACACTGTCACATGAAACTGCTCTTTAAAATTTTTTTATTACTTATTTATTTGTTATAGGGTCTCACTGTGCAGCTAAGAGTCATAGTGATCTTCCTGTCTCAACCTCCCCAGCAGTGGGATTAAAGGTGTGTGCTATCACACTGGATTTTGGAACTGGCACGACATGCCTAGGGTCCTGGGACCAACATGGCATGGGGTACTGGGGATTGAACTCAGGTCCTTGTACTTGCCAGGTGGGTGCTTAGACTGCTGAACTATCTCCCCAGCACAGTCATGTGAAACTTTTAAATTCTTAATCTTTTGAATGGTGATCTGATTTCTCAGTGCCCCCATGATGGTTTCTCCATATTATAAAATAGTAACTATTTTCCAGTCTTTACTGTGTTTAGTGTTACATTCTAGGTACCTATCACTGGACGGTAGAGTTTCCCCAATCAGAGAACTGAGGTTAAGAGAGACAAGGAAATGCTTTAAAGGTCAGAAGTCTTGAAAATCCCAAAACCGGATACTGTTTTGGAAAGTATTTGTGCATGGGAAATGACAGCAAGGACATTTATTGATTTTTCTTCAACAAAAGAGCATAGGAATATAATGTAGAAGAAAACACAAAAGGGTCTCTTGTGCTTCCAAGTGTGTTGGGATTCCCTTGTTGTGCTCTCTCCTGTAACAACACTGATACAATAGGAGCTACTTGGAAGAGAGTGGGAATATTCCAGACTGCTCTGGCCAGGATGAAACTACCACTCCAGCAGCTAACACATGCATTCCTTTTCATGTCTGTAGGTCTTCTCTTCAGTTATTTGCTGCCTGTCTTATCTCACTATTATATAAATTCCATTTCAGGAAACCAGTCTATATGCCTCATTCCCATATTTCCAGGATTTGGAACATTGCGCAGCTAACAGAAAATGCTCAAAACACGTTTGCAGAATGCATGGTGTAGGTACAACGTAAGGCCTTAAAGTGGTGACTTTTTTTGGCATTACTGTTAAGAAATTTTAAGCTGTAAAAAGTAGACTTGTTAGATATTAATTTTTCGTAAATATTAATATTATTAGCCAGTGAGTGAATTCAGATAGGCAATCTATTTAAGCTCAAATAATAATCTTCTCCCAATATTTTTGCTTTCCCTTGAAATTGTTCCTGAACTCCCCCTGCCACCCAAGTGACATCTATATTAGCATTTAAATCACATGAAATGAAAATGGTGAGGTTTCATTTCTTGTTTCTAATTTTTGTAACCTCCGAGAGTGTTTCTTGGTTTTGCTGATTATTCTGCAGCTTCCAGGTTCTCTCCAGATGTGAGGAAATTTGCTTACTTAGTTGAGATGCTTGTACTTACTTGATGAAGTACTTGATTCCATCTGCTGTGTAAGCTTCCTCCCACCCGTAAGGTAAGCCTGGAGTGAAAGCAAACCAAAAATACACTTAATAAGATGATGAAGATAACTCTGTTTCCTGGACGCAAACCTCCCCAACCCCCTCCCCAATTTGGACAATTATTTCAGTACATTTTTTGGGTACGAAATAATTTTCCAGAAAGGGGGAATTAAGACAATTCAATGAGCTTTTTGCTCAGCATCTTTTACAACACAATAAATAAGTCTTGAACACTTAACAATCTGCTTCCGTTGCAATAACTGGATTATGACTTGTCATTTACATGTAGCGAGCATTTTTGTCAGCAGGATTCAAGCAAAAAAATTTGTGTTGCAGTGGATGGTGTTTGCCTGAGGCAGAAGGCTGGACAAGACGGCCTCTGCTTGTCTATTCTGGCTCAAAGTTTCTTTAATTGGCTTCCTTTGCATTCTTTCACTCAGCTCCACAGGGAATCATGCATGAATGCCAGATCAGCAGGGGTCTGAAAGTAGCTTTTGGACAAGACAAAATTTCTTACCAAGTTTCAAAGTTTAGCCAAGTGATTTACAATGGATTGTGGCATTTCACTCTGTTAATTAAGAATTTTGTGCACTAAACATAAACGGCCAAACAATGTGCTAAACTTAGCTTCCATTTCTGTAACAGGATTGAGAATAATTAGCTAAAAGAGATAGGGAATGAAGTAAGCCAGCAGTATGGGGCCGTATCCTATAAACGAGCATGTTTTTTTTGCCCTCATTACATCAAGAGATGGGCCTCTGCTGAGGCAGCCACAGTTTCCTACATGCTAATTTCGGATGGTATCAAGTTAAAACACAGTGGTTTCTGCTCCTTCACTCCATCCTGGCCTACGTATGATCATGTTTGTGGCACTGGCCTATCATGGCTTCTTTGATGAATGTGCATTAACACACTAAAGAAAACTGTTAAGGTAGCCTACACTCTGGAAAATATCTGTGCTTTACCAACAAATCCTTGGCTTGCTTCCATGAGCCCAAGCAAAAGCAAGGGGCAAAGGGAGAGTATAGAGGCAGTTTAACTTCCTGAATGCCATAAATCCTGCTCCCTCACTGTTCAGCTCCTCAGAGGACGCTCTGAGAATCCACTTTTAGGGAACCAACTTTGTGGCTAAGAAAAACAGGCAAATGAAAACAAGCTTTATGTTGATTTCCAGTCTTTTAATACAAGCTGTGCACAGACTGACTGCAAAAATTCCTACATTTTCTCTCAACGAATTAATGTTTCATTCTACCTAGAAAAGAAGAGCCTCTGAGAACTCAGCATAACCAAAAAATGTTTCTTACTATTGAACTATCACAGAGAAAGTAATCATTATTCCTTTAGTCTCCAAATGTTTTCATAGATTATGTTAACTATATGAAAAATAAGAAACTAGTCAATCTTCTAAAAAAAATCCCACTTATTTTCTCAATACAGGGAACTTATCCTAAAATAATCTCTACATATTACTTCAACCTTAGGAATATTTTATGATAATAGTTATCAAATAACTATTTCAACTCAGCTGCTTATGAATTATTCCTTTATACATTTGTCATGATGTTAGAATTTTCATTTACTAATAGGAAGGAAATAACGTAGGAATTACTATTCAGTGTCATGGGAGTCATGGTATGCCAATATCAATCTTAATTTTTAAGTGAGCCTATGGATTAAAAAATATTAAGTATACAATGTACATTTTTCTTTTCATTAAAATATCTGTGATTTAAGAAATTAGAATAGATACACTTGTGCTAATCAAACAAGTCATTTAGCAGGCAAATACCTTTTTCATATAACTTTTTCATGACCTTCGTCTTTTTCATCAGAAACCCTAGTGTTTCTGAGCACATTTTGTCATAAAAGCAAGATTTTTACACACTGTCATTAGATTCTTCCCCACCAAGGGAGGGCTTGTCAATAAAGACACAAAATCTTTATAGTTGTGAACATATAATGTTTCCATTTTCCCTTTTCATATCCATCTTAAAACTGTTATGACAACAGTAACCACCTGAGGTGGGTCCCCAGTGGAAGTGTTCCTTTGTGAATCCCCACATCACATTCTTTCCACCAGAGATCATCTGTTTCCAATCAAAGACTTCATGCTGATGACTCCAGAATTTGCATGAGCATCTTGCCAAAGTAAAAGTCTTGCACATGCTGAACTTAGATCACTGGCTGTCACCTCGAACTCCATGGATTCAAAATCAAACTCATTGTGTTTCCATTCAAAATGTTTTCCTTTCTGATTTCTCAGTCTATTTATGTACCAAATACCTTCTTTGTCATATTTGGCCCCATGATTCATTCATGAAGCATGTGCTGGTCATTTGCTCTGTGATCAGCATTTTGCTTGTCCTTGTTATACAATGATGTACAAAACAATACAGATTTTGATCTTATAGAGCCTTAAACATAATCATAAGTAAATATATTAAATATAAAGACTATGAAGTCCTAAACATGTAGCCAAGTATGAAAGAACAACTCAGGGCACAGAAAAAGGCTAAACTTCCTAACACATTATTATACCTACAAATAAGAAAAAGATCAATAACAAATATGATCAGTAATAACAGGTAACACAGAGAGCATTTGGGACATAAGAAACACAAATGACACAAACATGAAAATATGTTTAACTTCACTCCTCATAAATGACATAGATGATTAAATAACTAGGAGAGATGAACAGAAATTAAAGAAATTAAAGGAGAGATGATATTGAAGGTGTGGAAAGAGAGTCATTTTTTTGGGTCATTTTGAGACAGAGACACCTTGCTATACAGTTCAGGCTGGCTTAAGCTCACTCTGTAGCTCAGGGTGGTCTCCAACTGTCAAGAATCCTCCTGCCTCAGCGTCCTGAGTGTAAGGTTTTCCTTCAGCATGAGTGAGAGACAGGCTGGAGACAAAGCCTTGTCTGATAGAAGCCTTGACTTCGAGCACAGGAGGGCTGCAGGAGAATCCTCTGAGGAGGAGGAGGAGGAGGAGAACTATTGGATTAGGCTGTGGGTGGAGTTTACATGGGCAGTTGAGGTGGTGTGCCAAGAGCTGATAGGGGAATTGTTGGCACAAGTGAAAAGGAAACAGGAAAATGAGGTTAGGCTAGTATGAGAGGAAAAAGGAAGTTATTCTTGGAGTTACACATTGTGTTGGGCCTCACACCATGTTGGATTGCCGCCATGATGACTTGGGAGATTTTTGTATGGGCACAGGCCCATCACTGAGTGCTGGGACTACAGCCATAGCCAGCTAAGACAGTCATTCGTATGCTGACAAAAGGCTAAAATTACAAAAATATATTGATGAGGAGAAACTTGTCAATATCTGTGTAAAATTTTAAATGTTAATCATTATATGAGCTGGTGTTTACTGAGTAGCTAGGTGCTAGCCACTGTTCTAAGGATCATACATGTACCAACTCCATGTCATGCTCACAACGAACCCATGAGGTATTATTATTCCTACTTCAGAAATGACAGGCTATAGGCAGAGAAAGGCTGCAAACCTGCCGAAAGTTACACAGCTGGCTGGTGGCACAAGCCAGGCTCTTTCCCACTGGGATGAACTGTCTTGGGTTGAACCATTCTTCTTCAGGTAACTTATCTCACTGGTATGATGAGAATCATCTAAACGGCCACCAAGAGAGTCTGATGATGCTACATCCAGGTCATAGGATGCTGACCAGCTATGCAAAGGCATCAAGGAGTAAAGTATGGAGCTCCAATCCAGAAAGGGGTGTAGAGGAAAGGAAGGATCCCTGGAAGGCCTAGGCCACCCAGACACCGACATGGTGAAGAATCCTCTGGGTCAGGTGAGCAGCACTAGGTGGGCCCTGTCATGGGACATGCCTAGTACAGTTGAGGAACAAAGGGCAAGAGGATGCCCGCTCCTGGAGCTTGGCAAGGAAGGGAGAGGAAGGTGATAAAAGATGTAGCAGAATCCTGCAGGGCTCTGCAGCCCAGTTCAAAATTGTTTGGATGCTCCTTAATGAGTGAAGCAGGAGATCTGCTCCTGTTTAGATTGAAGATAGCCATGAAAGAAGAATGCTGGTCTCATCCACCTTGGGAGAAGAGCCACATACAATAATCTAAAACAATGTGTTTTTCTTTTCTTTTGTGACCATAGAAGACAGAATTCTTCATCTTTTTTTTTTTTTTTTTTTTTTTGTATTTTTAGTGAAGGATCTACAGGGTTTTCAGGGCCTTACTACTAGATTAGACTCATAGTGATCGGCTTGTTTACAGCCTCCCAAGAGCTGGGATTACAGACAAATGCCACAACGCCTAATCTCAGTTGCTGTTTCAGTACGCCCCGAGGGTGGGGCTGGCATGCAGGCATGGGGATCGAACCCTGGGCCCTGAGCCTGCTTGTAGGTGCTTTAATCCACTGAGCTATTTGGCTGCATCTTCAGAATTCTTCATCTGACTGAATTATAAAGTACAACAGGTCCCTCTGAGGAGAGACAGGCCACATTTGATTCTCTCACTTTGGGTAGCTGAGCAGACCACAGGAGGATGAAGGACTGCCCTAAAATGGATAAGAAGAGAACAGCTGATACTCTGGCACATTCTGAAGTCTGACTGTGGGGCAGCATCTTACTGCTGTATCGCTGGGAGGTCTGAACAAAGGGAGACACTATCCACCCTGAACAGCTCCTGGCCTCCGAGGAAGACTGTGGAGGAAAGGAGCCTGGGAGAACATGCAGGATGTATGTGCTCCCAAAGGCTGCAAGGCACAGCACCAGCAGGTGCACAAGTCCTGGGCCCTGCATGGGCACAAAATGATGATTGCTACAGGCGCCAGGAATAAAGCGCTAGGCACCCTGGACACTCTTCTAATGCAACATAGAAGCAGTTGCTACTAGGGGAGAAGCAAAAGAGAGTCCATGCTCATGGCAGCTATGGCTGGCCTGTGTAAGAATTATTTGTTCCTGGAGCAGCAAGAAAACTTCACCCCTGCTTTCTGTCTCTGACCTACCTCCAAGAAATGCTCCTTAGTTATAGGAAACATCCTGGGCTGACATTAGGTAAAAGTCACCAGCCCCTGGGGGTCAAGGACAGGAATTCTGTGCACATCCCGAGAGCTGTACTAATTAAAAACATGGAGAAAAGCAGGAAGCTCACCTGAGCCATTAATGACTTGAAAGCATGGTTGTTTTCCAGGAAGAATAGGCACCATGGTGGAGAAGGTCACACCTCTGGGCCTCCAGTGTACAGGGTCTGCCTAAAACAGATGGTAGGGGGAGAAACAGCCTCTCTATCCTGCATAAGAACCACCAACCTTGCAACGAGTAGAAACACATGGTGGGAACATGGAAGGGAGCAGAATCTGAACATTTGCAGTGACACAAATGTGGGGAGCACGCCGTCAACTAGGGATACAACAGAAATACTACAACAAATCCTCCAGGATCTGTCCCTTGCCTAAGCATAAAAGGAAGTGTCAGATCCCCCCCCCCCCACACACACCAGGAATATGCAGGTTCTGTGACTTTAAGACAACTCTAGGACGTAACAAATGCAAGTCCAGCTCAACTATGAATGAGACTGAATTAGCCTTTCACATCAACAGCCTGACAGAGGAGAGACATGAGCATGCTGGGGACTTAATATTATTTATACCAGCATCTATCATTTCCTGTCTTTGATGTATTTAATAAACACTATGAGACAGATAGAAAAGCTAGAGAATACAAAAGAAGCTTCACTGCCCAAAGATAAAACCACCCACAGAAATAGAACCAGAGATGGATAAAATGGTAGACTTTAAAATAAGGACAACTTATACAGTAAAAGATCTGTGGAACCTAAGACTTGTTAGTTTAGCTACAGCCATAGTATGTTTGGGCAGACTATGCAAAGGGTGGGTGACTGAGTTTATTGAGGCCTAAAATCCCATTAAATGCTGTGATGGACAGACAGAGGGCCAAATTGAAAACACTGATAAGAAATGACGGAATATAGAATTTAAGATGAGTAAGCACACAAAACCAAAGCCACAGTGACACCGAGGGACAGACAACAGACTGGCTGTAGAGATGGGAAGCGTCAGCACCAGGGTGGGATGTGCACTCTTTTTTCTTTCTAGTGCCAAGATTTAAGGTCGGCATGGACCATTGTGAGGTGGAGAAAAGGCACCGGCCGAACAGGACTGAAATGAAAACAGGGTGGATCCACACGGTTCACAGCAGGAGCTAAGACAGGCGAAAATCAGAAAACGAGAATGCTAAGGATGATGTGGACAAAGACAATGCCACCCATCACAGGTCACTGTGGTTCCAGCACTTGGGAGACCGAGGCAGGAGGGTCATTGCAAGTTCACTTCGTAGGCTGGACTACAAAGTGAGCCCAAGGCCAGCCTGAGCTGCATAGTGAGGCCCTGTCTCAGAAAGACAAAACGAAAAAAAAAAAAAATCAACAACAACAACAAAAAAACCACAGACAACAGCTCAAATGGAGCCAGATTCATCCGAAAAGACTCCTGTAGTGTAACTTAGGAAAAGTCAAATACAATTGGTGTTCAGCATCTGATAGACGGAGAAGAAGGCGGCAAGGGTGGGCAGAAGGAATGAAGGAGAAAGAGAAAGGGGAAGAGATGGATCTCTAATTCACAGAGAGGTTGTACTAGAGAGTATGACATTAATTACTTAAGTGGGATTTACACTTGATTTACAGTCAGAAAATCTGAATCCACATGGAATGTTTTTCAGAATGAATAACTATTAGAAAGCAATAATCTTTTGGAGTTTCAATTTGCTCATTTATATAGCAGTAATTGTAACAGTGATCCCAGTAGCTTCCAAAGTGAATATGGAATATTCATAGGCATGTATAAAGGAGGCCACTGCTAATAACAGCAATGAAAATAGCAGCCACTTCTTCATTGCTTTTTGGTTCTAGTGATATAATTTGGATGCTCAGCACAGAAAAAAACTTCAAAAATATGTACAGGGGAAACTTCCATTAAGAAAATGTATCTTCTTTCTTTTTATACTCCTTTCCACAATATAGGAGACTACTTAGTCTATTTCACTTACAAAGCTCAGCAGAAGAGTAACAGAAATTAGCACTCTTATTCCCATCCAGTGGTATGCTGAAAAATGGTTAAGATGGGCTCTTGGGGCACGAGGAACCCTGAACTGCTTGTAGCATTTGCTAATTCCTGTAGTATAAGTACTAGACCCATGACTCGTTCAAGTTACTAATGCAATGTCACGAAATTTGGAGTGGGGAATAAATGGACAGTAACACACAATGATACAATATTCCTAGACATAATAGTGATAAATATTATCCAGAACAAAAGTAATAGTAAAATTATAGGAAAATAATTAGGAAATGGTAAGATCTTAGTAATGGTTGGCTCTTCTTTTGATGCAAATTACTTGTTTTTCAGTGTAAACACTGCAATTTTTAAGTCTTGTAAGCCTGTGATAGCCAACTCCAACATATCACTGTGTGGATAGCTTGCCTGGTCCTAGTGAAAAGATCCCAAAAATCAAAGGATAGAAATATAGTCTAGGAGATGATGGCATAAAATTGATACTGGTTTTTAAAGATGTAAAGAACTGTTGCCCTAATAAGAGACTATATATTTCTCAGATACCAAAATTGCTTTCTCTGGACCTGGACATTTTTTAAAGTATTTTCTAAGTATTACTAGGTCATTATCCCCTCATGACAACCACCTGACACATGTGCACTTTTCCTATCTATCCTTGACACCTGTTCCCAGCTTCCTCTTACAGAAAGGAACCACCAGAGTGAGGTCTACATAATGTGCCCATTGTCACAGTGCTAGTAAAAAGTGCAATCAAGAACAGCTGAATGACAGCAACTTCATCTGAGGATGAATGCGTTTTTTAAATTTTATTTTTAGAGAGAATACAAAATATTATTGTGTCACTTCCATTTCTCTAATGCTGTGTGCATTGGCAACAATCAGTACTAATACGATCAAGTGACACTCTTGCCTAAATTTTACAGGAACAAAAGCAAAACTGTTAACATCTTGGTCTGTGCACTGTTACCTGCAGCAACACTCTTTTATTTATTTATATTTTGGTGGAATTGGGGATTGAACTCAGGCCCTTGCACTCGCCAGGGAAGCACTTGTTCCACTGAGCCATCTCCCTGGCCCCAGCAACACTCCTTTAAACAGGAGAGAGTGAAATAGTTTCTAGGCTTGAACACAAAGCAGCCGATGTCAGAGCCTTGTTGTATTAGATTTATGACTGCACAAGTTAATTTGTAGGTCTGAACTTTAGTGGCAATTTTAAGAGAACTACTAGCTAATTTTCTCATGAAAAAGGAGTCTATTACAGTGAGGGATGGTTGTAGCCTATAAATAACCAAATAATGTACAGTTTCACATACAAAAAATAATCTATAAGGAAATAATCTCTAAAAACAGCTATATAAATTTTCTGAACTGTGCTTTGAATGTCCCTTCCCATCGGGCATGCAACAGATCAGTGACTTGACTTCTAATACCTGGGTACAGATATTATCACTGTCTGAGCGAAAAACAAAAAGCCCATGACACATATACATGGATAATGTGAAAGATGCTATCTATTTTATGTCACATGTTGAAGTTAAAATGTTAGCATCACTGGCTATGAATCATTTCTCACTGGAAGCCACAGATCCAGCATGCTAAAAGCTATGCTCTAACAAAGAGCAGCTGAGGGAAAGTGTTCTTCAAGGTCACTTGGTGGTTGTCTCTTTATCCAGGTGCCTCTACTTTTTAGCAAATAAATACATTCTACAACAATAGTTATCTAAAGAGGAGGGAAAGGCTAAGCCTCGGGTTCTGGGCTCCCCCCTCCCCCGAACAGATGCAGAAGTCAATATTTTCGTAGTCGGAGTTCCTTATGGCTGGTGAAGCTGTGGGGTCATTTCTGTGAATTCTGCTTCTCTGACCCTTACGATGTCAGCATCAACATGCTTTGTCACAGTGTTAACACTCAGCCCTTGTCCCAGACTGGAGACGAGAAAGCAGAACTTCACTGACGCTTACTTAGTGCAGGGCCTTTACGCAGCGCTGGGGGAGCGGCCCCGGCACTTTGGTTTGTTCTGCATAAAAATCAACAGCACACGATGGGCTTCATTCTGTGCAGGGTTAAAGCTCCACTTGCTGAGGCTGCCTTCACTGGAGGCCTCTTTATGCATCTAAAGAGAGCTGAGCAGCAGCTCCGCATGGCCTCCTCAGACTCCATCCACTCTGTCCTGAGAGTCATTGTGTATGATGAGGTAACTAGTGAGTCTGATTTAATCAATGTGAAGAGCAGGACTGGAGAGCAGCCCCGAGACAGCCACGGCTCACGTGTGACTTCCTTTAGGTACCAGAGTCACGCCTGCTTGATCACTGACCGACCCTTCCTGGTGACTCCACATACAGCCTTCGACAGCAAGCTCCCCTCCTGCACAGCCAGTGGCCCCCAGTACTGTCCCAACCTGCTTCAGCCTGCTCTCTCCCCTCTTTTCCCTCACTTGGATGCAAACTCCACTGGAGGGGCTACTTTTTCTCACAGCTCCACCGTCAGCACTGCTGCGGCGCACAGACTGTTCACTGCTATTTGCTGAGTTAAGGAATCAATGTTTAGAACACCCAATATCTATGGCAACAAAAACAGCTACTACTGAGTGAGGTTACAATTTGAGAGAAGAGCTCTTTAGAAAAAGGTGTTGAAAGGGTGTTACAGTAAGAGAATTTAAAGTAGATGAAAAAAGATACACTTAAATAACTCAAATTATTTTTCCATGATTTTTAAATTTTTCTTTTCTTTATGGGTTACAGAGATGAGGGAGGAGAAATGTCAATTTCTATGTAAAAAGACAAATAAGATTTCATTAAAGTATTGTTTTTAGGGGCCAGTGAGATAGCTCAGCAAAATAAAAGGCAAGCTTAGGCAAGTGCAGGGACCGGGGCTTGAGCCTCGGCACCATGTGCTGCGTCAGCCCTGCCCCTAGGTGCGCTGAACTGGCCACCAAGACCGGACATGGTGGCCCATGCCTATAATCTCAGTGTTAAGTAGGCTGAAAACAGGAGGATCACTATGAGCTGTGTCGTGAGACGCCGCAACAATCAAATACATTATATATATATATATTTTTTTTACAAAAAAAAAAAAATATATATATATATATATAGTATATATTTGTTTGTTTTTATTGTAACAAAGATACTAAAAAGCCAGTAGGTGAACATGAATTAATGAATCTATTTTTTTTAAAAAGGGTAACTGGGTAATTGTACCTACTCTGTTTTTCTCCAGTCGGAAAACTGGATTAGTCACTAGAGGGGTAAAATTCCTGTGAGAAGTCTGGGCCACAAGCTGGACAGCCCCCGACAGCCCCACTGCTGTCTGCGAGTGACACACTGTCTGAGAGCAATGGACAGATTTGATATAAGAAAACAGGAATAGCGGTTTGTTGGGTCGTTTAAAATGCTAGATGCCAAATTGACCAAGAAATTAGTATGTCTTTTAAGGTGACTCCATGAATATCTCTATGAGATACTAGCTTTCTACTACCATATCTTAGCTCTGAGAGCAGCCCCTAGCACAGTAACAAAAACTGCAAAAATTTATTCTTTTTAATAAAGAGAATAAAATGTAGTAAAAGAAGCAATGGAAATGATACAGAATTTGACTAAACAAAATGATAGGAATTCAACAGTGGTTGTTATCTTGCATATTGTTGTCTTTACATTAGTTGTTCAGGTGACGAGATATAAGCATGCAAAATTGGTCAGAAAAATCAAAAAGAAGAAAAAAAATTTAAGCATTCACTGTCCCTTTGAATAGACCAGTAGAAATCAGTAGTGCAATTATTCTATATATATATATATATATATATATATATATATATATATATATATATATATATTCTGTCTCTCCCCCTTGTCTTTCCTCTTCCATTTGTTCCTGCCCTTTGAACATTTTCTTTCCCTTTCACAGTATCTACTGTACCTTTTTGATTTATTTACTCCCACTTTCTTACACTAAGGAGACATTACAATGTTTATGCATGTGAGACTGACTTATTTCATGTAGGAGCATGATGTCTAGTTGTATCCATTTATGCATAAAAGTCTCCAGTTTATCCTTCTTTATAGCTGAGTAATACTCCATCATACAAAAATACCACATTATTTCTATCTATGCCTTGGTTGATGGACGTTTGGGTTGTTTCCAAGATTTAGCTCTGACAAATTGAGCTGCTATAAACATGGGTGCACAATGCACACATATCACTGTGGAACATATCTTTTAAAGTTATTTTGAATGTAAGCATCCAGGAAGACCTACTTCACTGTGCTCTCTTCGTCCTCCCCTTGCATCACACGCTATCACTAACTTAGGAGCTACGACCGCACGGCTCAGCTCACGGCTCTATAGCTGTCACATCTGGCGTAGCACAACCTGGTTCTTTGTTCAGGGTACTTATTCCAAGGCTGAAATCAAGGTGTCAGGTGCAGCGAGTTTTTTTTTTTTTTTTTTTTTTTTTTTTAATCTGGAGGCAATGGGAAAAACAATTTGTTTCGAAATGATTTTTTGGGCACGGGGGCAGAATTCAGCTTGCAGGTCTAGGCCTCCAGTCTCCTCTACCTTCTTACTGGCTGTGAGGCAGTATCACTCCAAGGTCCGAGAGGTAGCTGGCAGTTCTTGCTATGTGACTCTGTCCTCTTCAGGCCAGCGCGGGGGAAGCTTCCAGTCCGATGGGCCAGTCTCTCTTTTCAGACCCGAACTTCAATGGCATGTGGAAGTCAAACCAGCCAGGAGAACCAAGCTCCCTACTTTAAGGTCAACTAAAGACATATACAAAGCCTCTTTGGAGCAGTATCTAAGTTAGTTTTTTGGTTAAATAAGTGATGGAAGATGTGTGGATGCCAGGGAGCAGGGATTTGGGGAGACACTGAAAGACTGTCCAGCACAATGCTCATGCTTCTCACTTCCGTCAGGGTCTAGATCAGAGGTGAGGCCACTTGTTTTGTCTCTAGGAAGAAAAATGTCACCAAGCAAAATATATTCAAAGGCTACATACAAATAAAAGAACTTCATAGCTAATTTTTATTTTTTCAGGGAAAGTAGTCTACAATTTAAATAGTCATGGAATTATACACATCCTCCCTTCAATGCAACTGGAATATTAAATATTTTTCTATTTCATTCTGTTAGTGAGGGAGAAAAATTATTTTTTAATAAGGTGTGTGTGGGTGGGGGAGAAGGAAGTAAATATGGGAACTAGGGTCAGTAGGTAGGAAAAGATAGAGATTTAAAAATAAGGCTTACTGCCTGCAGGTAAATCGGCTGTGACATCCTACAGATGAGTGCATGGTTATAGACCAGTGGTGGTGAACCTATGGCACATGCATTGCTGTGTTTTCTTTAATGTATCAGCTGTAGGGCTGGCCAAATAGTTCAGTGGATTAAAGTGCCTGCAAGCAGCTGCAGGGGCTGGGGTTTGATCCCTGGGCCTGCCATGTCAACTCCGCCCTTGGGGTACACTAAGATGATAATTAAGCCTGGCTGTGGAGGTGAGCACCTGTAATCCTAGCACTTGGGAGGCTGTAAACAGGAGAATCACTAAGAGTCTGATCTAGTAGTGAGACCCTGAACACCCTGTAGACCCCTCCCTAAAATACAGAAAAAAAAAAAGTGTGTCAGTTGTTTCTTCTAACATGTAAAGCTCAGTAATCAGGTCAAATGGCCATGCTGGCATTTTGCAATAAAGAAGTTTGGGACTGCAGTTCGGGCACTCAGTCCCTAAAAGGTTCAGCATCATCGTTAGAGACTGTATTAGAAAGGGGGAAGGGTGGAGAATGCATCCAGTGGATCATGAGAAATTAAAGTCAGACAAGATGAAGTCAGGTAAGAAAGGGAGGGGCTTCCGGGGGGCATAATCTGTCTTCAGCTCTTTCCTCTCAATCTGATTGGAACCTCCTCTAAGCGTCCAGTGACTTGGCTGGTCAAAATTTCTGTCCCACATGAGGTAAGGTACACTCCTGAATATCCCCACCAGTGCCCCTGCCTCTTTGCCTGCTACCCCTGGAGCTGCCTTCATTCAGGGCTTGTCCATTTCGTGCCGTGCTTTGCTTTCTCACATGTATTTGCTGAGCGCCTACTGTCCCAGCCCTCACAGGCCCACCGTGAAAACTGTGCCTCACATGGAGCGGAGACCCAAGAGATTTGCCCTCTGGGAAAAGGGAAGATTCAGGGAGTCTTGCACATATTTGAAATTTTATTGTTGTTCTAAGGTCATCGTGCTCATCAGGGGAATTTCCTTGCAAATATTTGCATAACTGTTATTTGTAGGTCTTGCCAAGAGGAAGGGTAGTGGAAGACCAGTAGGCATGCAACTGTAGAAAAGCTGCCACAAGCCAGATGAGACAAAGCAAGATTAATGATATTTCCAACCCTTAGAGAAACAACAAGGTCTAACTGAAGAAATCCCTCAATCAGAGTCCTGTTGACACTTGGAAAAGATACCTAACTGTTGTCTTAGAAACTCATTAAAAAAACTCCACCAATCTAGTCTAGCAATTTGCTGTTAACATCTCTGTATTCCAAATTTAAAAAGGCCAAAATTACATCTTGAAGTCAGTTGTTCTCACATTACTCTCAGGTAACCTTTGAAAATACCATAAAAATGAAACTTACTTCATATATTTGCCTTTCAGGAGATTTGTTTCAAGTTTTATTAAATGTAATCTAAAATGATTTTAAGAGAATCAATAAAGCACTTTAATATAGGCAAGAAATTTTTCAAACATGAGCTTTCAGAAAGCTAGACAAAAATATTGATTGCATTAAAGCATTAGAAACTTAATAAAGGTGATACAAACTTTGCTTTTTCTCTCCTGTAAAGTACATAAGCCCTGGCAGTATAGTTTATGATCATTTAAAAAAATCCACACTGTGGAATTCAGGACCATTCAAAGCTTGTACCTACAGAAAGGTGTGTCCTTGGATGTTCACTGAAGTTGGATTCATAATAGCCCCAAACTGGAAATAACCCAAACATCCATCACTCAGTATCAGGATAAATCATGGCACAGCAATTTATTGGCATACCACTGAGCAACCTGATACTACTGATGTATGTATGGATAAAAATCAGAAGCACCTTATTAAGTAGAACAGGTGAGGTGCTTAGAGAATGTTTATGTAAACACTAGAAAAGATACAACCACTGAGACTGAAGGCAGGGAGGGGACTGGATTTTATGGGAGTACTTGAAAAAAGTTGTGAGGTAAGGGACATACTCTAGAACATGATCAAGGTAGTGTTACATGGCTGCGTATGTTTGCCAAAACCTGTTGGATTGTATACTTATATTTTGTTTTGTGCAAATCACATCCCAATTTTTAAAAATGGAGAAATCTCTTGAAGTGGTACCATAAAAGCAACCCTCTTTTTGAAAAGGCATTTGATCAAATGGCTGCATAGTCCTTTTCATTTTCAGGTTCCATAAATCCCCTTTATGGTCCACCCGAGAAGTTGTTTCCTGGATAACAGCACTGACTTCCCCTCTCTATGCTTTCTCAGATTCCTCCTTCTACAGAGATTGCTTATTATGATGGAGCGCAGTTCTCTCAACTGCTTTTCATGAATTCCTAACACAACAGTCAGGTCTCTTTATTCAACTGTCAATAGGACTGGGATTTAGGGATTTCTTCAATTAGAAAATCTGTCTAGAATTTTTGGTTTTGATGTAAAATTTGCACACAAGGGAATACACAAATTGAGTGCACATACACTACATTTTCATGATTGCCTATGCATAAATAACCTAAGTCTTTTCCAAAATACAGAACATGGCAGTCATTCTAGAAACATCCCTTTCCTGCTGATTTCTACTCCCATTCCCCAGTGATAACCATTGTTTTTAAGGAGATATTTTAGGGCTGCACAGATAGCTCAGAAAATTAAAGCACCTGCTTAGACAAACCTAGGGGCCCTGGGTGGTGGGTGGGTGGGGTGTGGGTCATTCGATCCCCTGGTGTGCTGTGCCCATCCATCCCTGGGACACGCTGACGCAGAGACTGAGGCTGGGCGTGGTGGCATGCACCTGTAATCCCAGCACTTGGGAAGCTGAAAACAGGAGGCTCACTTTGAGTCTGATCTATGTAATGAGACCCTGTAGACCTTGTACTACGTACATAAAAAAAATAAATAAATAAAAATAAAAGATATTTGACTATAGAATTTTAATTTTGTTTGAAAAAATATTTCAATTTCTCTACTTGGATATGGTAGCTGCTCTAAATTTTAGGGATCGTTCCCCTACTTCATTGCATTAGAGTCACAGCAAAGGCTTTAAAATCCTTATTCTAACAGCTGCATGTGTTCAGATTTGGGCTCTGTCAACGAAATTTCTTTAGAGAACCAGAGATAGATACACAGATAGACATCTGCGACTGGGTGTCCCTCCTGCCTCAGCTTTAGTCTAACTTTGGGTCTTGTCACCAATCTGAAGGTAGAACAAATAAGAAATGTTCCACTTTAGGTCCTTGCTCCACGATTAATCTCCAGAATCTTAATGTTTTTATTCATTCTCCACGGGCTTTGCATGGCTTCTCTCTTTTCTCAGGGCTTTATATTTGATTTTTAGAGGATGGTTCATCTGTTAAGAGCTTACTTAGCCATACTGGTAATGAAACTCAGACCCACAGGATATTTGAGAAGAAAGAAATCTTAGCAGCCTTCTACTCAGTTTTCTCAATTTCTCATAAATCAGGTGTTATGCATTTTGTAATAATGGTGTGGAAAGAGAATTTCCTGTGTATAAAGTAAAATACTGCACAAAAATCTCTTTTTCAACTATAAATTGCACATTAATACTCAGATGGCGATTGAGACTGGGCATGGTGGTATACACTTGTAATCCCAGCGCATGGGAGGCTGAAAACAGGAGAATGACTACAAGTCCAATCTATGTAGTGAGACTCTATAGACTCTGTCCTAAACACATTTAAAAAAAAAAAAAAGAATAGAATAGCAAGGGCAGGTGAGGTATCCCAGTGGACTAAGCACCCACTTAGGCAAGCACACAGAACTGGGTTCGATCCCCAGCACCACATGCTGGCCGGGCTTTGCCCCCAGGTACACAGAGCCAGCTACAGAGGTTGGGCCTGGTGGCACAGGCCTCCCTAGCACTGAGGAGGCTGAAAATAGGAGGATCACTACAAGTCCAAGCTGCATAGTGAGACACTGTACAAAATATAAAAGAAATCAAGAAATAAAGAAAAAAGAATAGAATATCATGCACTTATTTATAGGTAACACTGTGTTTGATTCTCAGAAATTTGTGTGAATATGTAGAAACTTGTATTTTAGAGCTGGCCAAATAGCTCAGTGGAATAAAGCACCTGCAAGCAGGCACAGGGGCTAGGGGTTTGATCCCTGGGACTGCTGTGCCGGCCCCGCCCCTTGGGCGAGCTGAGATGTCCATTGAGACTGGGCCAGGGAGTCCGTGCCAGTAATCCTAGCTCTTGGGAGGATGTAAATAGGCAGATGACTATGAGTCCAATCTCGTAGTGAGACCCTGAACACTGTGCAGACCCTTCCGTAAAAAATACAAAACAAAACTTGTATTTAAAAATCCAACCAATCAAGTCTCCCTCAGAGTCCACATTATGAGCCTTGGGAATCTTAAATTTCCTTTCCACTTTTTCCTCTGTGGGATCACTGTGTTCTGTTGCTCTCCATTTTATCACCTCATATTCTGCAGTGGTTGATGTAGGATCACTTGTCGCCCTAAGGTACAGAATGGTGCCTACAGCTAAATGTATAGAAAAAGAATTGAGATATGAAGAGTAGCACTGTTAAACATTACTCTTGCTGGAATCTTCCAAGTATCTTTGGAAAGGACTGAAATGAACTGGCAAGGGAATTTCAGAAACTATGGTGAAGAACTCCATGAACAGACAGCATTTCCTATCTGAGAAGTATTATTGGAATCTTCACCGTGGTTACTGTGTGAAAATAAAAAGGAGATTATAATGTTGATTTTATTTGATAAGCAATACAGCATATATTTTTCTAACTTTTAAAAAACAAGTTGAGGGGATTCTTGGTTGCACTGTGTAGTTCTGGCTGGCCTGGAACTCACTATGTAGCCCAGGCTGGCCTTGAACTCATGGTGATCTCCTGCTTCAGTCTCCTGAGGGCAGGGATTACAGGTTTGCACCATCACACCTGGCCCTCAAATACATTTTTAAAAAAGTTAGCAGTGTTATACTAATAAAGAAAGAACATGGTAGGTATTAAAACACAATATGATATACTTAGAGAACTGAAACTATCCCAAGAATCATTATTTTCTTTCTTTCTTTCTTTCTTTCTTTCTTTCTTTCTTTCTTTCTTTCTTTCTTTCTTTCTTTCTTT
>PVKA01000248.1:0-61671 GCA_004027165.1 Ctenomys sociabilis
GTTTTTATGATCCTACCAATGACATCTGAACACGTGTATGATTGTGATTGGTCTGTAAAATCTATATAGTCTGCTATACCAGGAAATCCGTTGTTGCTTGCACGTTGGATGCCGCTGCTAGCGGACGCATGTAGAGGCTTGCATCCCGATCCATAAAGGCTTGTTGAACCCGCTTCAGAGTGTCTAAGTGTCTTCTTCCCCGGGACGGGAGCGGCGCCGGACAGAAAGGTATAACACAATTAAGAAAAAAGAGAGAACTTGAGGATTGGACAATGAGGACGATGCAAGGTGAAAATCTAGCAAACATGACTGGAGCAAAGCCTGACACATATATGCACAAGATGAGTAAGGCAACGATCCTTAGAAACATCAGCAGGTTTTTTAACCTAGCAGTTAAATGGTAAGATTCTCACCCTGACTAACTATACATGCTGACACCTGTGAACCAAGCTACTGCACTGAAGATAGCAATGGATAATAGAAGGGTCATGGTTGGAATGCCTGTCATTCTGGTCTTCTAAATAACAAAGTTCTTTTCATAACATAGCAATCATTACCATGCTGTCTGTCTCTCAAGCAAAAGTTGTTTGTTGTTTTTTTTCAAAGTGGGTAATAAAAGAAAATAAACGACAGAAGAAAAATGTCACAGGAGCATCCTGCTACAATGCTGTATATGGTTAGATTTCTAAATTTCTGTGTAAAAATATGTAATTGTTTATTCACATTTTTTAAAAGTTTTCATTTTTTAAATTTTTATCTCCATATTCTGTAAGTACTTAAAATTTAACATTTCAATACTTGATTGAAAATACCTGTTCCATGTTATGCCTAAGATGTTTGATAGTCAGATAGATATTGAAGTTACACCTAGCTGCATATTTTCTAAGGTAATAATAAGATATTCTTTCAGAGGGTTAACAACCTAAGTTTGCAAGCCAAAAATTAGAGAAATAGAAGGGCTGCAAGGACAAAAGAACATTTTGATCCTAGTCTTTCAAAGTCAGTGAAGGGAAGGAAGACTGAATACAATAGAAGAGAAAGAGGCGTGCTCTCTACTGCTCCTGTCCCTTGTGCTCTTGTTATTTTTGCCCTCTTCTGCCACCTTAAGAAGCTGGCCCTGTGCCATGCCATACTGCATTGGAACAAGATGATTATGGGCCAAAACTTCTACAAACTGTTAGCTAAATGAACATTGCCTTCATTAACTTGGGGTGCTGGATGTTTCTTCTCAGCAAGACAAAAGTAACCAAGATAGAATTTTGTAAAAGAAAAAATGGAGTTGTTGCTGCAACTATACCTCACTATGCGATTTAAGAGCCTTTGGCAAAGGCTTGTGGAAAGAGATTGGAAAGATCTGGAAATGTCACCTGAAAGAGTACTGTTCAAATACCTTAGATAGTTCTGTATGGAAGACACTGGTCAGGGCTCAGAATACCAAAATGCTGATAGAAATCCTGCTGGTAAAAACCAGGATTGGAAGGTTTCTGTTAGGAAAAAGGTCTGCATTGGGTGCTGGACTTCCAAAAATCTGTGCTATGGATTGGCAGAATGTTGGTATGAATTTTGTTCATATCCAGAGAATTTCTTAGATCACAATTAAGAGCAGTGGACCAATTAAATAGGCAGAAGCAATTTCAAGGCAATCTAATGTTGAGGTGGTGGCATGGCTACGATTGGGCCTTGTTAGCCAGATTTGTGTTGCTAATCAAGAGCAAAGAACCCAGTAGGATGATTTGCAAAGTTGTGAGTTTGTCCAGAAAGGAACTTCCACTAAAACAATGGGCTACAAAGGTAGAGCAGAGAAAATCTTGAATTCTGAGGAAAAATAAGAGAATTAAAATGATAGTCTGAGAACATCAAAAGATTTAAATATTGAAACTAAATGCTAAACCTTCTGGAGGAGAAAAAAGAGGTATCAATCTTATGGATATATGCATAAGTATAGACATTATGAATGAAAATCAAAATGCACAGGAGATAATTCAAAGAATCAATCATTGGAATCTCAGCTTTTTTAAAATTTATTGAGAAAGAAATAGCAATGAGACAGTTTCATAAAAGGTTAGTTGGACAGTTACCATATTACATTGCATATTGTTGTCTTTGTAGTAATTATTCATAGTACAAGATGCAGACATGATACCTTGTCGAGTTAGTTCAAATTTTTCTTCTCATTGAAGTAAGAGAAAGTAGCAATGTATCTATGCTATTTCCTATATACAGATATAAATTTTTTTCACTACAAAAATGGTCCTTCATTTATATAACCCTGTTTGGCTTACTTTTATCAGAGGTGGATATTCCACTGCCATTCAAATATTGTAGGTGTATGAATTCAGCAAAGTAATCCGATATAGTCCAGTTGTGCATAATAGTACTGGATTGTCTGCAGGACTCTCAGTGTCAGAAGTTGTTGACTTGAGCCTTTCACAGCTCATCATATTGATATGGTTTTACTTTTTAAACCACATTTTTATACTTTTCTGCTGGCTGTTTAAGACCAAGATAAAGCAAGACCTATATAATAAAAAATGTAACTTTGGTAACTGACATAGTCAGTCAGATCCTCTCAGGATTTACACTGAAACCCTGTACAGAAATTTGTAGATCTTTTGCTAATGTCAGCCATGTGGATGAGCCATGGAAATTGCTGGAACAATTTTCTCTCTGTGAAAGCCTGAGACAATGTTTTCTCTCCATGGGACCCTCCTTATGCACACTCTATACTATTGATCAGTTTCCTCTGTGGCCCCATAATCTCCTCGATCAGAAAATTTGGGTCATCACTGAGTTACCTGATTTTACAGTACAGGTTCTCTTATATCCTGAGTCCTTACTGACTTTGAAGGTCCAGTGTTACAATGTTGGCTATCCTTGCAGCCCTACTTTTTCTCTAATTTCTTGGTCAGAAAACATAAGTTCTTCACCCTTCAGAAGAGAAGCTTAATGATATTACCTTAAAACATAGGCTTTTGTGCTTAACATCACTATCTGTCTGAATATCAAATGACTTAGACATAACATGGAGTAGGTATATTTCATCAATTCTTGATATGCTAAATTTTAAATACCTACAGAATGAGTGAAAAATAAAAATATAAAAATAATAGTAAAAGAAGTATAAATAATGAATTTCAAAGATTTACACAGAAATTTATAAATCTAAACATATACAACATTGTAGAAGGACAGACCTATGGCATTTTTTTTCTTGTCTCCTGCTTTCACTTACTACATTTTTTCTTTTTTTAAAACAAACATTTACTTGAGAGAGAGAGAGAGAGAGAGAGAGAGAGAGAGAGAGTAATTAATATGATCTTAGAAGCAGTCAGAAGCAGTGTGCTTTTAGAAGGGCAAAATGACAGACATTCCAAAATGGTCCTAGTATTACACATTGCTAACTTCAGTGAGGTTGCTTAGTTCACAGGCACCAGCATATATAGTTTGTTAGGGTAAGAATCAAACCAATTAACTGCTTGTTTCAAAAACCTGGGGGAGATTCTCAGGATCATTGCCTTAGCCATCTTGTGTATAAAAATGTATGGTTTTGACCCTGCCATGTTTCCTACATTTTCTCATTGCCCTCTCTTTGTTGTTTAATCCTTACATTCACACTTTCCATTCACTTGTGTTATATCTTTCAATTTTAGTTTCTCCTCTAGAATTCTTACACTAGGGAGACTATACAATATTTACACAGGTGGGTTTGGTGTATTTCTCTTGTGTGTATATCTTCACGTGGCAACTTATATATTTAAAGTCTTGGAGTTTATCGTGCTTAATAGCCGAATAATACTCCATTGTATAAAAACACCGCATCTTTTTCATCCATTCTTCAGGTGACAGGCAATTTGGTTACTTACAAGATTTGCCTATTACAAATTGTGCTGTTAGAAACATAGATGCATATATATCACTATGATATGACGTTTTCAGTTCGTTTGGGAAAATTACCACTAGGGGATAGCTGGGATTTCCAGTCCTAGTTTTTAAGGAGTCTACACACTGATTTCCATAAAGGTTGCACCAGTTTGTCTTCCCACCAGCACTGGAGAAGGGTTCCTTTTTTCCCACAGCCTCTCCAAAATTGGTATTGATTGATTTCTTTCTGATATATATTCTTTCTGGAGTGAGATGGTATCTCACTGTTCTTTTAATTTGCATTGCACAAATGGCTAGTAATATGGATCACTTTTTCATGTATTTATGAGTTTCTAGAATATCTTCTTTAGCGAAGTATGTACTCATCTCAGATACCCATTTCTGGTTTGGGTTTTTAAATTGTGGGGCCCTAACCTTTTTTATTTCTTTACAAAATCTGAAAGTAGACGTTTGTCTGAGTGTTTACTATTTAAGATTTTTTACAAATTTTGTGTGTTATCTTTTCACTCTGCTGGTAATTCTTTTGATGTACAAAAAATTCTCAAGAAGAGGAGGTCCCAGCTATTAATTCTTACAAATACTACCTATGCAGATTGATTTTTGTTCATGAACTTCTTGCCTACCCATATATCTTCAAGAGTTCCTCCTACTCTCTCTTCCAGGAGATTGAGTGTTTCTGTTTTAATGTTTAGATCTTTAATCGATTTTGACTTTAGCTTAGTGCATGGTAATATGCCTGGGTCAAATTTTAGTTTTTCGCATGTAGAAAGCCAGTTTTTCCAGCAATATTTGTTGAAGAGGCTCTCTTTCTTCCAGTAAGCTTCTTTGGCCTCTTTGATGAAGATCAGGTTGCTGAGTGTGTTCCTAGAGAACTCTGCATCTTCTAATGTATTCCATTGATCCTCAGGTCTAATTTGTTGCCAATACCATGTTGATTTTATCACAGTGGCTTCGTACTATAATTTCAAGTCAGGAATTCTGATGCTTTCTGCCTTGTCTTTGTGGGCCAGGAAGGCCTTTGCTATTATAGGTCTTTTCCGGTTCCAATCATTTTAGGAATGATTTTTCTAGGTCTGGGATATATTTTGGTGGTAACTTGATAGGGATTGCATTAAATCTGTACACCAATGTTGGGAATATGGCCATCTTCATGATGTTGGTTCTTCCTATCCTGGAGCAGGGAATATCTTTCAATTTTCTGAAATCCACTATAATCTCTTTTGGTAGGGTGCTGCAATTTTCAGTGAAAAGATCTTTGACTTCCATGGTTAAGTGAATTCCAAGGTATTTCATTTTCCATGGTGCTATTGTAAAAGGTATTGTTTCTATAGTTTCCTCTCAGTGTGACTGCTATCTGTGTGGAGAAATGCGAATCAATTTTGAGTATTGATTTTGTCTCCTGCTATGCTACTGTGTTTTTGTATCAATTTTAGTAGATTCTTGGTGGAGTTTTTTGGGTTTTCCAAATAAAGTATGTTGTCTGCAAATAGTGACAATTTAACTTCTTTACCTATTTCTATTCCTTTTATTTCTCCCTCTTGTCTAATGGCTGTAGCCAATGATTCCAAAAATATATTGAAAAACAGAGGTGATAGAGGACATCCATGTCTTGTACCAGATCTAAAGAGTAAAATGTTACAGTTTTTCTCCATTTAGAATTATGTTAGCAGTTGGATTGTTATAGATGGCTTTTCTCACATTGAGGTAGAGGTCATCTATTCTAATTTTATGTAGGGCTTTGAGCATGAATGAGTGTTGGACTTTGTCAAAAGCTTTTTCTACATCAATTGAAATGACCATGTAGTTTTAGGATTTCACTCTATTAATACAGTGTATTACATTTATAGATTTGTAAATACTGAACTATCCTTGCATTCATGGGATGAATCCTACCTGGTCATGGTGTATGATCTTCTTGATGATATACTGTATTCTATTTGATAGGATTTTATTGAATATTTTTGCATCTACATTCATGAGGAAGATTGGCCTATAATTCTCCTTTTTAGTTGTATCTTTCCCTGGTTTTGGAATCCGTATAATACTTGCCTCCAGAAATGATTTTGGGAGGATTGCTTCCTTTCCAATTTCACTGAAGAGTTTCAGAAGTGTAGGGATTATATCTTCTATAAATTTCTTGTAGAATTCAGCTGTAAATCCATCAGGACATGGAATTTTCTTTGTCAGTATGCTTTTTATTACATTTAGTATTTCATTGGCTGTTATTGACTTATTGAGAGTTGTTGTATATTCTTGGTTCAGTTTTTTAATTTTTATGTCTCTAGGAATGTGTCCATTTCATCTGTGTCTTCTATTCTGTGAGCATCAAGATTCTCAAAATATCTATTTACAATCTTCTGGATTTCCACTGGGCCTCTGGTGATTTCACCCTTTTCATTTCTTATTGCTTGCATTTGAATTTTTTCTTTCCTCTTTTTGATGAAGTTAACTAGGGGCTTATCATTTGAGTTAGTCTTTCAAAGAACCAGGTTTTTGATTCGTTGATTCTTTGAACTGTTTTCTTCATCTCAATTGAATTAATTTCTGCTCTAATCTTTATTATTTCTTCCCATCTTTGTGCTCTGGGTTTGGATTGCTCTTCTTTTTCTAGTTGTCGGAGATGCAACATTAGGGTGTTTATTTGTTCCCATTCTGTTTTTCTAACATGTGAGCTCATAGCTATGATTTTCCCTCTAAGAACTGCTTTCATCACATCCCATATTGCATTAAGTTGTAGTTGAATTTTCATTGAATTGTAGATATTGTTGAATTTCTTGTTTAATTTCATCTGTGACCCATTGATTGCTGAGTAGGTTATTGTTTAATTTCCATGCATTTAACTGGTTTTTCCAGTTTCTTTTATTGTTTGTTTCAAGTTTCATTACACTGTGGTCAGATAATATGCATGGGATAATTTCTGATTTCTTGCTTATACTTACGCAGGACATCTGGACTAGTATGTTGTCTATTTTAGAAAATCAACTATGTGCGGCTGAGAAAAATGTGTATTCAGCTGTGGTTGGGTGGAACACTCTGTATATGTCCACCAGGTCCATTTGTTTCAAGCTTTGGTTCAGTTCTGCTACTTTCTTGCTAATTTTTTGGATGTTTGACTTATGTTTTTGAGATACGGGGGTTTTAAAGTCTCCTGTTAAGATTATGATCTTGGATATTAGATTTTTTATGTCCATTAAGATTTTTCTTACATAGTTGTGCATTCCGGTGTTTGGTGCATACATATTTCTGAGTGTTTCCTCTTTCTCTTGAATTCTTCCACTAATAGAGGCCTTCTTTGATTTTTTTGATCATTCTTGATTTGAAATTGAGACTGCCTGAGAACAGAATTTGTGCTCCTGCTTTTTTCCTGAGATCGTGAGGCATGTAGTAATGTTTTCCATCCTTTGACTTTAAGCTATGAATGTATTTTTGAGTTAAGTGTGTTTCTTGTACACAGTACTTTGTTGGATTTTGTTTCCTAATCCACTGTACCAGTCTATTTCTCTTAATTGGTGAATTGAGTCCATTTACATTGACGGTTTTAATTGAAATGTGCTGACTTATGACTGTCATCTTATTTACCTAATGTTCTTTACTCTTTTTTGTTCTGTGTTTGTTTGCCCTATTTAGTTAGTTCTTCTGTTCACATTCATGGAGTTCTGGTCATTGTCATCCCTCTCTAGAACATCTTTCAGTAGTCTGTGTAGGGAGCACTTTGACATCATGAAATTCTGTAGTTGTTCTTTGTCATGGAAGTATTTCACTTCATCAAATTTGAAAAAGAGTTTTGCAGGGTATAATAGTCTGGGCTATAATTTGTTTTCATAGAGAACTTGAAGTACTCTGTTCCATGTTCTCCTTTCCTTCATGATTTGTGAACAGAAGTCAGCTCTAATTCTGATGGATTTTCCTTTGAATGCGATCTGCTTCTTTTCTCTAGCACCTGTCAGTGTATTACTCTTGTATTGGATTTCTGGGATCTTAACTATTGTATGTCTCAGTGTGTTTTTAGTGGCATTGAAGTTATTTGGCATTCTGTATCCTTCAGTTACCTGAAAGTTAGATTGTTTCCTCATATTTGGGAAGTTTTCTACTATTTCTTCTGTCTATGTTCTTTTTATATCATTTGTATTGACTCCTTCTTTCTCATTGATGCCAATTAATCTCACGTTGTTTATCTTGGCATTATCTTGCAGGTGACAGATTATTCCTGCATCCTTATTTTTTCATGAGATTCTTTCTCACCTTTTCACTAGCTGCATGAGCATCTTTACCATCTGAAACTCTTTCTTCGCTTTCACTCAAATGGTTTTGTAGACTCGTGATTAAGATTTTAAGTTCTTCTCTTTGACTCTACTTCATGTAATGTATTTCTTTCCTGTATTGCTCATTCAAGGAATCCCTCTTATTTCTGATCTCCTTTATTTTTTACCCATGTCTTCTTTAGAGGCAGCTATTAATTCTTTTACTGCAGAGTTTTTTCCAAATTGGGTTTTCTCCATATATTTCTGGAATTGATTCTATACATCAGATGATATGATTTCATAGATTTCTTTTATTTCAGAAATTATTTCTGCTTTGAGTTGCTCTTTACCTTTCTGCTGTTGTTTCTTTGCTTCTAACGCTGTTAATTAATATGTTTCAGTTGGAATAGTGTTCTCTGCACTTGTTCTTGGTGGGCATTGGATTTCCCTCATACATTTCTGGATTTGATTCATTTTTTTAATTTTAAGCATTAATTCTGGTCTGAGTTATTCTATACCTTTCTGCTGTTGTTTCTTTCCTTCCAACTCTGTTAATTCATTAATTTCAGCAGAACTTGTGTCATCCGCATTTATCATTGGTGGGCTGGAGGCCTGAGATTGCATTTTGCTCCTTGTCTTTGTCATTTTGAATTGCACTGACCTCTGACCTCTGGTGTAGAGCTTTGGTGCAGTTACAGCCTTAGCATGTAATGAGATTTGGGGGCAAATCCATTAAATTTGAGATTTTCCAGTTATATCTGGCCTGGATCTAGTTATTGTGTTCAGCTCCTTTTTCCGGCACAACTGTGAGCCTGTGGTTCCCCTCTGTTGTGCCTCTGGCCCAAGGAGCACCTTGGGGCTCCAAAACTCTCCCACACATCCACAGGGCCCGTACTGGGCAGGATCAGGTGCTGAAAGAGTCACAAAACTTCTCACTCACTTGGTGGGCTTGTGGGGAGAGGCTCTGAATGGTGCGGCACACATGTAAGTGGAACGTTCTCCCACACACTGAAAGGGCTGGACTCGGGTGGATCAGGGGCCAGAAGAGTCACAGTAGTTATCACTTGTTCAGTGGGCTCAGGGGAAATGGATCCGGGGAGTTGCAGGGCAGGTTGGGCTAGGGTATATCGTGCTCAGAGGTCTTTGGGTTGGGACTCCAGATGGTGTGGCTAGGGGCTCTCGGAAGCTGAGAGTTCTCCCACACACTCACCGGGGGAATCGGGTGGATCGGGGGCTGGAAAATTCAGAATAGTTTGATGGGTGGGCTTGGGGCAGGAGTTCCGGTGAGTTGCAGGGCAGGTTGGGCTGGGGTGGATCATGCTCGGAGGTCTTGGGGGCTGGGGCTCAGGATGGTATAGCTCGGTGGGCAGGGAATCCGAGAGTTCTCCCACACACTCCACTATCACTCTAAATATCAAACATCTATGCATAACATGGAACAGGTATCTTTCATCAAGCATTGATATATTAAACTTTAAGTCCTTACAGAGTATGAAGAAAAAAATAGGAATGAACACTTACACATATTTACACAGAAATTTAGAAATCTAGCCATATATAGCATTGTTGCAGTCCTGTGATATTTTTCATTATGTCTTTTTTTTTAGTTATTACCCTTTATTTAAAGAAAAAAACATTTATTTAAATGACAATATAAGCCGGGCGTGGTGGCGCATGCCTATAATCCCAGCACTAGGGAGGCTGAGGCAGGAGGATTGTTGTGAGTTCGAGAGCAGCCTGAGCTACAAAGTGAGCTTAAGGCCAGCCTGAACTGGATAGTGAGACCCTGTCTCAAAAAGACAAAAATAAATAAATAAATAAATAAATAAATAAATAAATAAATGACAATATAGTAATAATTTGTATTCCATGCCAAGAAGTATGTATTTAGCAGACCAGAATGACAGGCATTCCAAGAGTGACCCTTCTCTTACACATTGCTACCTTCAGAGCAGTTGTTTGATTCATGGATGTCAGTATATATACTTAGTCAGGGTGAGAATCCTAATGATGAACTGCTAATTTCAAAAAAATCCTGATGGTTTTTAGGATCATGCTCTCACCCATCTTGTGCATATGATTGTATGGCTTTGCACCTGTCATGTTTCCTAGCTTTTCACCTTGCACTCTTCTCATTGTCCAGTCCTCAAGTTCTTGCTTTCCTCTTAATGGTGTTATACCTTTCTATTTGTAATTCTTCTTTTAAGTACTTATACGATATGATATTTATACATATGCTCTGGTTTATTTCACTTATAAATATATCACCAAGTGGCATCCATTTAAATATGAATGCTTCGGGTTTATCATTCTTTATAGCTGAGTAATACTCCATTGTGTAAAAACACCACATCTTTTTCAACCATTTCTCATGTGACAACATCTTGGTTGTTTCCAAGATTTGGCTATCACAAGTTGTGCTGCTATAAACATAGGTACACATATAACACTATGTATGACATTTTCAATACTTCTAGGAAAATTCCCAGTAGGGTGATAGCTGGTTTGAAGAAGATTTCCAGTGGTAGATTTTTAAGGAGTCTACACACTGATTTCCCTAAAGGTTCCACCAGTCTACATTCTCACCAGCAGTGGAGAAGGGTCTCCTTTTCTCCACATCCTGTCCAACATTTGTTGATGGTTGATTTCTTTCTGATAGCCATTCTTTCTGGGGTGAAAAGTTATGTCACTGTTGTTTTAATTTGCCTTTCATGGATGGCTAGTAATGTGGAGCATTTTTTCATGTATTTATTCGTTTCTTTAATTTTGTGCTCTGAGAAGTGTATGTTCATCTCAGATGTCCATTTCTGGATTGGGTCTTGAAGTTTTGGGGCCCTAATTTTTTTTATTTCTTTATAAATTCTAGAGAACAGACCTTTGTCTGAGTGCTTATTATTTAAGATTTTTTTCAAAATTTGTGGGTTGGCTTTTCACTTTGTTGGTAATTTCCTTTGATGTACAAAAACTTTTCAATAAGATGTGATCCCAGTTGAGAATTTCTTCAAGTATTACTTGTGAGATTTGATTTTTGTTCATGAACTCTTTGCCTACCCCTATTTCTCCAAGAGTTCCTCCTACTTTCTCTTCCAGGAGAAAAAAAAAACTTCCCCTCATAAGCATTGATGCAAAAATCCTCAATAAGATCATACCAAATTGAATACAGCAAATCATCAAGAAGATCATACACATGACCAGGTAGGATTAATCCTAGGGATGCAAGGATGGTTCAATATTCGAAAATCTATAAATGTAATACACTATACCAATAGAATGAAAACTAAAAGCTCCATGATCATTTCAGTTAGTACGGAAAACGCTTTTCACAAAGCCCAACACTCATTAATGTTCAAAGTCCTAAAGAATATTATAATAGGGGGATTCTACCTCAATCTGATAAAAGTCATGTATGACAACTCAATAGCTAATATAATTCTGAATGGGAAAAAGCTGCAATCTTTTCCTCTTAGATCGAGTACAAGACAAGGATGTCTTCTATCACCCCTCCTGTTCAATATAGTTATTGAATCATTAATTAGAGCCATTATACAAATGAGAGAAATATAAGGAATAAGGTTAAGAAGAAGTTAAATTATCATTATTTGCAGAGGACATGATACTTTACTTGGAAGACCTAAAACACTCCAAGAAGCTACTAGAATTAATGCACAAATCCAGTAGCATAGCAGGATACAAAGTTAATACCCAAAAGTCAATAGCATTCCACTATACAGATAACAAACACACTAAGAGGGAAATTAGAGAAACAATACCTTTTACAATAGCATCACGGAAAATGAAATACCTTGGAATTCATCTAACTAAAGAAGTCAATGATCTTTCCAAGGAAAATTACAGTACTCTGAAAAAAGAGGTCATAGAGGATTTGAAAAAAATGGAAAGATATTCCCTCCTCCTGGACAGGAAGAACCAACTTTGTGAAGATGGCTATACTTTTGTGAAGATGGCCATACTTCCAAAATTGCTGTACACATTTAATGCAATCCCTATCAAACTGCCACCAACATACCTCACAGACTTAGACAAATAATTCCTAAAATTTATTTGGAAGCAGCAAAGACCTAGAATACCTGAAACATTAATTTTTTAATTAATTAGTATTTAATTTTTTGAATATTGCTTAATCACAATTTTTGTTTTAAGATTTATAATATATATTTGACTCTTTAAGGGACATGGTACAATATTTTCTTCTAGTAATAGAAACTTTAAAAAGTATATTTCCATTAACTTTATATTACTTTTTTCCTATCTTTTACACACACACACACACACACACACACAAAAGATAAGTGTATAGCTCAGCATAAGATTGATACTATTTCATAGAAGTCTTTAATGACCTTTTAAATGGGTTTATCTAATATATTTTTCATAGTCCTGCATAACTATCATTTTGAGAGCTCTTTATTCTTCATCCAGGAGCATACAGCAACTTCTGTTGCCTTCTGAACTATGCTTTATGTTATTTCCTATATGCTATGTTGGGAGGTATTAGAATACTTCAATTTAGTATAACTAGAATATATTTTGCATTTACTTTTTAAAGGTATGTTTACTAAGTATAGAATTCAAAGAGGACAGATATGTTTTCTTTTTTCATTCATTTCAGTCCTTCAATTAGTCTAGTTTCTTATACACTTGGTTTATTTTTCTTTTCAATTTTGCTCTTCCATGGCTAATATTTTAATGTACATGCCTTAATGATTTTTTTCTTTATAATTAGCCTTGGGCAATTTCATTTTTGTGTATCTGGGTATGATTTTGCTCAAATTTTGGTGCAAAATGTTCATTTTTCTTGGAAATGTGGTGTTAGTTCAACTAAATTCAGAAATTTTAAATCTTTAAGTATTTATTGCCTATGTCTTTCTAATTTGAGAATTCTAATTGTATGATATAAGTTTCTTGATTTTGACACCAAGTGAATTACTATATGACTGATCTGTAAATTCTTCCTTTTTATTTTTGACAATTTTTATTATTCTATTCATGAAGTTTGTAAAGTTTCCTTACTATGTTCAATTATTAATCATGTAACATATTCATTTCAGAAATATTTCTCTGAAAAATCACTCTTTCTATATCTTATATCTTTCAAGTTCTGTATTTGTCTACAATTTTTGATATGATATGTAATTATTGATTTTCAATAAAGTTACTGAACGAAAAAAAATCCTAAAATAGCAAAGGTAATACTGGAAACAAATACAAGTCAGGAGGCATTAAAATTTCTGATTGAAATTATTCTACAAGGTTACTGTGACAAATCAGTATGGTACTGGCAAAAAGTAGAACTGAGGATTAATGGAATAGATTAGAAGATGCACAAGCCAAAGGGGCCAAACATGTTCTCTGGAAGAAAGATAGCCTCCTTAACAAATGTTGCTGGTAAAACTGGCTGTCTACATGCTGAAAACTAAAATTTGACCCAGGTCCATCACCATGAACTATGCTAAAGGAAATAGGATTAAAGATTTAAACATTAAAACATAAACACTAAATCTTCTAGAAGCCAAAGTAGGAGAAACTCTTGAAGACATAGGGGTAGGCAGAGTTCATGAAAAAAAATCAAATTGCATAGGTAACATTTGAAAGAATTAACACTTGGGACCACCATTGATTGAGAAGTTTTTGCATGCCAAAAGTAATTACCAACAAAGTGAAAAGACAACCCAAAAATTTGTAAAAGATCTTGATTAGTAATTACTCAGACAAAAATGCAGTCCCTAGAATTTATAAAGTATGAAAAAAACATTAGGGTCTCCAAAATTTAAAAACCCAATCCAGAAATGGGCATCTGAGATGAACACACACTTCCAAGAAGATGAAATTAAAGAAGGAAAAAATATATGAAAAAATGTTCCACATCACTAGCCATCAGTGAAATGCAAGTTAAAACACCACTGAGATATCATCTCACCCCAGAGAGAATGACTATCAGAAAGAAATCAATCAAAAACAAATATTGGAGACTTTATAGAGAAAAGGAACCCTTCACCACTGCTGGTAAGAATGTAGACTGGTAGAACCATTCTGGAAATCAGTGTGTAGACTCCTTAAAACACTAGGACTGGAAATCCCATTCAAACCAGCTATCCCCCTACTGGGGATTTTCCAAAAAGAACTTAAAATATCATATCATAGTGATATATGTGTACCTACATTTATAGCAGCACAATTTGTAATAGCCAAACCTTGGAAACAACCAAGATGCCCATGACCTGAGGAATGAATGAATTTTTTTCCTCTTTTTTTTTTTTTTTTGCATAAAGAGGTATTGAACTCAGGTCCTTGCATTTTTCAGGAAGTGCTTATTCCACTGAGCCATCTCCCCGGCTCCCACGATATGGTATTTTTGTACAATGGAGTATTAAACAGCTATCAAGAATAATAAAATTGAAGCCTTCATATTTAAGTGTATGCCACTTGAACATATACTCATAAGTGAAATAAACCAGACCTACATGTGTAAATATTGTATAGTCTCCCTAGTATAAGAACTCAAAAGAAGAAATATAAGTAGAAAGGCATAATACAATTAAAAGGAAACCGAGAACTTGCAGATTAGACAATGAAGAGAGGGCAAAGAGCAAAGCTAGGAAACATAATGGGCAAAACCATACATTTATATTTAAAAGATAGATAAGACAATTATCCTGAGAATCTTCAGCAGGTTTTCTTTATTTTCTTTCTTTATTTGTTTGTTTGTTTGTTTGTTTGCTGAACCAGGGATTGAACTCAGGCCTTTCTATTTGCCAGGGAAGCACTTATTCCATGGAGCCATCTCTCCAGCTCCATTCAGCAGGTTCTCAAAGCTACAAATTGGTAGGATTCTCACCCTGACTACCTACATATGATGATGCCTGTGAACTAAGCAACTGCACTGAAGATAGCAATGTGTGATAGAAGGGTCATGCTTGGAATGCCTGTCATTCTGTTCTTCTAAATGTACTCTTGTCATGAAATACTAATTACTGCCATACTGTTTCTCAAGTAAATGTATGTTTAAAAGAAGATGAATAATAAATGAAAACAAGAGACAAGAAAAAATGTTACAAAAATGTCCTACTACATTGTTGTATATGGTTAGATCTCTAAACTTCTATATAAAAATATTTAATGGTTTATTCATTATTTTTCAATATATATTTATTTTTTTGATTTTTTTCTTCATATTCTGTAGGGCCTTAAAGTTTAATATATCAATACTTGATGGGAAATACTTGTTCCATATTATGTCTAAGATGTTTGCTATTCAGACAGATAGTGAGGTTAAGCTCAACTGCCTGTGTTGTAGGGTAAGAACAATAAGCTTTTCTTTTGCAGGATTCTCTTAGCAACCTAAGTTTTCAGACCAAAAATTAGAGAAAAAGGAGGGCTAAAAGTACAGAGAACATTTTGGCCCTAGCCTTTCATGCTCAGTGAAGTCTCAGGACATAGGGGAAACTGTACTGTAACATCATGTAACTCAGTTGTGTCCCAAATTTTCTGATCAAGTAGATTATGGGGCCACAGAAGAAAGTGATCAATGATGTACAGTGTGCCTAAGGAGAGTCAGAAAGTCACAGGGAGAGAAAACATTCTCTAAGGCTTTCACAGAGCAAATTTTTCCAGCAATGGCCACGACTCATCCACATGGCTGACACTGACAAAGGGTCTACAAACTATGGTACAGGGTTTCAGGATAAATCCCAAGAGGATTTGACTGAAATTTAAAAAACAACTGTTAAAAAAACAAACAACAACAAATAGTTAAAAGAAATTTAAAAGAAAAGAATAAGAATAAAAAGAAAAAAATAACATCAAATGCTTCCTTCAGTTTTTTTTCATAATTTTATTGAGAAACAAATAGCAATGAGATATTTTCAAAACAGATTGGTAGGACTTTCAATAATTAATACATTGCATATTGTTGTCTTATTGGTTATTCACTGTACAAGATGCAGACATGATATCCTGTCTACAAACACTATTAGAAAAAAATCTTTCTATTCATTAAGAGAATGTAGCTGCATATGTATTCTAACTATTTTGAATATACAGATACAAAATGGTCATTCATTTGTATCCCATTTTTTTGCTTAGTTTTGTCAGAGAACACATATCATTGTCATTTAAATATCATAGGTGTGCAAATTCAGCAAACTTTTCCAATATAGTCCAGTAGTCCATAATAATAGCTGGTTTTCCATAAGAGTAGGAATGTCAGAAGTTGTTGACTTAGGCCTCTTACAGCTCAGCTTATTGATGTGGCTTCACTTTTTATACATCGTTTTTATATTTTTATGTCAGATGATTAAGACCAAGATAAAGCAAGATGTATATAGCAAAAAATGTAACTTTTGTACTGATAATCTAATGAACTGATTCCTGTATATTATGCAATGTACCAACCGTTGTTGCATTCCTATTATTTTGTTTAGTGAAGTTTTGTGTTTATTTCTTGTTCCTTTTCTTTTCTATTTTGTATTCCTTAAAAAAATTTAAAAAGAATTAATAAGTCTGGAGCCTGTTCCAGAATGACAGCAGCAAAGAGAATTTGTTCCTCAGAATTAACTTCAGATTGCTCAGCAATCCAGGAACTCAACCCCCACAACCAAGAGGAAAGAAAGCCCAGCTATTGTTCCATCTGGCAGCAGACCTTGGTATCATCTACATGGTGCTATTTTTAGGTGCATGCAAAATACAGGAGTTCTGAAGTTACATAGGCTTCCACCCACATTTCAGAAGAAGGCCTGTAATGCTAGGCAGTGTATCCCTGAGGGCATATTCTGAAGCTGTGGGTGAGAAGCTTGTGCTAATGTAAACCTTAGAAGTTTCAAAAACCCAGGAGTGGACCATCTAAGAAAAGCTGCAGGGAGGGAACAAAGCTGGCCTAAGAGAGAAGCCATGGAAGCTATAACCCCTTGATGTATCATAGGGGTGGTGTTATTCAGGTCCCTTGGAGCTCACGATGTGCCACAGATTGTTTCAAATGCTGGATATGGAAGTAAATGCAGGACTGAATGTTTGCCCTAGTAGATTTTGAACCTGCTTTGATCCCAGTGCTTTGTATCCCTGTTTGTACCTTTTGAAATAGTCATATTTACTTTGTGCCATTGAGTGTTGGAAGTGTTTAACTTTTCTTTCGTACAGGGGTTCACAGCTAAGAGACTGTCTTAAATCTCAGAGGAGAGAAGGGACATGGGCTTTTCAGCAATGCTAAGATGTTAGAACTCTGGCAAATGTTACAGATAGACTAAAATGTCTTTTGCATAAAGGGACATACATGAGTCTGGGGCTCAGCGGTGGAATGTTATGGTTTGTGTCTATCCAGACATCTCTCTAAGCCACATGCCATCATGGGGTGGCCATCTGAATTTTCTGGTTGATTCATGGTCCAATACTGGGATTACTGTGTGAGTGCCACCCCTGCCCTGGGGCAGGATGCCTGCCTGCAGTATTAGAGAGAATGAGATGCTCGCTCTCCACTGCTCCTCTCTGGGGCTCTTGTTTTTTGTCACCTTCTGCCATCTTGAGCATCTGTGCCAACCCACCCTGCCTTGGAGCTAGATGGCTATGAACTAAAACCTCCAAACTCTATGAGCTAAATAAATGTTTCCTTCCTTAATTTTGGGCATTGCTTATTTCTTCTCAGCAAAGAGAGAAAAATAGACAAAGGTTTTTCAATATTTTCATGTACAAAAAAAAAATATGCCCTCCTGGTAATATCTTAGCAAAATATGCTAAATAAAACCATCTCAAAAGAACATTCACTAATAAAATCAAGATATGATATGACTACTCTAAATGTATATTTTAATATCTTCACAAATACTAAAAATATTTTGTTGCTAGAAAAATATTTTGTTTTGTTTAAAAACTTGCAATCAACTAGGTCTCAATTTACTAGAACAGTTAACTAATTCAGAATAATGGCCATTATTGAAATATAGTTTGGGTCAGATTATATGTGAAATAGTAATATGTTCTGATAAAAAGGCTTTGCAGACATACATAATTTTCATTATAAACACACAAGCAAAAAGAGAAAATTTGGAACAAAACGTTAGAGCAAATGCTTCAGAGTCAAGACATTCCCAAAAGCAGGATAAATCCCTATAATACCAAAAGCAGTGGAATCCGGTAAATCCCCATAATCCTGAAGTATGATGGAATTCAGTAAAATATGATAAATAATGAAAAATCATAGCTTCCCTTTGTGAAGTAATTCAATTTCAGTGAAGAATTAAGTTCTGAAGACATGACTCTCCCAAAGGTAAGCATTAGTTATTAGCAAGAGTAACAAAAATGACAGAATCAGCTTATTTCATTTTCTGATTGTAAACTAGGACATAAACACTTTTATTTTACTCTATCACATGTAGTCAAGGGCTTAACTACAGCAGAGAAAAATAAACATGAGTGAGTGGCATCAATGTCTTTAAAATAGGGGAAAACAAGAAAGATTGAAACAAATACATCAGTAATTAGAATGTGAGGTAAATTCCATTTAAAAGTTATAAATACAGCTTAGTACAGCTTGGAAACAAAATATGCTGTCCAATTAGGAAAAGTAGTCACAGAGATTCTACTACCAGATATGCGTCTAGAGGGCCTAACAGAATTTGAACAAGCAGAGAAAACCTAAGACAGCTTGAGAACACACATGAGTTTTGAAAATGAAATATACTCAAACAAATTTGAAGATAAAATGGAAGAGACAATGCAACTTATGTGGCAGACTATAGTAAAATATGCTATTTAGGCACAAACTTAGCAAACTATATCCAAAGCCTATACAAAAAATAAGTGTCAGAGACTCCCTAAATGTCACAGAAACAGACCTGAACTGGATATAATCCAGTCACCCTCGGGCCAGCCAAATAGCTCAACAGATTAAAGAGCCTACAAGCAGTCACAGTGGACAGGGGTTTGAGACTTCGAAGCCTGCTGTGCTGGTCCCGCCCCCAGGGCACACTGAAATAGCTATTGAGGCTGGGCGTGGTGGCACACACCTGTAATCCCAGCTCTTGGGAGGCTGCAAACAGGTGGATCACTATGAGTCTGATCTAGTATAAGACCCCCGAACACCCTGTAGAACCTTCCTTAAGATAAAAAATAATCCAGTCATCCTAAATATAACTACTCTTTTACATAGGTATAATAAATTAGTAAATTTAATGCAATTTCCAAAAAGTAAAATCAATTTATTTTAATTGGCCTTAGGTAGGATGGGGTCTTCAGGCTCAAGAGGAGAGGGTCTCTGAATTGTTGGGTTGGGGAGACCACAGAACTGGGTGGGCTCTCGAATTAAGGAGCAAAGCTACCCACAGGGTCTGCTCAGCTGAGAGGGCACTGGTGCTAAGCAGAAAACCAGTGCAGAAGACTGGACAACACTTCTGCAGAACAGCAGAAGCCACATTAACTGAAAGCAGAATGTGTACTTGGATCCAGAAAAATTTGAGCTCTCAGAACACCTTAGAGAAAGAGATCTGGAGACAAGTGACAGGTCATATGGTCCCTGTAACCTGCTAGGAGAGACTTCCAATAGTTTTTATCTGTTTAACTTTTTAATTACTAGAACCTATTTTAACATAATATAGAGGAAGGGCAAAATACATAATTATTGCCTTGGGTCAGATTCCAAAGGGAAAGAATTCCAAAGATGTTCTAATTGTGTGTTTATTTTCCTGTTTTTGTGCTTGTTTCTGCTGGGGGTGCCTCCTCTGTACTGGAGTGAGAGAAACAAGAATGAACACAGAAAGTAGTTACAGAGATATTATGCCAGTGTCAGCCTGACCTTGAAAGACCTTGAAGAGGAGTTTCAAAATAAGTCAAAGAGGCGAGGCCCATGTAGCACCCTAAATGCCCAGTTATGCTCCTGCAGAGTATCTCCTTCTGCAGGCAAAAGGTGAGAGGCTCAGAGAGGATGCACGTGTGAGTCCCCTCTGTAGCCAATACTTCAGGGGCCAGGGAGGAGTGTCTTGTTCTTGAGGGGATGTGGAGAGTGCCTCATGGCAACCTCTTCATCCAAGCCTGCAGCCAGTGGCATTCTACTTGGAGGAAGCTGCCCATTATGGTCCATACAATTATCAATCTATGTGTCAGTACATCTCTGTATAACCTACAAATTTTAATGCAGAAACATGAAATGAAGATTTTCATTCCCTAAAAATTCATATTCAACAATCCCAACCCCCACTGCAATGTATGAGGAGGCAAGGCCTGTGGGAGGTAACTGGGTCATGAGAACAAAGCCCCAGGAACAAAATCAGTGCCTCAAAAGAAATAAATAAAGCCTTTCCCTTTCCTTCATGCTCTCTCTCCCTGTGTCAGTTGCCCCTCCCCTCTTTCTTTTTATGTGAGGGTGGAGCCTCATTAATAGAATCAGTGTCTTTACAGGAACATGTCTCCCCTTCCTCTCTTGCCTTTCTATTTGTAATTCTTCTTTTGAGTTCTTATACTAGGGAGATTATATGATATTTACATACTGTGTCTGCTTTATTTCACTTATGAGTATATGTTCAAGTGGCATCCACATCTTTTTCATCCATTCCTCAGGTGACAGGCATCTTGGTTGTTTCCTCCTGCCATGGGAAAGCAGAACAACAAGATGGATGGACTCTTGAAAACTAAGCTGCTAGCCTTCATCAACACCAGATCCACTGATGTCTTGGCCTTCCCCTTTGCGGAACTGAAAAATAAACTTCTATAGTTTCAAAAAGTACATTTGTGCTATTCTATTACAGAAGCCCAAAAAGACTGCATACATTAACAGAGATGTGCATGTATAAGCAATAGGCTGGAGGAAAATGCAGGTAGAAATCTTTTAAAGATATACATGTAGGTAGACACTTCATGAACAAAAACCAAACTGCATGGGAAATATTTCAAAGTGTCAACAACTGGGAATCCCATCTTTGAAAAGTTTCTGCACTTAGAAAGAAATCACCATCACCAACAAAAAAAAACCTATGAAATGGGAAAAAAAATTATAGCCACCTGCTCTCTGATAAAGGGCTTCTACCTAGAACATATAAAGAATAGAAAAATGAGTCCCCAAAATTCAAAGACTTAATCCAAAACTGGGCATTTGAGATGAATATATACTTCTCAGATGAAGAAACATGAATGACAAATAAATATATATAAAATGTGCAATACATGGGTCATTTGAGAAATGGAAATTAAAACAACTCTGAGATTCCATCTCACCCTAGGAAGAACTGCTGTCATCAAGAAATTGACCAACATTAAGTGCTAGAGGGGCTATAGAGAAAAAAGTAACCCTTCTCCACTGTGGATGGGAGTGAAGACTGGTACAATCATTATGGAAATCAGTGTAGAAACTCCCTAAAAGGCTAGGATTAGTCCCATGCAACCAAGCTATTCTCCTCCTGGATATTTTTTCACAGAAACTGAAAACATACCACAGTAATATACGTACCCCCATTTTCATAGCAGCACAATTTGTCATAGCTAAATCTTGGAAAGAACCCAAATGTCCAGCTAAGGAGTGAATAAAGAAGATGTGGTATTCTTATACAACAAAGTATTATTCAGCTATAGAAATGGATATTTGAGGCTTTTAGCAGTAAATGATTGCAAATAGAGACCATAATCTTAAGTCAAATAAATCAGACCCTCATATGCAAAACTCACTTTTCTCCTTTAAGAACCTAAAAGACAAAATCTGACAGACACAACAGATAGTAGGACAAGGGAATGAACCTATTCAAAAGGAAGGAATTACTGAGTTGAGGAGAAGGAAAAGAGAGGGACTTGAGGGGAAGAAATATATCTATGTGTGTAAGCAGGACAGTTTGGATAATTGTACTGTGGATTTCTGCTGGTCTATGGGAAGGAACAGTTAATATTTAATTTTTGTCTTCTGTTTCATATTTTTCCTTTTTTTCCTCTTCTTAATTTCTTGTGATGGCTTTCTTTTTTGTCAGTTGCATGCATATATCTGGCAATCTGAACAATAAATTTGAAAACAATATGATGCAATACAATAAACACTGTCAAAATTCGTATTATTTAATTTAGTGAAATTTTGTACCACTGGTAACTTTTTCTTTTTAATAGTATTTGGTATTCTGTGTAAAAAATAAAAGAAAAAGAAAAATAGTGATCTGCATGTATTAATAAATAACCTTGTGCTTATTCTCACAGAATTTCTAGGATTGGATACCCATGGGATGACCAATCACTAATAATAACAGGGGAGCCAGTAAGACAAGCCAGTTAGGAAGGGACAGGCCACTTGGATGCACTGACCACAAATGGCAACAGCCCTGTAAGCAGAAATGGTCAGGTGTAACTAAACATGTTGGAAGACAGTTCCTTGTGCTGCAGCAGAATTTATGGCATCATTTTCCATTTAAAAATATATGTGGGATAGAAGGCAGAGTAGCTGTTTTTATCTCAATTTTTTATTACAGAAGACACAATATAGTTAAATTATCATGTAGGGTAAAAGACGATAAAGTTTGTGAGCAGAAGCACCAAAGAATAACTCTCCTTCATCTGTTTATTTTAGAATTCAGTGTGAAAACACAGGAAATACAATAGGATACATATGTAAGGACAACGCCAATCCCAGCACTCCAGAGTCTCCAACAACTGATGAACAAAAGGTATCAGCTTTTTAAATGTACATTTTGTAATGAGTGAACTGAATTTTGTGCTTTAACTGTGGAAAACTGTTAGGTTACCTTATGCTTCCTATTCCTATTCTCTTCTCTTCTCTAAGGAATGTGTACTCACCCTCTGTTCAAGGCTATTTGTAATGAGTGACTGTCTTCCTCCCCTCCCTAATACAATTTCTGTAAGCAAAGTTATCTTACAGAGATGACTTCAAAAGGGAACTAAAAAGGCTTAACTCCTTGTAACCTCAGGCGATGCAAGGCTACCTGTACTCCCATGCAAGATAACCAAAAACTAAACAATGTCCCCCAAAAATTTCGGTTGAGTAGTGGTCACACTGACCCTGAAAGCATTATTTTGTGTCCATTGATGAATTTGTTTACTGAACTGCATGTGGTCCCATGTTTTAAAAGCTCCCCTGCCCTCTGGCTTCCTGGGCTATCGGTCCTCTGGTCTTCTCCTGGGTGAGAGCTGACTGGCAGCCCTGAGTCCAGTAAGAAATGACTCCTTTAGAATTCCAATTTGGCTTCTGATCTGTTTTGTACACGAGTGACCCATAACACATTTCAATTGAAACAGTAACTGTACATATTTATGAACGACAGTGTAGAATTTAAATAGATATGCACAATGAGTAATAATCAGATTGACATAATTGACATTGTCCACTGTCTTAGGCATCTATCATTGCTTTGTGTTTGGAACCTTTACAATCTTCTCTATTTTTTATGGGACTGCTCTCCCCAATTTTTTTTTTTTTTTTCTGGCAGATCCATGGATTGAACTCACTCAAGCTCTTGTACTTGTCAGGTAAGCACTTATTCTGTTGAGCTATCTCCCAGGCCCCTTTCCTCAAATATTTGAACAATTACCAAAATGCCCACAAGTATCATTTTAATGATCCGTACAGCTCTCTGGGAATTGGTCCTTAATAACATCACTTTCTCCACATGTGTGGTGGTGCATGCCCAACTGCTCCAGAGGCTGAGACAGGAGTATGTCCAGTTCAGATCCCATCCAGGGTGAATTTTCAAGATTGTCACTAAATAAAATATAAAAATTACTATGGATATAATAACTCAGTGGCAGTGTCTTGGGTTGATACCCAGGACAAAGAAAAATTACTTTCTCAGAGTTCCCAAGGGTAGGAAGGGCACTGAAGTAAGTATTACAGCTGCTACTTATAGCTCAGGGTCCATTTGCTCTAAGATCCGGGTGCCACCCCAGGTCCCTGCCGCCTTGTGATGTTCACTGAGGACCACTGGTGCAGAGGTGTCTGTGACTTGCCATTCTCCAACTCTTTCTTCTTTCTTGCCCCTGTCTCCAAAACCTACCCCAGGGTGGGCTTGTTAGAACCTTGATGGTGGAAGTGTTCCTGCCGGGGCCCATGGGTGCTCACTTGGTTCCCACACTCATCTCCTGTGCTCACCCAGCGACCACGTGCGGAGGTCATCTGCACGTGCAGATGGCCTCTCAGAGGCTCAGACAGACCATCCTTGATGCACAGACTCCTGGGTCATTCTTTTCCCTATCATCACAGTGTACAGCACTTCTCTTCAATTCCTTTCTTTTCTTTTTCCTTTTACCATAACTTCCTTTGACCCTTACAGTTGCACAAAGTGTCCCTTAAGTATGAACTTCAGAGTAATGTACTCCATTTGCTACACTAAGAGTGGTCCCAATAGCTTTTATTTTTTATACCATGAAAGTTCAGCTTGAAACAAAAAGTAAAATCTATTTCTAATAGGAAGAGAGAACGTCTGAGAGCCCAGAGATAGCAGTTAAATCAATTGAAAATCAATAAGAAGCCCTTTAAGTGCACCATTTCTTTTAACAACATTTTTCTTAATGTTGGGTGTTCTACACCATCAAGCAGTGAGGTAGTAGGATTGATTTTTATAAAGCTCTAGTTCAGGAACACACAGAGAGAAGGTGTTAGGACTAAGGAGAGTAGAAAAATTAATTTATGTGCTATGATAGTCAGCTTTGCCTTCTTGTGATAAAGCACCTGAAATAAACAGGAAAGATTTATTTCAGCTCACAGTTTCTCAGCTTTGAGTCCATAGTCAAGGGGCTGCTTTGCTCTCAGGTCTCTGGTTGGGAAGATTTAGCAAGATGAAGGGTGATGGAGCAGAGCTGCTTCCCTTAGGGGAGCCAGGGAGCTGAGACAGCATGTAAGAGATAGCCAGAGGAAGGGCAGGAGCAGGGGTCATCCCGGGGCCAGGCCCACATGACCCACTCCCTTCAACCAGGCTGCAGCTTCTCCATGTGCACAACCTCCATTGATGGGTGAATCTACTGGTACTTTTAGAGCCCTCATGATTCAATCACCTTCCCAAATCCCACCTCTGAACACATCATCCCTGCAGGGGACATCTTAGATGCAAACCATAACACCTCCCTAGCCTGGCCCCAAATGACTTTTGCAAGAAATTACTTGCATGTATAGCATATTGAGTGGTGTTTTCACCCACTATATTTAAGTGGTGAGTATCCAACTCATAGGCCCTAGCACCCCACCAGATTCCTAGTGCTTCCACTAACTTTTGGGAGCAGGAGCCCTCACTGAACTTCTTTTGACTATAGAACAACGACACCTCACAATCCTGAGCTAGCACCATGTTGTAGTCACATCTACTAGGGACTTTATGTGGTAGGCAAAGCCTTCATAAATACACATTTTATTTATTTATTTATTTGTTTATTTATTTATTTATTGGAACTGGGGATTGAACTCAGGCCCTTGCACTTGCCAGGGAAGGACTTATTGCACTGAGCCATCATCCAGGCCCCCAGATTTCTTTAAAAAATAAATATTTTAAGGAAATTTATAACATCATTGAAAATTTTAGAAGCAATTTTAATCCAGAAATAAGCATGTCAAAGCATTCTCTGGAAGTAAATGGCAAGCAACGGGAGAACAAGATACTCACGCTTCACCTGACAGGCCAATCCTGGGCAACTGCTGCTAGGAGCAAAGCCACATGCTGCACCTCCCAAGATGGCACAGTCTTTTACAAGCAAATTAATTTTCTACCTGGACTCTTTTCCCTCTTTATCATGAGACATTTCTGACCTTCTCAAAGTGCACATCTTTGTCCAATGGCTTTGTGCTCAGGTTCATAGCTAGCTGTGTCCCCAAGCCCCCACATGCTCATAATGGGGTTTCCAAGAGGAGATTTCATCATGGAGGTAAGATAATCACTAGTACACTAGTCCACTGATGAGTGTATAGCTGGGTGTGGTTTTTGGAAAGGAAGCCTTGTCAACAGAGGGGGTCACTGTGGGCACAGCCTGGAAAGGCCCAACTTCCTCCATTCTCCCTCCATTTCTCTCTGCTTCTGTTGTCATGGCATGAGCTATTCCATCTCTGCATGCCGTTCCACCTTGAAGACAGCTGGCAATGAAGGCTTTACAAACTATGAACCTAAATAAACTTTTCCTTCTTACAGAGAGAGCAATTGAAGGCATTATAATAATGGCAGATACCAAGATATACTACAAAGATACAGTAACAAAAACCAAAATAGTACTGGAACAGAAAGAGACATGTAACATTATTGAACAGAACAAAATATGTAGAAACAACCTCATGAGTATACAACCATCTGATTTGGTTGCAGAAGCTGAAAAAGCATTGGAGTAAAGACAGATTCATTAGTACATAAATTGTGGAAAACTGGATACCTACTTGCAGAAGATTGAAACTAGATTCCTTTCTCTTCCCTGAACTGACATTAAATCAAAATGGTCAAAGACCTTGCCATGAAAACAAAAACAGAAATACTAGAAGATAGCATAGGGAAATCTTTTTTTTTGTTTTCTTTTTTTTTTTTTTTTTTTGGTGGAACTGGGGATTGAACTCAGGCCCTTTCTCTTGCCAGGGAAGTGTTTATTCTACTGAGCCATCTCCTCTGCGCTGGGAGAACATTTAAGCTTTATGTACAAACAAACACTTCTTTTAAGAAGAACCCAATAGCACAGGAAATAAATACTATCAAGAGTCAACATATAAGCGTACATCAAATTAAAAACTTCTGTTTCGTAAAGAAGACAATCAACAGAATGAAGAGACAACTTACATGCAGAATGGGAGGAAGTTGTTTTCTTGTTAATAACTCAAATATATAGAAAATTAAAAAGAAACAACACAAGTACAAATGACCCAATCAAAACTGTAAAGATGTATTGAATAGATATTTCTCAAAAGAGGTACAAATGACTAGGTGTGTATAAAAAGTTTTAACATCTTTCACTATTAAACAAATGTAAATCAAAACTAGAGGTTCCATTTTAGCCCATCAGAATGCTATCACTCACAACAGAAAAAAAACCAAATACTGGTAAGCATATGATGAAAAAGGAACCCTCTTACTTTGTTGTTGAGAAGGTAAACTACTATAACCAGTGTGGAAATCAGCATAAAAACTCTTCATCAAACTAAACATAGAAGTAACTACTATAACCAGTGTGGAAATCAGCATAAAAACTCTTCATCAAACTAAACATAGAAGTAACATTTGATCCAGCTGCTCTTGGCATGTACCCATAAGAATTAAAATTGAAGCACTCCATCAATTACTATATGCACACCCATATTATAGTGCCACACCTCACAGTAGCTAAGCTCTTAAAATAGCCTTGATGCTTACCAACAGATGAATGTGTAAGAAATATTTGGCATATGTATTAACAAGGGGACATTATTCAGCAGTAAAGAATTTTGAAATTATGTTATTTGCAGGAAAATATAAGGAACATAAGACCATCATGCTTAGTGAAATAACCTAGACACAGAAAGTTAAACATGACAAATTTCTCTTATATACTAAACTTAATATTTTTTCAATAAATAAAATAGAGATGCCACAAACTAGAAGGTAGACTTCTGAGGATGGAGAAATCTATTAGAGGAAATAGAAAAACAAGGGAGAAAGGGATAATAAAATTCTAGGTGATCTGATAAACAAATGAAAGTACCAGATTCCCCAAAATGGAAATTACCATTCTGCACTGCTAACACGGACCAATTTAAAAAAAAAAAAAAAAGGCAGAAAGGCAGGAGGGAGAGGAAAGAATTGCAAAAATGTGTTAGTGCTCATGGAGAGTTCAAGGGTTCAAAAATAAAAAATATATATCAGAGTGAAAAATATATATATCAGAGCCTTGTTTATGAATTGCAAATGTTCTCAGTTAAAAAAACAAAAAAAAAATCCCTTAGTAATAAAAAATAGTGTTCTCTTTGAAAGAAAGCCTAAGGCAAGTGGCCATAAATTTGTTCTGTGAATCAGTAAATTCATAAAATAACTTGTTCTTCTCTTTATCTTTTTTGGTGGAATCAGGGATTGAACTCAGGCTCTTGTGCTTACCAGGGAAGTGCTTATTCTACTGAGCCATCTCCCTAGCCACTGGTTTTCTCTTTAGGTTCAGCTAAACTTTGGCATGTTGACTCAGAATATGCCTTGATGTGTCCACTACGTGTCGTGCATCATGTTTTGGTACAGATTCTCTGGGAGGGACAAGTGAAGTCACTGGTTTCTGGTTCTTAAGGCCTTCATGACTTGGCACCAAGAATAGTGCTCTTTTAATCCATTGTCATTGCTACAGTACAATAGTAATCACCTGAGAGTAGTCAGAAATGAAGAAGAGACAAGATTAGATTAATTTAACCCACTGAACTCTTAACTTTGTGCTAAATGTAATAGAAAAGAGGTATTGAGGACAAATCTCTGTATTACAGGCTACCAGAAACATAAAGAGCAGATGACATTGAAGAGGAGCCAGAGCAAGCTCGCTGAGTGCTCCAGTACAGGGGTAACAAGAACACAGTGAAGGTCTTGGTTTTTATTGTTCTCTCAACAATGCTTCTACTTAGTGTTACTGAATGCATGACTGAAGCCAAAGGAAAACATAAAACCAAAGGGAATGACGCAAAGAAACCAGGTAATACAATGTCTCTATAAACAAAGGAAGAGGGAATAGTAGGAATAAAGTTGTGTATGGTATCATTTCCTAAATCAAAATGACAAAGAATGACTCCAAAGAATGCTCTTGGGTTCAACTATGGGAAAGTCATTCAGGATCTCTAAGAGCATATTAACTTTACCTAAATAAAACAGGCAAGGTAGAAACCAAGTTGCAAAGGGTTATCTGGAAACAAGCAGCTTCTCAGATAAGAAATGTACTGTATACTTTTTTTTTAAAAAAAAGTCAGCTTTAGAAGGAAGAAAAGTTGGGATTTAGAGTCACATGGTCAATGTAAACACAAAATGTATTTATAGATGTCAGTAAGCCTGACAGAGAAAAGGAAAAGGATCAGTTTCATGGTAAAATACTTTTGGAATACACTACTGCTTACAAAGGTAAACAGATTTCATTACTGTAGAACCTCTTAAATCCTTTAATATGCTATTATGAGTTCTACATATTCAAAAGAAAATAGGACCACTAAAACTGACTTTAAAAATGTTTCTTTTTGCCATTGAATGCTTTCCAAAGTTACTATTAGGTTGAAAAATCTTGGAAATTTGACTTAATAGAAGAGAAACCTTTATCAGCTAAGGAAAGAGAGATCACAAAAGCACAGGTGACAGGTGCTCATTGGAAAATACCTCAGAAATGTGAAAAAGGAGGCCCCTCCATGAGAGAAACAAGTGGAAGAGAAAAGCTTTTCTCTCCTCAGCTGTCTTGGAAACATGAATGGACACAGTAAGAGATGCCAACCAATGTACCTTGAGAAATATGCAGGAACTCATGGCAGAGCACTTCACTCTTTCCAGAAAATACATGATCAAGTGCACAGGAAGGACAATAGTCAGGGTAGAGAAGCACAAATTCACAGGAGCCTTTGGGAGCAAAGAAACTATGAAGAAACAAAGCTGGATGATACTGGCTTCAAAGATGTATTTTTAACGGGTTGTCCAACTAGGTACAAGCTTTGGCCTAAAATGTCACTCTCATGGAAATCACTCACAGAGATATGCTTGTATAAGTCTGTAGTTATACCTTCAAGCATGCTCGTTGCATCTTTGTGTACAGTAGCAGAAAATATTTACAAATATCCACATATTAATTAACTGATGGTAGCTAATTAAGTCATGTCTTCATATGAAAACACTAGGTAGACACACACTAAGAATATGCTGACTTGGAACACTATTTAAGACATTTTATTGAGTAAATAAAACAAGCTGTAGAGTAATACATATGTTGTGAACCCACATAAAAATTGTGTGTGTGTGTGTGCCTGTGCACAAAAGATGTCAGTGATTGTACATAGTTATTGTTTATGTCTAGTTGTCTCCCCAAAGCCTCATGCAGCCATGGGGCAGGGATTTCTAGAGTTTGAGACTAATTCATGATCCACTAGGATTATGGGTCTTAGTACTGCTGGGACTATGGGTGTGAGCACTATACCCAGCCTGGGGCAGATGGCCTGAATGTAACATAAGAGAGACAGAGAGACAGACTTCCTCTCTGTTGCCACTGTTGCTGTTACTCCTCTCTTGGTTCCTCTTGGTCTTTGCTGCCACCCTGAACTGATGCTCTTTGTCCTGTGCCTCTCTGCCTTTGACCAACTAAGTGTGGACTGAAACCTCCAGTAACTGAGCTAAACAAACCTTTCCTTCCTTCACTTTGGGTGTTGGGTATTTCTCCTAGCAACAAGAGAAGAATAACTGAGACATACATCAAAAGGGTAAATATTTCTGGGCTATAGATTTGTGGGCTGTTAGGGAACAGGAAGTTTCAACTGATGGCTTAGTATCTTTCTTTGTGGATATTTTACAACAAACAGGCAATCTTCCTCCTCTCTTGTACATAACTTTGCCTCCCAGTTCCAAAGTATCAAGCTTAGCTGGTATTCCCCAGCTGTGCAGGTCCTCTTAGAGGTGAGGCTTTGTGCAAGATAGAGAGCCATGTTAAAGCTGCTGGTAATTCACTTTGGACCTTGCAGGGGGGCACAGAGGCTGGGGGATGGCAGTGTTTACAGGTCAGAATACAAAAATGTCATCCAGTTCTAACTTTAATTCCAGTTCAAATCAAACTTGAAAGGGATATGCTGGAACAATTAAAATGTTAAGTTTGGAGTAAAATATTTTAGATGCCAATAACAGCGCAGAACGGTTTCCTGTGACGTACATGTGTTTATAAATGAAACCAGATCATATGTGATTTAAAAACCAATAAAAAAAAAAAAAAAGGATTAGGAAATTACTTTAATAGAAACTCTTTTTTTTCTTGAATTTCTATGTTATCAGAATTTCTTTAATAAACTCATAATTCTCTGTTCTCGTATTGTATTCATTTTCAAGGAAGAAGTATGACGTCGCTTGAAATTTACTTTTTGGAAAAGCCAGTCAAAATTTTCTCCTGCAACGAGCAGCATAGCTGCTTCATATAACCACTAGGGGTCAGACTACTACATTAATACCAGCTAAACACAGCTTGAAAAGCAGTATTAGTTGACCTATTTTTCCTGCATAAAGACAGAAGACAGGCTATTTAAATTAAACATTAAATGAGGAAGATAATGAGAAAGAATGAATTTGACAAGAAAGACTCAGTAAGTTGAAACTATCATATATAATAAATATAATATAATAAAGAAGTTTCATCCTTAATAAAAATTTCAATTATTCACTTACTCATTCTGGTTCGGAAGATATTATTCTAACCCAAATAGAGTCAGATTTAAAGACTGATCAGTCAACTGGACAAATGCTAAGAGAGCAGAAACAATGAAAATCATGAAACTGTCAGCAAAAAGAAGAAATCCTCATTTATAATGGATGGACTGTAGGACTGGCAGAGAATTGAGATGGATGGCAGAAACAATTTTCTAATGGATTTCCACCATGGTAATAATAAATGTGAATCATCTTACAGTAATGAGCACACAGAGGGGTGGGCAGAAGGCAACCCTGGAATTGTGGCTCTGTTCCAGTCTGGCCTCTGCCACAAACTGGCCTGGTGCCTTTGAACAAGCTCCTTTGTTTCTCTTGGTCTCAACACATCATCAGAATGAAAAAATTAAATAATCAGGCTTTGTCTGAGTTACTTGGTTGTTGCTGGGGCAAAATACTGGACACCCACCAGTTAAAGGGGAAGTGGCATGTTTTACTTTGCACTTTGTAGCAGTTTCATTCCATAGTCAGCTGCGTCCACACTGCTATGTCAGGGGATAAACAGCTTAGGCCGTGGTGGCAAGAAGCAGGGAAACATCAGTGGAGGAGGAAGGATGTATGGACCCTCTCAGGCCATGGCCACAGCAACCACCTCTTCCCACCAGGCTTCACCTCCCAACATCTTCCCCAGATATAAACCAGTCAGTGGGCCAATCGAGAGACGAGTGTCCAGTCACCTCTCAAGATCCAGTCACCTCCCCGAAGCCCCACCTGTACATGCATGAGGCTTTGTGTGGGTGACATCTAGGTATGGACCACGATGATCTTTAAGACTTATAATTAAACTAAAATATTCAACAGTATTATTACATGCAATAATAGAAAATAAAGGCAAAATTTACCAAAATTTAAAGTTCATGTTGAAGGTGTTAACTGCCAAGGCATGATACTAAAATCTTTCTCCATCAAAAAGTGAAATGAAGTGAGATCATAGACTATATCCACAGACAAATAACCCAAACTTAAATTTCAATTTACTTATCTGTTGATCATGTTCCAAAGTAAGTGCAGTGGATTCACAACTAGTACTCAACTTGTATGTCATGCTGAAATGAACCAGTGTAGTGCTGGATGTGGGAGGCCCACGTGAGGACTTTGTATTTTGTTGCCACAAAATACAAAGGAAATCTTGAGAAGAAGAAGAGGTGCTGTTAGGCTTACTGGCTCTCTTGGGGCTGCTGGTTCTTTTGGAGGAGCTGCAATACTGGCTTTCCTGATAGGAATTCAGGAAATATTCTCATTGTCAGAAATCCTACTCTCAATGTCAGAGGAGCTCAGGACTTTGTCGCTGAGAATAACTACAGATTCAATTTCAGGGATCTCTGGTCTGTACTTTGAGTATCACTTCCTGGCTCTGGAGGGGAAGATGGTACATTGTTCAGTCTCCTGCAGAAACCTGTACCTTTGGCTTTCCTGATATGAACTTGGCTGTTATCATCATAGTATCTTGGGAGCCTCACAGTTACTGGGGATGGCTATGGTATTTTTTGGGAATGTCAGGTCCTTACTTGGAGTGTTGTTTCTGACTCCCATGCAGATCCCTGTTGGCATGGATCCTTCATCCTGCCAGCATAGACTTTTTAGCTTCTACCACTAACCTTTAGGCCTTCCCAGTGCAGATTCATGAAACAGACTTGTACTGGACATTGTCATGGGCACTTGGACTCATGTGGGGCATTGCTGGGGGCTCTAGGTCTTCAGCTCGACTCACACAGGACACTGCCATGGGATCCAGGCCTTCAGCTTTGAGTCTTTGATGTGCAGACAGATTTGTTAAACTCTTTTGAACTTGATTCTTTGGGTTATTATTATAAGATAATTCTATAAATCGTATGTCCTGCATTATACTGTTTCCCTCACACACCCTGACTATAGCAGTAAACACAGTGAATACATATACTGATCATTCTCTGCAATGATTTTTAAAAATGAAAGTGGTTACCTGTTTGGAGTATGGCAGAATTAGATGGATATGGCTGGAAAAATAGATGTAAGGACACAGCTGTATTTTCTTTTTTTATATTTGTTTTACTAATTCTATCCATATATATAACTTATTCAGGATTTCTTAAAAAGTATAAGTACCTCAGAGACAGAACAAAAGCAAAAAATCAAACTTAAAGTTAAAAAGTCAGTATATTTGGAAAGTGGTCAGAAGTAACATAGCTCTGTCTGTTAATATAAGAGGTTCAGAAAACAGGGATATTGTGTTTTATATGGGCTGCATCCAACTTCCCAATCAAGCTGGCCACATCAGAATAGCTATGGCCGAAAGCTCCACCTAGCAGTTGTATCACATGGACCCTCATCCTACCGGGGCTGCCAGGGTCTAGTCCTCTGCAGAAAGACATTAGCTCATGACAAGGAAAGTCTTCCTTATCCTTCATAAACACACACACATATGTGTCTTAATGAATATTAATGTAGGCAAATGCAGCAGCGAGGACCACAAGCAGATCACATAGCTAAATTTCAACTCACAGACTTTTCAACATACAGCTTTCACATAATTTTTATCAAAATATATGTATATAAGCAAGATTAATTCAAAAGTTAATGTGGAAATATGAAAAAAATAGAATAAACAAAATAATTTGAAAAAGAAGATGGAAAGAATTGATATTATTCACTTCAACTTTTTAAGTTTGATTACATGGTATTGGTAATAGATTAGACAGTTAAGTGTTAGGCCAGAATACAATGTAGACCTCACAAAGAATGTCCAGCTTATTTCTCACAAAGGTTCAAGATAATTCACTAGACAAAGGACACCTGTTTCAACAACAGTGTTGGGGTGATTCTACACTGACAGGCCAAACAAGTGAACCTTGACATAATTTTTACATGTTAAATCCATATTTACTTAAAAAGGATTAAAGACCTAAATGGATGCATAACATCATATAGCTTTTAGGAAAAAGAAAAGAGAGATCAGGAGAATCAGGACTACACAAAGAGCTCCTAGGCTAGACAGAAGAAGCACAATCCACAGAAGAAAAAAGTTCACAATTTGGACTTCAGTAAAATTTTAAATTTTTACTGTTTAAGAATCTATTCAAGGAATGTAAAAACAAGTTACAAACTAAGAAAAAAATATTTGTAGACTATTTTTAATGAAAGACTAGTGTCTAGAACAACTCTTAAAACTTAACAATAAAAAAATCAATTAGAAGAGCCAGTGAGATAGCTCAGCAGATGAAGCACTTGTTTAGGCAAGCACAGGGACCAGGGTTCAATCACTAGCACCATATGCTGTGCCAGCCACACCCCCTGGCACGCTGAGCCAGCCACCAAGACCCAGCATGCTGGTGCGCACCTGTGATCCCAGTGCTGGGGAGGCTGAAAACAAGATCTCTATGATTCTGAGCTATGTAGTGAGACCCTGTACAAATTACAAAAATTTAAAAGAATCAATTAGAAAATTAGCAAATGAGGTGAATAGGCACATCATGGAAGAGCATATACAGATGGCAGATAAGCACTTTAAATATGGTTAACACTCTAATGGAATGTAAAATAAAAACACAATGGCGATGTCACTGAACACCTATCAGAATGATTAAAATGAAAAGTTATGATAACACAAATGCTGGCAAGGATATATAGAGACAGGGTTGTTCACAAACCCTTGTGCAAATACTACTATAAAATCTTATAGTCACTCAAAATCAGTTTTATAAATTCTTAAAATACTAAGATGCAATTGCCATATTAGAAACTGCACATTCCAGCTTAAGACAGAGAAAAGACACTCATATTCATATGAAAACTTACTCATGAACAGTTTCAGCTACTTTATTTCTTATAGCCTAAAGCTTAGATACAAAGTCTGTTATGTATTTATACCATGCAATACTATTAAGCAGCTTTCAGAAAGTTAATAGACTCAACATGCAGCAATTCAAAGAATTGTGCTGTTACGAAAAATCCCTAAAGACTACACACTGTATAATGCTGTTTATATAATGCTCCTAAAATGAAAAAATGATGGAACTCAAGAACAAACTAGCGATTGACCAAAGATGAGAGAAGAGTAGAGGAATTAGGGAAAAGGAGGGAGTTTGGCCACCGAAGAGCAGCATCAGGAACTGTGCGGTGATGAAAATGTTTACATGACCTGACTGTCCCTACCATGGTTATACTATTATGCTGCTACGCTGCAAGACATTATCACTGGGAGAAAATGAGGAAAGGTACACAAAATTGATCTGCATTATTTCTCACATTATTTCTGCATTATTTCTGTACATTAATCTACACCTTACAATGTTTGGCTTCATATCCTTGTGTTTGTGTGCACATACATACAATACATTCACAAGCTTAGTTTTATATGCATGTATGATCACATGCATATTCAATGTGTCAATAACAACACAACACATTCTGTGAGATGTGTTATTTTGTGAACATTATAGATCGCAATTACACAACTGAGATGGCGGAGGTCAATCATTCAATGTGCACTTGATACAATCAAGACATAGCATAAATGTGAGATGTTGAGGTTGCTGCTAGAGTAGTGTGGTACATGGTTTCTATGCAGGGAGGAGAAATATATTCTAAAATACTGTTAAAAAGGACAGTGTTATAAATATATAAAACCGTGATTATTGGTTATGTGCTCTGTATATAGTGTTATGCACTGTGCAAAATTGTATCTGCTGTACTTTTCATATGACTGGCAGTGAAGTAAGTGTGTTGACACCAATTTCATCACAAGTGCATGAAAAGTGCATTGTGCTGGGACATTGCAATGTCAGTGACTTCATTAAATAATAAGTTTTCAATTCCATTGTAATCAAGGGATCACCATCTTATCTATCATCTATTATTGACCTAAACGTGATATTATGTCTCTCTCTCTCTCTCTCTCTCTCTCTCTCTCTCACTTGCTCGCTCTCACTCTCTCTCTCTTTCTCTCCCTGGTATTTATATTTTTATATATTTTTAATAGCACTCCAATTTTAATTACAAAAATGAGGGCTATGGCAGCTATGCATATTTTCCTTGCTGGAAATGGAATTGCCTCTCCCATATATATATATATGTGTATGCATGAATGTATGTGATGTTTTTCTGTTTTTCTACAACAGCAGTTGTACTGAATTAGGGCCCCCCCTTATGAAAGTTGTTTTCAGTGAACTCCAATTTGACCCTTCTCTCTGCTTTGTGCTTCTGTGTTTAGGGCTCCATAAATCACATTTCTACTGCTACAGCTTTTTCTCTCTCCAGTTCCAACACAATCAGGCAACAAAGAAAACCTGTAAGACTGAAGGAGAATAAAGAGCCTTCCACCTCCTCACTTGCTGTATCCCTCTGGTCATCATTCAGCAACATGTGTTCTTTACCTAAGAGTAGGAAGGATAGCCAATGGCAGTATCTGACTTTAATTCACACTTACCCAGTACTTGCAGAAGTAGCTTCATTGAACAGGAGTCAGGAAACTTTTCCTATAAAAGACCAGTTATTTGAAGCTTTGTAAGTTAATAATTTTTATAGCAACTATTAAATTCTGCCACCATAACACCATAGACACTATGTAAGTGAATGAATGTCAAGTATATATTTACTTATGGCCACTGACAATTGAGTGTTACATAATTTTCATGACATTTGAACATTATGATTGTTATGGATTGAATTGCATCTCCCAGAAATATATTTTGTAGTTTGACCCCCCTGTCCCTGTGAAAGTGATCTTCTGGAAAGAAGGTCCTTGCATATCTAACTAGTAAAATGAGCTCAGGAGGGGGCCCTAATTCAGTACAACTGCTGTCATAGAAGAACATGACAACATCACTTAAAGCCATTAGCACAGAGAGCAGAACCCTATGTGCAAGTGGAAACAGAGGTTGCCAGTGGTACAGCTGCAAACACAGGGACATGCAGGACCCACAGCCACATGAGAAGCCACTGATGGAAGCTCTACTCTCAGGCTCAAGAGAAACATGGCCTGCTCGACAACAAGAAAGGGAATGTGTGCTCTCTGGTCCAGTGAGATCATGCAGTTCTGATGTTCTAAGCCATCTAGTTTGTAGGGATTTTTTACAGTAGCCATAGGACACAAACATCTTTCTTTGGATTTTTTTCACCCACTTAAAAATGCACAAATCATCTTAACTCACAAGCCATGCCCAAAACAAGCCAGCCTTGGCTTATGGCTTACAGGATATAGTCTTGTCTGCTGTGAAAACCACCTTCTCCCAACCTCATTCCCACCAAGTATGAGCCAGCCAGGCACCACTGCCCTAAAATCAGATTTTTATCTCCATATGACTACTTTTTAATAATTCCAATTCCATCCTCCTTCCACTAATGGCTTAATGGCTACTTCCAATATATTTTCTGTTCTTTTCCTTCTTCAGCTATCTAGTTGACAACTATGCACATAGTTATCAAACATTTCCTTTTAATAAAATTCTCTCAGGATAATTGCATGATTTCTTTCTCTTGACTGGTATCTAACTGGCATAATTCCCTTTCTAGAATATTCATCAAGATTTTTTATGAAATACGCTGACCGTTGGATGTCTTGTTAATTACTACATTTAATTTTAGGTAATTAAAATAATTCTTTACAAAGTTGAAACTTCTGACAAAAATTGCATACTTTGACACAAACTTTTACTAATAATTGTTCTTATTTTAATAAATTCCCTTCTCCTGAGAATTTCTAAGTACTTCAGCACTAAAGAATGGTGGCTGTGAGTTCCTATGAAAGAGGAATTAAGGCCACTAGCATCCAACAAAATTCAATATACATCTAGGGATTTTACTCAAAAGAACCAAACACATTTATTCACAAAAACACTTATACAAAATTTTCACAGCAACTTTCTGATAGCCCAAATCTGAGAATAACCCAAAATTCCCGTCAACAAGATAATGGATAAATAAACAAGTATTTCTATGCTATGCAATACTATTCATCAACAAATAAGGCCGGGAGAGGTGACACATGCCGGTATCCCAGTACTGGGGAGGCTGAAAACTGGTGGATCACTATGAGTCTGAGCTGCACAGTGAGACCATGGAACAAATACATAAAATAAAGGAAAGAATACACAACATAACAAGAAAAAACAATGAACAAAAGAAACAAGGAACAAAAAATTACATATTAATTGAAAAGGTAGAATTAGCTCTTACATTCTTTCACACAATAAGGCAAATACAGACTAGCACAATTTATGATACATTTCAAAATAATTAGAAGACCACAAAGTTTCACATAGAAATGATAAATGAATGAGGATATGAACGCACTAATTGCCCTGACTTGATCTTACATTGTACATGTTTTAAATTATTTTGTTATATACCCTGTAAATATGTATAATTAATCACAAATTTATGTATACTAAACCTAAAAATTTAAATAAAAATCATAAATATAATTTTGTTTAGATTAAGTTCAAGGACAGATAAAGTCATTTTTTTTATTATTTAATTTATTTTTTGTGGAACCAGGGATTGAACTGAGGTCCTTGTGCTTGCCAGGGAAGCATTTATTCCACTGAGCCATCTTCCCAGCCAGCAGGTAAGGTTATGACGACAAAAATGACCACAGTTGTCTTTTTCCATAATGAATAATTATAATTTCATTTTTTAAAATAAAATCTATCTCAGCAATATGAAAAGTTAACTAGCACAACATCAGAAAGCTCAGACTACAACACATATAATTTCAGGGTCATTATAGAAGCTCTATCTAGAAAACCACAGCATTAAATAGAACATGTCCACACTGCCCTATCAAAAGCCAGTAGAGAAAGATCTGTGTGATAATCTGCAGGTTCGCAATGGCTTCTGGGATTGGTGTTGCTCTTGCTATACTTCTTGCTTCATTCCTCATCCCACTAGGAGGCACAAAGACATAAGGAGCTATAGTAAGTCAGCCTGGAAATACTAAAACTGATTTCCATTCTTTGGACGCCTTTACACTCATGAAAGACTTTACCAAAAGGAATGTTCTGAAAGCAGAAAAAAACCAAAATAGTTAGATTAAAATGCACTGCTACAGACTCATTGGCTGTTGATGAAATACTTTGCCAAATATTTTTTGGTTAACACTTCCTGTCTGGACATCTACTGTATGCAGCAGTTCTATGTTGCTAAAACTACTTTGCAAGTTGATTCTGCTTTCCTAAATCTTCAGGGGACAGAAGGCCGATATGAAGCTGAAAGTATTAATTCTGCATAGAGAGATGGTTTTGTTTCTTACTTTTGTATAGGTTCTTCAACAGTCTTTTCAAATAAAAATAAAATGTCATTTCTCTGGCCCAGGCTAGGCACTTTACTATATGTGTTCATAACTTCCTGTACATATTAGAGAATATGACATGTCTTTTGCCTTAAGGAATGAGGAGTAGACAGTTTCCATGACCTAAAGAATTGGACACATACAACTTTTTGCCAGGAAGACAAAAGGAAAGAGTCATGGGCCAACCTGAAGTTCTGTTCTTCACTGAAATTCCCACAGTGACTTTGTGCTGCTCCACACACGCGGGTCAGCTCTTCGAGATGCATTCAATGTATGTTTCTTCCTTACCCAATAAAGTACCTTGTATGGCATCAGCCAAATCATAGAGGAAGCACTCTCTTAACCTTTTCTCTGTCCTCCACATAACACTGGCACAGTACTCACTCCCAGTGGGCATTTCATGACTGCATATTCATCAAACAGAAAAGTTCCCGAAATTTGGGGGAAGATGTAGAAATAACCTTTCAAAAAGAAAGCATCATAAAGATAAGTTGTTAGGACAAAACCTTAGAATAGTTAGCATGGCCATAAGGTCATTCTATGAGATTTACCTGCTAAGGCTGAGAATCTAAATGTGGTAGAATGGTTAATGCTTTCCAAGAATGCTGTGGCTCTGGGTTTTCTTGCATGACAGCCATGATGCAGAATCTACCCCAAGAAGAAGAAAACTCTTGCCAAGAAATTTGAGTGTTTCATCATACTACTCCTCATTTGGGGTCCATCAAATGCCTCTTCAAGAGCTAGAGACACAAGAAAGAAATGTCAGGCCCCCCAGGACTGCAGCCTCCCTCAGAGGCTGCAACAGGCAGCCAACACAGATGTGCTTTAGTCACTGTCAGCCTAATTCTGCTAAGCTTATTTTTAGTCTGTCCAGTCACTATAGCAGAGGCCCATGTTTTTAATAAGAACAAGTCTGTTGTAGTTTGGAATTTTTGCAAGGGGAACAATATAACACAGGACAAATTTTCCAATAATATTTTAAAATGAATCACCCAAGAATCATATATAAGAAATTCAGAAAATCTGTCTAAATGCATAAACACTAAAGAGGCCAACTGAGGACCTAGATCCTATTATCCTGCATGAGTCCAGCTGAAAACTTAGAGCTCATAACAAGGCTTCCCACAAGTCCAATGGAGGCCTAGAACCTACAACAGTCTCATGCGGGCCTGCTTCATGGATCCATGCTAGCAAGGCCCAAAGGGTTGTAGTGGAAGCTAGAATGACTATGCCAGTGGGATGAAAGATCTGTGCTAGCAGGCTGAGGGATCTGAATTGGAGCTAGCAAGCAATGCTCAAAAGTAAGCACCAGAGCTCCCTCAAAAGTATCACAGCCATCCTCATCAACAGTGAGGTCTTGAGCTCTTCCACAGATGGTAGAAGCCGAGTTCCCATCAGAGAAACCAATGCAACAAGCTTCTTCATGAGGCCGGCTCCTCTGGAGCCAGGAAGCGATGTTCAAGATGTGGACGAAAGCTTCTTCAAAGTTCATCAGAAAAGCCAACATGACAAGGTCCTCCAGAAGAACAGCCCAAGAGAGCCAGCAGCTTCTAACAGCTCCAATATCTTCTCCAAACAGCATCCCTAGCAGCATTTCAGCAGCTTCTCCTGCTCTTACTTTATGCCGCTGGTAACAATCCTCAGGTGGGCTGCCTACACCCAAAACAAGGATAGTTTAATTCAGCTGGGTGCAATAATTTGACCACCAGTTAGAACTCCACTATAAGGCCAATGCCAGGACATAGTTTGATTGGTATAATTAAAGAAATGAGAACCCCCATAAACTCAGCCATGTATTACCAGATGGACATTGAAGGAAGCTCCATTCAAGTAAATGTCATAGTAAAGAGACACAAGGGATGAGAGACCTAAGGAGACTACAAGAGCTTAACCTAGAAAAGAGAAAGGATGATGACAGCTATGTACCAGAATGTGAAGGAAGAAGATGCATAAAAGTTGTTGATCAACCCAGAGCTCGTCAGATGGCAGGATTAGAAGGTGGTTAAGGAAACAGACACAGGCAGATGTCTACTCTCTCAGAAATCAGACCCAAAGCAGGCCAAGTTTAGGTTTTGCTGCTTAATGTGGGAGTGCAGTCTCACAAAGAGATAGGAGGCAGGGAAGGAAGAAGAGCAAGAGACTTGCTACATTACCAAAATGTCTGCAGCTCCCCAAGAAACACATCAGATCAACACACACACACACACACACACACACACACACACAAGCACACACATTCAAGCAGTTTGACAGGAGGAGGAAGAAGTACCAGCAATTTACCTTGTGGTAAATCTCTGTGTCTCCTACTTCTCATGGGACATAACTCCCCACTGCCCGTACAGCTCCCTTCCCTCCTCCAAGAGGCACCAAGAACCAGTCAAAATCCAGTGGTTCCCAATCTGGCCCAAGGCCTGCAGGTCACAACACATGCATTCCACCAAGTAGGCTAAAGCCCAGCCCTCCCCTGTGGAGGTGAGTACACCAGAAGGAAGGCAGATGCTGAAGTTTTACAAACTACGAAGTTGGGAGGAAGTGCAGCTTGCAGTGAAGGCCTGAGGGGAGTGAGGCTGAAGAGTGAATCCCAAACCACACAGCACAGCAGGTAGGATGCAAATACCTAACACCCCCACCCATCTCTATACTCAGAGGCCCAGGGAGCTTGTCAAAGGAAGGTCCTGCTTCAGCCAATCCAAGATAGCTCTCAGATGCAGCATGCCTTTTAACTCCCTGCTCATGCTCTGCAGCTACTCCAGGCTACACTCTGAATATCAAATGGATGCTTTGCTTCACAAAGTAGCAAGATTTACCTCCCCAGGTGTGCTTTGGCAGATCTTGTGCAGACTGATCTTCAGCCACAAAGAAGTCAGCATTTGCAGGACATTCTTCTGCCTGGGTTTACCAAACTCTTGCATTTAGAAGGTTTGGTCATGGTCCTACTATATAATAAGTAAGATTTTGATTTCTCAAAGCCTAATAAGTATTAGACCAAAGATGAATGGGAAATTAGTTAACAAAGAAGCAAAGTGTGGCTCAGCTCTTACTCCTTGCTTGTTTTTTGCTGACTGCTTCTGAGTCCTGGAACACAATTAGCAGAGGTCTTGATTGAAATTTAGAGCTTTACTTAATGACAATTGACTGAGAGCAGATGCAATTCAGTTAGTAATTTATGTGATTGATGCTTTTCTCACCACCTCCCTTTCAATATCTTTCCTCACTCATAAGAAGCATAAGAAGTAAACACAAGGCTGTTAAAAGGCATAGACATGACATTACGATCATTAGACACTTTGTCCTCCAGAGATTTATTGAACTTGAGTTAAATTTAAAGTGAAAATTCAATCATTTCACGTCATTCCCTGATGAAAAAAAGTAAACTTCCTCAATCCAGGAACCTTTATGGAATGTGAGTTTCTGGATAGCTGAGTTTCCTGTAAATACAAATGCCTTAGAGCTGCCTATACTTTTCTTATTATGACAATTATTTCATTCCAATTATCCCTCGGACCTACTCTATAAATTTGAATTGCACGTAGCCATTTCTCTTTACTTTTCGATGAATTTCTTTAATTCTTATATTCTCAATCATCAGGAGCCACAGCATGGGTCTCTTAAGGCTCAGACCAAATGCTAGAGTGTTCACACTCCAGAGGGAGTGGGTGGCTTTGCCTCTCAGGCTGGGAAGAGGCCGCAGAAATCCTGCGTTCGGCTGCCGCTGCCCCGGTCGCCACTTGGCGGCACTGTTGGAAACAGGCTCTGCAAGAACCTTTCCTGGACTAGACCAAAGGAAAGGTTCGCATGGTTCCCTAAGAAAGAATACTGCTCCTGTCAGTGTTGAGGTCATACAAAGGGTTGTGGCAGCTTATTCTTTGCTCTTTACACACTCACACGCACACACGCACACATGCACGCACACACACACATACACACCTCCAGGCGCAGCCTCCGAGATTCAAACTCATTTTCTTTCTCTCTAAGAGCAATATACCCACAACTCCTAGCTACTAAAGGTCTGATCCCTCTTTCCTGTACAGTCCACACCAAGCTTTCATACAAACGCTAACTTCAGTGATTCCTAGATGCCCTTATCCGGCCTGATTCTCATTTCCCTGGTGGTTTTTAGACAAATAACACTGAACATAATTTTTTATTCACATCTCAAAGCTAACTTTATGGGCATGGCTTGTTTTGTCTTTTTAAGTGTAGAAGTCCCTTTTGCATTAGAAAAAGTACAAATTTAGAATAGGGATTTGATTTGCTTCATGCCAGAAAGCTAGCATTTAGATTTTTGATCTCTAAACCATCAGGCTCCCACCCCTCTTTCTGCGGTGTATCCTGTAGCCTCCCTGTTTCCTTGGGGCTACCTCAGGCTGCTGCTGATTCTCCCCCAACTTCACTGTTCCTTCTCTTTGTTTCCTATTTTAGCATACATATCTCTATGATCCAGCTAAACTTGATAATTTCCTTTTCTCCAAAAATGGGCTATACTTCCCCATCTCTGCTCCATCAGGAGTAGCAGCAGCTGAACTCAGGATTCCTGCGGCCACTTCCCACCCTGAGAAGCAAAGCCACCTCCTCCCTCTGGAGTTTGAGCACCCTAGCATTTGGCCCAAGCCGAAGGTCTAAATCCACGAGGGTTAAGAAGCCCATCCTGCAGCTCCTGATGACTGAGAATATAAGAATTAAAGAAATTCACCAAAAAATAAAGAGAAACGGCTATGTATCCATGATGTCTCTGTTGTCCTAAATTATCCCCTCTCATTTCTGCTGTTTGAATCCCAAATCATTCTTTGAAGGTGGCCCATATCTCTACTTCAAGTCTTTTCTAGCCCCTCCTACTCAATGTAATCTCTTCCTATTTTCAACTCATAATACTTAATATGTTTCTTTATAGCATTTCATTCCCAAATTGCAGACACTTGAGAACATCTTGTCTTCCATGACCTAACTCTTTAGTTTCTACAATAGTATCCAAGAATAACGTCGTGTACTTAGACATATGCCACTTGGAATTTTAATGCGAAAAGCATCCCTAAAACCTGTACTAAGATTCACCCTTCCACCTGATCTTCATGCTTCTTAGCATACTCTAACTATATGAAGTTTATATACAAAGAATGAAATACAAAATAAGGACAGGATTACATTGAGGACAATTTCAATAGGTTAAAAAGTCTCAAATAGTCCTCACAGGATGAAACTTCTATTGATATATTCACATGATCAAAGGCATCATCCATCTCAACAGAAAGATGGAGAATGAGAACAGTGAGAAAGAAGGTGTCATTTCATATAGCTCATCAAGCTCTTGTCTTTGAGAACAATGGCACTGCTATCAGTTTGATTTCTTGATAGCTTGCTAAACTGCTCAATCTCTTAATTCTATAGTCATCCCTCCAGGACTTGGTCCCACAATTTTTTTCTCTCTAAGTGACTCTCCTTAGGCATTCTCTCATGCTTTCACAGAGAGCCAATTGGTCAAGCAATGGCTATGACTCATCCAGATGCCTGACACTGACAAAGGATCTACAAGATGCTCCTCATACACTGTTTCAGGGTAAATCCTTAGAATATCGGACTGACCTTGTCAGATGCAAAAGTTACATTTTTACTTATATAGCATTTACTTTAACTTGGTCTTAACCATTCAGCAGAAAAGTATAAAAACATGGTTTAAAAAGTAAAGCCATATTAATATGCTGAGCCATAAAAGGCTCATGTCAACAACTTCAGACAATTGCTAGTTCTGCTGATAACCCACGAGTATTATGGACTATTGGACTACATTGGGTTATTTTGCTGGATTCCAGTACCTATACTATTTGAATTGGCATCAAGTATGAAAAGTTTCTTTAAAGACTTTCTCAAATACAGGTTCTCTGACAATAGTGGAACACCCATCTCTGACAAAACAAAACAAAAAAGAGGGATATAAATAAAGGACCATTTTGTAGTAAAATAAAATATACATATATACAAAATAATTAGAACCTTCTGTTAGTTCAATGAGAAGAAAGGTTTGTACTAATATTGTTTAGACAAGATATCATGTCTGCATCTTGTCCTCTGAAAAATGACTATGAAGATAACAATATGCAATGTATTAATTATTGTAACTGTTTTACTAACCTGTGTTGAAACAGTTTGTTATTTTTTCTCATTAAAAAGAATAAAAAAAATTTAAAAATAAAATAACTAAAAAAGAAAAAAGAAAACTCTAGACCTCATGATGAAAATCAGTGCATGCTTAGATATACTAAATAATATGTCCTGTTAGCCATTTTATAGAAGGAAGAAAATAAAAAATGCAACAGATTTTTACGATCACTTATTATTCTACTGTTAATTAGAATTCTGCCACTCAAAACATATAGAAGGCTGATTGTATATGCTTCCCTATGAAAGATAATAACTATGTTTCTGATAAAAATCTGCCAAAGCCTTTCCCTGGGGATCCACATTGCTGTAATATGTGCATGGGAAAATGTATGTGTGGACAATATGTGCGTGCATGACCATGAATGTATGTGGAGAAGGCGAAGGGGATCATCACTGGTACATGATGTGTAGAAGCTGTTCTCCTTACCCAGTTCTGACTGCTGACCTTTCCAGTTTCCTTCTGTGCAAAATAGCCCCATGCTTCCAAACGAATGGGTTGATAAGGACCTCTCACTGCTTTGGGGGGCAATTGTCTTGCAATAGCGAGGATTTTTCAAGAGCACTGCATAGAAGGCAAGTGTTAAAGGAAAATCAGTTTACGTTCTTAGAGAAAGACATTTGTTTAAATTATTTTAGAAACTGTTTAAAGCCTGAATTCCATCAAGAAACCCTTATTATTTGTGCATACATAAATATATATATATTTTCTTTTTTTATCTTTTAAAGAATGAAAAATTGGGAAACTTTGCATGGTGGCACAAGTTTGCAATCCCAGGGCTGGGAAGTCTGAGACAGGAGGATTACTACAAATCCAAGCTGATTAGCAAGATCCTGAACCAAATAAATAAATAAGAGATTAAAGAAAAGACAAAATGGTAAAAGAGAAAACTTTAGAAATGGTACCAAATTTCATTAAATGAAGTAATAGGAATTCTACAATGGTAGTTGCATGCATAATATTATCTTCAAATTAGCTGTTTAGGTTACCAACCATAAACCTGCAAAACTGGTTAAAAGAGAAAAAAAAATTGATTAAATTTTTTAAATTATTTCTTTTTTTAATTTCTTGGAACTCTTTCTATTTAAATCTTCATAAGAATATTAATCACACAATTCACAAATTCTTTCCCCTTAAAAAATTGAATTAGTTCAGAACTTTCCTTCATAAATTTGCTTATTATTTCCAGGATCCAAAGGGCACCAAATATCCAGCTTAGAAAGAGTTTCAAATCACATTATTAATGTCCCTAAACTTTAGTAGCTTCCTTTTCAGAAAACATATTTTAACACTCAATCATATATATTGATTTATAAATTGCACACATATACTATAGTACTATCAGATTATAAAATAAAATAGAAATAAATTTTCAGAAGCAGAATTAAAGGAAACATTACTTTTAAAAATGTTTTTTATTTATATAGGTCTTACTACACAGCTCAGACTCCTAGTGATCCTCTTGTCTCAGCCTCTCCAGAGATGGGATTACAAGCATGCACCACCACCCCCAGTTTCAGTGGCAGGCCTGGGAATGCATGCAGTACAAGGGGTTGAGCTCAGGTCCTTATGCTGGCCAGGCAGGTGCTTAGACCACCCTGGGCCCTAAAAGTGTTTTTTAGTGTGTAAAATTCTTTCCTTGCTTCTTTGAATTTTTATTACTTATAGTCATATTCCAGTGATTACTGTGCGATTAAACACATTTTATTGTTTGTGAATTGCGTTTGTCTTCACTTTCTGAAATCTTAGGTTCAAATGGCTTTTATTTAGGCTTAGTGGCTTAATAAATATCTTTTTTATGGTACCAGGGATTGAACTCAGGACTCTGCTAAGATACAGTGCACAACTAGTGAGGCATATTACTGATGAGAGTGGTTATGAATCTATATTCATTTACTAGGGCGGCTATAATCACTACCAACCAAAGCCAGATGGCCTAAACTGGAAAAATCCCTCTGTGCAACTCTAGAGACTGAAAGCTGAAGATCAATCAAAGGGTCAGAATTAGTTCCTTCAACTGAAGGTTCTATGACAGGTTTCTGTCCTTGGTTTATAGATGATAGTCTTCTCACTGGGACTTAATGTTGGCTTTTCCTCTCTGCCCAACTTCTTCTTTCTTATAGGAGCACCATTGATATTGAACTAGGGGCCACATTTAGTTCTCTGATTTTTACTTATATCTATAACAACATTATCTTGGGGCCAGGGCTATGGCTAAATGGAATAAGTGCTTCCTTGGCAAGCGCAAGGGTCTGAGTTCAATCCCTGATTCTGTCAATAAAATAAAAAATAAAAACATTATCTCCAGAAAATTTCACCTCTGAGTCATCAGGGAATAGGATTTTTAACATTTAAATTAGATGGGATAATTCAGCCCATGTTTTGATTATAATTTTGAAGTTTTGGGAAAACTTATTATTAGTTGTTACTAACTTTTCCACTGACCTTTTTTCTTAGTTGTCTAGTTATTTTTCTCTCATTGCTGAAACAAAATACCCAATGCCCAAAGTTAAAGAAGGAAAGGACTTACTTAGCTCACAACTGATGGGACATGGAAGACGGACAACAATTCATGATGGTAGAAGATAGCAAAAGTAACAAAAGGGAAAACAAGACTCTCCGAAAAAAAGACCCTTTCTGATCCTTCTGTTTTATGCAGGCTACCTACCCTAGGCTGAGTGTAGCACTCCCATTCTTAACTCTAGCCAGAGCTATCCAAAAATAATCAATGGAATGATTTATTAGTCACACACCCTTAATCCAAGAATCACACACTCTAGATTCAGTCACCTCTAAAAAAGCCCTATGACTGCATGAGGCTTTACAGGGACATCTAGACACAAGCTATAACACCTCATGCTACCCTTGTTTCATGGTTTTTCTTCTATACATCTAAGATCCTTGCTCATTTAATTATGTTCATATAAATTTCAAGACTTCAAAAGATACTGAAATGCACTGAAATGTGTGGATAACAGTACAGCTATGCAGCTCCCACCACTCTATGGCACCATCCCCCTCTGATATACAGACCATTTGAGGACACTATTTCTTTATGGCATAGAGTGAAACTCCAGTTCTATGAGCATTCTGGTACATTCTTGTAGTACATTCTTCCAATGTTCTAATGGGTTACTTGTGGATATAATCACCCCACTTTGGAGATCTCCATGTAAAGAAAACTTTTAGTACACTACTATACTTGTATATTTTCAAATTCAGACTGAAAGCAATTGGCTAGAAGGACTTTCACTACAGCATAGGCTGTGAAATTGTGTCTGTGTCAAATCAAATTGAAAGAACCCACAAAATTTAGGGATCTCAATTTTTTTTCCCATAGTCTTGCATATGCAATTACTTAATTATTCTCAGAGGTTTAAGGCAGTGGACTGAGACAGAGGCTCCAGCAGCACTTCACTGGTTTATGGATTATACCATTCAGCTGACAGTGTTTGGGGCATTTTGGGTAAATGTCACTCAGAAGATGTTATTTCTGCCTGAGTCGTGGTTTGATGCAATCTGCAAAATAATATAGTAGAAACTATGTTCTCCACAAAAGTGCCAAGATAATAATCAGGATGCAAGTTGGGAAATAAAAGATGCCAAATAATCTGGTCAACTCAATAAAGCAATATGACAGGCAGAGAGGGACTTTGTAAAATGGAAATATCACCTATAAAAGAACTTCAGAGGTTAAAAAAAAAGAATTCTCCTTTATGTACAATGAATTTGACCAAATGCATTCTAGTGCAGCCAGTGGAAATGGGCCCTCTAAAGAGCACCACCGCAGTGGTCAGATGATATAGGTAGAGGGGATCAAGCATTGGCAAGGAAAAGGGGCTGTAACAAAGTGAGCTAGAGGACACACCCTGCTGAGGCTCTACACTATTCTCAGAGCTGGTCCTGCAGCGCAAATACAAAGCAGCAACAAAAAACAACCAAGAAGAGAGTGCATTTTGTGTTTTTTATCCTCTAAGTGCATGCTAAACTGCACAGAAGGGCCAGTCAAAAAGCTCAGCAGATTAAAGTGCCTGCAAGCAGGCACAGAGGCCTTGGGTTTGATCCTTGGGCCTGTGGTACCAGCCCCTCTCCCAAGGGCACATTGAGACTGTAGTTGAGACTGGGAGTGGCTTGTACCTGTAATCCCAGCTCTTGGGAGGCTGTAAACAGATGCATCTACTAGGAGGCTGATCTAGTAGTGAGACCTTGAACACCCAGTAGACCCTTCCCTAAAAAATAGAAATAAATAAATAAACAAAGTGGCGCAGAGTATTTATTTTAACTAAGGGTAGGAAAAAAAAAAAAAAAGACTTGATGGGCACTGCAGCTATACTTACTAATGGTAATGCAAAACATCATTTCTGTTTCATTGGATATACTTCTATAGTTAGGCGCATCTCTTCACTCCATGATTCTTTGAAATGTCACCTTGCTGGATAATAAATTCCATTAAAATCAGGGACCATGGCTAATACATATTTCCAACATTAAAAAAGATCTTGATACCTAGTAAGTACTCAGTAAGTGCTTTGAAGGCAGAATGGACAATAACACAGTTTGCTGCTGAACTTGCTTAAAAGCCCTATTGTCCTATGTGATCTGATGGATTCCTACAATGAACCTTGTGAACTTGTTAACAGCACTTTCATTATGAAGGTAGGAAAGTGTAACAAGAGGAGATAAGTGGCTTTCTGGAAATCACAGAGCTTCTAGCAGTGGAACCAAGATACCTACCTAGAAAAACAGATACTAAGGTGATGCCATGCAATTCTACAAGCCTGAAGCAAAACCAAACCCAAAAAACCCTTGTGCCCAGATACAAGGGCCACAGGAGTAAAGTTCTGGGTCTGTCAATGTGATGTTCAGGATCTGTGAGGTGCTTTCTTAAGCTTACAGAATGCCTAGAAGTGTGGCCAGCTATTATGCACCATTAGTTAAAGAAGAAACAAACACCTGCCAAACTCTAAGGCATAGATAGCCACTCTCACCAATGACATGTCTGAGGCCTGGTCTCCAGTGCCTGGTTGTCCTCAATGGCTACCAGGAAATTCTCAGAGAAAGTATATGTTCAGTAAAAGAGTTCAAATTGCAGTTCAGATATTTGCCCCCATAGAACAGGCTCTGCATTTGTTCATCATATAGTCATCTCTGCTTTGCATTTCCTAAAGAAGCTGAAGAAAGGATGTGCATGAACCCCTCGCTGGACAGCATTTTCTAGAAAGAGCATGTTGAGAGATCTCAAGGAGGGAGACTTTGAAGAAAGACAGACATGGACAAAATCCTTATTACTCTCTCATTGTGAGGTGCTATCCAAATTCCTGAACCTCTCTGTGCCGTACAACCCTCACCTGTAAAGCTGAATTGATGCTAGCATCTACCCCATGGGCTTTTGTGAAAACAAAGTGAGGTCAAATATTGCCAGGAGGGCTGGCCAAATGCCTCAGCAGATTAAAGTGCCTGCAAGCAGGTGCAGAGGCTAGGGGTTCAATTCTCAGCCCTGCCATGCCAGCCTCATCCATGGGATGTGCTGAGACAGCAATTGAGACTGGGAGTGGTGGTACACACCTGTAATCCCAGCTCTTGGGAGACTGTAAACAGGCAGATCACTATTAGTCCAGTCTAATAGTGAGACTCTGAACACTTCATAGGCCCTTCACTAAAATACAAAAAAGCAAAACAAAAACAAATATTGCCAGGAACTTGACCAATGTTTCTTAACCTGGAGGTTGAGGATCTCTATGTGTCCTCATATTGTCCCATAATTCAAAAGTCTGTGAAAACAAAATTTTGTGCTTCCATTTTGATAACAATCTAAATAAAAATATCAATACAAACATAGTCATCTGCATGAGCATGGGATTCCACTGGCAGACTTGTGCATGAGTGTATTTACATTGAGAGGTGCACCACGTCAAGGGCAAAGGATAATAGTGCATATCATGAAATGTTTGTAGCCATTTCAATGGAGAAAAGTGGAAGGAAAATCAAGCTACACTCTGGTCATAATGGTGTTGGCAAATGCCTCAGCAGATTAAAGTGCCTGCAAGCAGGTGCAGAGGCTCTAATACCTGTGCCTTTGCTAAGTGAAATATTAATACTGGTGGAAAAAGCACAATCAAAGGTTTGGCAAATAACACTGAGTTATTTTTCAGTGAAAAGAGCATATATTCTAAATTGGCCAATTCTTGGTAGCTTATTAAAATAGTAAAATTATTACAAAAGAAATGCCTGTTATTTAAATGATAATTGACAATGAGTAAAATAATCATGAGCAAAACATAATTATACCCCCCTGTCCTCCTCTAATACATTCAGCATTGACCATGTAAGTTCAACCAAAAATCTGTTTCTTAAACTGTCATTAATTTGACTTTTATTGGTTGTAGTTTTGTTTTTATTTAATTGGTAAATTTGTTTTGGTTTTTATAATTGTATAACATATCTAGCTTTATTGCTTTATGCATTTAAGGAATTCTAGAATAAAAAATAATATGTAATGCTAGAAGTCTGCGACAATTTATTTCCTTTCAATCAAAATATTGCACAAGTCAAACAGTGAATTGGAGTCTAAAATCCTCTGTTATAGAAATTAATGACTGTAGGATACAGGAAGGAGGAAAGGGAGTGATGGGGTGATCCGAGATCATTATAAGGCTTTTCATTATAATCATTACACAATTTTTCTCGGCAGAGAAATTCTAGATGATCAAGAATGGAATGTGATCATGTAAATTCAGACTATAAAGGGAAGCATCTCACACTTACTTGGCTGTATCTCATTACTCAGAAGTCAGTAAGAGCGAGAAAAAGCTAGCAGTTACCACTTAGTCAAATAAAAACTGTCATCCACGTGGGATTCATGGCAAAACTGCCCTTCATATTTTTTTGAACTGCAAAACATACACATCTGAATAATTAACACAGTAGTTCATTGCAGGAAACTAGCTGAAAAATATTTCCCAGTGATTGATGACAGCTCCCATTTTTTTCCAAGCCTAGATAATGACAAGGATATTTCAAAGTTCCAAGGAAGATGGGGAGAGATGACCTTTTAAATGGGTAATATTTGTTCTTAGCCTGGCATCCCCTTCCCCTCTATGAATAAGCAGAGTGTTCTCCTTGCATTTAAATCTACTCCTTTAAATAATCACATGATTCCAGAAGAAGGGGCAGAAGTGACAGAAATAGTGCAACAGGGATCCCATGTCTGTAACGTGTATGCTCTGCTAAGTTAACACCTGGTCATGTAAAACTAGGTTTCTGAATTGTGGAGTCAGATAGAAATGGTCATCAGCAGGTGGTTAGACTGCTGGGTCTAAACCAAGGCAATGCAGCATTTTGAAGGGCCCTCAGCCTTTGAGCAGCCCCGACGTAGGTGGCACCACATTGTTCACGCCTTCATCACCCTTTTAGTTGTAGTGTGAAGGATGCTTCTCAAAAAAGTAAAATCTTATAGGTGGGGGAGGGCACCCGATCCAACAGCAACTGCACAGGGTGCCGCAGATGCTCGGTGGGAGGGCTTGGCTCTGGCACACACTAGTGACTCGCTGCAGCAATGTGTGTCTCTTTTTTACACATTTCACTGAAGGTTCAGACAGAAACATAAAGATACAGAAAGGAAAATGACATTTGGATTTTGAGGGCAGTTACTAGGTCCCAGGAAATGCTCTAGACATGTTTATGCAACCTTAGAATACATCTATGAAATACTACCAAATTCCCATTTTTCACATAAGAAAACTGAAGCCAGAGAGAGGTTAGAAAGCCTTACACAATAACAAGCCATCATGCCAACTCAAGTAACTTCATTCCAGAACTTCAGTGAAGCTGCCATGCTGTCATCTATGCGGGAAAGAGTGTAGTCTTGAAGTGGTGGGGAACCTATGGCATGCGTATGAGTTGCTTTTCTTTTAAGATAAAAGCTGTTCATACATGAGTTCTGTTTTTCTAAACTAAAGCCTCAGCATTCAGGTTTATTCCTAGTGTTGGTACTTTGCAAGAAATAAGTAGTTTTTGGGTTGTAGTTTGGGCATCCTTCTCTAAAATGTTTGCTGTTACTGCTGTAAAGGAAAAAATGGTGAATTTCTTCATCTGGGCAAGCAAAGCATCACCTCATTAGTCACCCCACAGGTAAACAACACCTCACATCCCCACACACATCCTAGAGCTTGGGAGGCCTTGTGCCTCAGTGGCCTTCCACATGTATCCAGGTTTTACAACTCCTTCTGGGTTCTTGCGAAGCCCAATTTCATCTTTCCATAACCATCTTTATAAATATATTTTTCCTGTTGCTGTGGGTACATGTCGGATCTCTTCCTTGCCTCTCACCAGAGATTCACCAAGTGACCCTGGGAGGCCAAGAATGTGCTTTGATATTGATGATGTATTCCCAATGACCATAATTCAAGAACTGCCGACTGGGAGCTTGCTAGCTCAAATGTAGAAAGTGGACGGCACAGCAACTTCACTGGAACTTATTAAGAATGCAAGATCTCATGGTCCACACAGGCATACTGGTCAGAATCCAAATTCCACCCTCTCCCCAGCCACCTGGTGATTCTTGCACTCAGTTTGGAGGCACTGCTAGAAATAGCAGCAAGCTCTAAAAAGCACTCATGTGTGGGCCACGCCCAGAGGTGCTGGCTTTGGTGCTTCCCCCTTTCTCTGAGATGATAATTTTAAGCAGGCTGTGAATGTAGCCTGGGCGTGAGGATGGTTTAGATCTCTCTAGACAAATATAATGTGAGTCAGAGTCATAAGCCACTTCATTTTACTGATCCTCTAGCATTTTCTTCTACCATACCAACTTCCAACATATGTATTTCTAGCAAGAAAAAGAGTGGTCACCAGAATATTTACTAAACTTACAGAAAAAGAGAAAGAAGAATAACCTTATGCCTGAGATGGCTATTTTTTTCAGCATAGGCTTCAGCTACAAAAAGTTAAAAAATCAAATGAGATCAACAAAATAAAATAATTTTAAATTCAGCAAATATTACTACAGCACTGATCTGCTGAACCAGAGAGGAGGAAGACAGAAAACTATACACTTCCCAAGCCAGTATTTGTTCTCTAAGTGAATGAAGTGCTTCACTACTGCTTTTTGGTAAAGCACTTTCCTTCTTTGTTTTGAATAGGATGTGTTGCTTCAGACAAATTATGCTAATACTTTCGTAAGTGAAATTTCTCAACTGGAAATCCAGACATGACTCTAGCTTTCAAGTTCCATGGGAAGTACCCAGCACGTGCCAGACCACTTGGTGAGAATACGCTAAGTGCTCTGCTTGGGAGCACTCCTCAAGCAGGGGTGCTAACGATTAGGTAGGTGATGATCTGTAATGCCCTCCTCAGCACCTGCTGATCTCACATTAGTAAGGAGAGTGTGTCAAACCTTAAATAAGAAGCAAGGAATACTTCTGCTCAAAGCTGAAGATGAGGCTGGAGCCAAAACAAAGGCTGTTCAGCAAGCCTTTGCATATTGCCTGGAAGCAATATGCAAATATTGGTCAGCAGGAAGGTTTAAGGCTGTGAAGGTCTGTGGCTGGGCAGCAGGCAGCCCTGTGAATATTACTATAGGCAGTCAGTTCAGAATGACTGTGGCTTGCCCAGTGTTTCAAGCAGTTTCATCACCAGACAATGGACTGTGAAGAGCTGGGTGTTTTCACAAAAAAACCTCCTGAGAGATCATTTGGCATAAGGCACATGGAGGTGAAAGGACCAAGATGAAAAGTTAAACATAACTGAAGAGTTTTCACCATACTCCGTCTTGTTCCTCATTTAAACAGATATCTCTTCTAGTAAAGTTTTATAATGCTTTGAAAATGGCCAGAAGCATTTTCCAACTCAAATCAATATCCTTTGTGTTCTGATAAGATACTGCAGGAACTTAATTAGCTGTCTGCAACTAGTTAATTAAGAGATACTGCGGTACCTTGCCCTGGAGCATTGAGCAAATGCAGCTGATAAAACTGAAAGTGGCAATATAAGAGGATTGACAGGACACAAGAGGCTAATATGTCACTTACTTTTTTATTCTGGTGGGTAGATGAGCTCAACAGAATCCCATGAATTGGTTCTTCAAAAGGCCCAATAATTGTCAGCATAAAAGGATTTGCCAGTGCTGGAAACTGTAGCAGTAAAGAGTACTCAAATTTCATTCTGTTGTATCTTTTGCCAGTTACTCCAGGACACTCTAAAGTCTGAGAGAGTGAAGACTGAGACAACTTGCAGAGCCTTGCATGGACTCTTTTTAGAAAATGTCCTTTCCCCCATGTACATAAAGCCCTTATCCTTACTCAGCACCCAGGTTGGTGAGCAAGATCTGAGTGGGGATTTCAGCTCCACTCGCTCTTTGGAAACATATGCACAGCCTTTGGCAGTATCTTTACCCTTCATCCCACCCAGAGCACTGGAAGACTGAGTTTTCTAAAGTCAGTCCTTGAAGAGAATGGATCAGACTATTGTTTCTCCTTACCTTTGAAGGGAAAGCACGGACATTCCCAAAGTCTTATCTGGTACTTGCCTGTCTACAACACAAGTTCAGTGGTGCTGTGAGTATTAACCAAAGTCTTCTCCCACTCAGACATTCTCCATCAAGAAATAATGGACAAGGTGGGTGGACGTAGTGTTGCACACTTGTAATCCAAGATACTTGGGAAGCTGAGGCAAGAGTATCACGGATCAGATGCCAGTCCAGGCCTCCCATCTTAAAAAGAAAATATAAGGGTGAAAAATGTAGCTCAGCATGCCCTAGGTTGAACCTTCAGTTGCAGAAAAGAAAGAAAGAGAGAGAGAGAGACCCACCTTTCTCTGAGCTAATTATCACCTGCTCAAGTGTGAATGGGAAATAGAGGCATAATCCAAAACCTGGGAGAGCTTACACATAGCCAACTTGAGACTACAGTCTGCAACCTCATGGAAGTGTGTGCTCTTACCCCTCCTGCCATCACTCTGAGGTGCTGTGTAACCAGATGATAGTGAAAGAAGATATACGTGGAGAAGATTAAAGTGAGCAAAGGATGTTGGGAAATCACAGACTGCCCTTTTAATCAGAAAAACAATAGCTTATCTGAACTGTTTCTCTCCATGCCCAGCAGGCCCTGTTCCCCTGTGCCAGGTCCCTTGTGTTCTGTGTGACTGCCCACATAATGATGACTTAAGGCATGTGTCAAAAGCATATCACAGATCTTCAGTCAGAATTTGAGCAGCAGAATGGGAAATCTCCATGTTCTAACAAGGCCCCCAAGTGACTTTTATGTATTCTAAAGTTTGTGAATGATTAATCTACCAGAATAAGTAGCTTACATAGTAGACACTTAGCTTACAAAGTGAACATTTATTCATCTAGTTTATCCGTTTATGGCTTCTTTTATATTTTGAGAGTGGAGGACAGTGAGTCCCAAAAGTCATTTACAGAAATATCTATTATGAAAACCTAGCATGATATAGTTCTACTTGGCTATAAACCAAAGAATAGCAATCTAACTTCCACTGGTCATAAATAATCAGTTATATACCTTTACAAAGCAATCCCATTTGAATTTATATGGCAGCAACATCTAATTCTGCCACTTCCTTGATGCCATTCATTCCTCCAGTATGGCCAGTTCATCACCTGCATAGTCCCTCTTTCTGTTTTCCACTCTTAAAATGAGGATAGAAGAAAAAAAAGTACCGGAAGGAATTTTGCTAAGGAGAAGAGTGAAAGTACAGTTGGAGAGTGAGGAGAAATTGATGAGCAGGTCAAGATGAATTGTTGAACAAAGTCCTTTCTCTGGCCACATGTGGAAGCCCATGCTAGGGTCCTTGGAGGGCTCCACAAGGTTACAGTACTGAGTGCTTTGGGTCAGACCAAGGGGTTAGCTTACTGTAAAAAGACAGTGTTCCCTTTGTCAGTGTCAGCCATGTGCCATGTGGATGGGTCATGGGGTACACTGTCTATTTTACAGTAAGTAATATTCCTAAATCAGATACAAAAGTTACATTTCTTGTTATATAGGTCTTGCTTTATCCTGGTCTTAACCATCCAGCAAAAACGAGGTATAAAAAGTAAAGCCATATTAATATGCTGAGCTGTAAAAGGCTCAAGTCAACAACTTCTGACATTGCTATTATGGACTACCAGACTATATTGGATTATTTTGCTGAATTCACACACCTACAATAATTAAATGACAATGGAATACACTTCTCCGACAAAACTAAACAAAAAAGGTGGATACTAATGGAGGACCATTTTGTATCTGTATATACAAAATAGGATAGATATACAGCTACTTTCTCTTAATTCAATGAGAAGAAAGATTTGTACTAATAGTGTTTGGACAGGATATCATGTCTGCATCTTGTACTATAAATAACCATTAAACAACGATAATATGCAATGTATTAATTATTGCAACTGTCCTACTAACCTATTTTGAAACTGGCTCATTGCTATTTCTTTCTCAAAAAAATTATTAAAAACATAATATCATTGTATCAGCTGTTCTATTGCTGATATTGCAAGTTACCACAAATTTGTTAGCTTGAAACAACACAAATTTATTATTTTATATTTTTTTTGGTTAGAAATGTGAAACTGTTCCTCTCTTGCAGCTCTAGGGAGGATGCTTTCTGGCCTCTTCCACTACTAAAGCAGTGGTGCTGAACCTTTTAAAAACCAAGTGCCCCAACAGCAACCCGAACCCACTGTCTATCGCAAATTGCAGGGTGCCACTATGCATGCTCTTACCTGATGCTAGGCTTCTGGGGCCATGCTGGGGTGACTTGGCTCCAGTGACAACAGAGAAGGTTCTGAGTGCTGCACTATGCATGAAAGGCTTACCACCACTGTTCTAGAGGCTGTCACTTCCTAACACATGACCCCAAGCCTGCATGTGTGAAGCTACCAAGCCAAGGCCCTCTCACTTCAGATCACTCTGACCTCTTTAGTCTTCTACCTGTAGGAGCTCTCATGAGTACATCAGACCCATCAGTGTAACCAAGCATGATCTCCCCATTGTAAAGTCAGTTGGTGAGCAACCTCAGTTCCACAAGCAGCATTAATTCCACTTTTCCATGTTAGGAGAGATGTCTCAGGTTCCAGACATTAGGATATGGGCCTCTTTATCTGTGTGGATTTTGGAGAGGGATTGCTCTGCTCACAGTACAGGAAAACTGTGTTAGATCTAAGGAGTGATGTGAGATGACAAAACTAAAATTGGAAATTAGTATGGTCAGTAGCATGCAAGATTAGGGCAAAAAATGTTGCAGAGAAAGGCCATATACAGTGGATCGGGCCTGAGGCAGAATTGCAACACCAGCCACAAGCTTGAAAGAGTACATACATACACACAAAATCTCAAAATTTGATATTACATTTTTCCTCAGTATCTTATCATATTTTATTATAATCATCCCTTCTTTCTTTCACTTTTCCCATCTCCTCCTTCTTCCTTTTAGTGATTTTTCTTCAAAGATACAGTTCCACATGGCTACAGAATACAGACTATCTGTATCTCAAATTCCTTCATATCCTTTAATTATTAATTTTCCTCAAAGATAAATAAAAACCAGTGACATCTGCTTTGCCCTCTTCAGGAGCACTGCATCTTATTCATTTATGAAAATTGTTATGAGAATTTTACATGTATTGTAACACCTATTATAAAGAATTCTACAGGGTCATGAACTTACTAAGCATTAAAATATAAATTCATAGAAAGTGAAATGTATAAAAATTGCTTCAGGGAAAAATGAGAGATTGGTCTGAAGTTCAGAGTCGAAGCCCTGTTGGCAGGTGCTAATGCTACCCAGAACACCCAATACTGCCTGCCAACCTAGCACAGAACCTGGATTCCTGTTCTGCATGCCTCGGTTCTGCCTGGAGGGTTTTTTTTTTTTCTTTCTTTCTTTAAGTGGAGCAGATTTCCACAGAAGTTTGTGTTTCTTTGGCATATGCTGGTACAGAAACAATAGTGCCCTCAAGTCACTGCTTTCTGCCTCCAGGCTAGAGGGACAGTCTCCTTCTGCAAGCTGCTCTTCACCTTTGCTTTAAGTTTATTTTGAATTACAGTAATAATAAATGTTGAATATGCCCTATCAAAATTTGAACTACGTAAAAATGTATGAAAGTGTGTGTCTCTGTATTTTCCTCTTCTTCATGCCAACTTTCTCACCTCCAAAAGCACTACTAAGTGGTGTCTGTCCTTGTGGATCTTTTCCTACTACAAGTGAACACAGCAGTGTCACTCTGTTGTTGTTGTTCTTGTCAACATTTTTGGTACTTAATGTTCTGTACACATATATAGTTCAATGACATTTTGATGATTGCTTCATAGTACTCCTTAGTAAGAAATGTTCAATGATTCAGCTCTTTTTTATGTATATTTGTATTATTTCATGAATGGACAAAGGATAGTAAACATATAGCAAAACCTTAGTTTGTTCTGGAAAAATTTTATAAACCAAAGCACTTGTATATTAAAGCAAATTTCTCCATAAGAAATAATTGAAACTCGGATAGTTCACTCCACAACCAAAATATTCACATAAAGTGATTATAATATTTAGCATAATACAAATAATAAAGAAAATATAAAATACATAAAAAGTATTTAACCTGAATTTACCAAAACTCATTTTGGCTGAGGGACACAAAAGAGAGGTACATCATTGTGTAGGATGACTGAAAGGTTCACCACCACTATTATTATCCTTAACAGAATAACTGCCACTATTTAATGGAATATTTTTATTTTGATCATCTTTTGTAATTTTATAGGGACAAAAAAGCAATAAAAATGATATAGAATTTCAAAATGTTGTAAGAAATTAACAATGGTTATTGTATTGCATGTTCCTATCTTTTGCAGACATGCAAAATTGATCATACTATATAAACACAGTTAAGTTTTGTGTCTAGGTGTCCCCCCAAACCCAAATGAAGTCATTGCATAGCTTCTGGAGTTTGTGATTGATTACTGTGAGTGTGGGTGCTGCCCTCAACCATGGAGCAGGTAATTTGCATTACAATGTAAGGAGGGGAAAGAGGCTAACTTGCCACCTGAGTTGCTGCCACTCTTTGTTCTCTGCTCTTTGCCTCCAACATGTAGCCATGAGGAGTTGCTGTCTTGCTCTTTGCTGCCACCATGAATGGCTGCTCTGTGCCATGTGCCACTCTACTTTGGATCCAGCTGACTATGGATGGAAACCTCCATAAACTGTGAGCTTTTAAATAAACCTTTCCTTCCTTCATTTTGAATGTTGGGTATTTGTCTCAGCACCTAGAGAAGAGTGACTGAGACAAGCAATAATTATTCCTTTTCAACTAATAGAAATTAGAAGTACAATTATCTTAGCTATATTTTGTATATGCACATACCTTCTTTTTCTTTTCAATCTGTTGGCATTTTCTTTTGAGGTGGCAAAACTTTTCTTTTTTTTTTTTTTTTTTTGGCAGAAACAGGGATTGAACTCAGGTCTTTGTACTTGCCAGGGAAGCTCTTATTCTACTGAGCCATCTCTCCAGCCCCTAAAATTCCCCTTTTTTTTCTTAACCAGCTCACACTAAGGGTGAGATAATGTGGCATTTAGTGCTGGGGATTGAACTGTGCTCCCTATTGCTTTGCCTATGCTTGCCTATGCAGGTGCTTTAGACTACTGAGCTGTCCCTGCAGCCCAAAAATCTTTTTAATGAAATGAGATTCCAGTTGTTGATACTTTGAAGTATTTCCTGTGTAATTTGATTTTTGTTCATGAACTCTTTGCCTACCTCTTCTTTTATCTTTTCCCCCACCCCAGTTGTTGTTTTCT
>PVKA01000248.1:61771-204661 GCA_004027165.1 Ctenomys sociabilis
TTTTTTTTTTTTTTTTTTTTTTTTTTTTTTTTTTTTTTTTTTTTTTTTTTTTTTTTTTTTTTTTTTTTTTGTCTTTTTGAGACAGGGTCTCACTATGCAGTTCAGGCTGGCCTTAAGCTCACTTTGTAGCTCAGGCTGGTCTCAAACTCACAACAATCCTCCTGCCTCAGCCTCCCGAGTGCTGGGATTACAAGCATGCACCACCACGCCCGGCTCGCTCTTTCACTTTCTTGCACTAGGGAGATAGTGTGATGCTTACAGATACAAGTCTGATTTATTTCACTTATGAGTATGGTCTCAAGTTGTATCCCTTTACTATAAAAACCTTGAGTTTGTCTTTCTATATAGCCAAGTAATACTTTTGTATAAAAATACCACATCTTTTTTATTCATTCCTCATTTGATGAGCACGAGAATTGTTGCCAAGATTTAGCTATTAAAAAACGTGCTACTATAAACATAGGTACACATATGTCACTTTGGTGTAATATTTTCAGTTCTGGAAAAATATGCAGGAGGGGGGAATACCTGGGTCAAATGGGAACTCTAATCCTAGTTTTTTTTAAAGAATCTCCATGCTGATTTCCACAGTGGTTGTATCAGTCCACACTCCCCACCAACACAATGGAGAAGGGTTCTTTTTTCCAAACAGTCCCTCCAGTGCTTGTTACAGATTGACTTCTTGATGATAGCCATTTTTCTGGGGTAATCTCAGTGTTGTTTTAATTTGCATTTCTCAAATGACCAATGATAATTGAACACTTTTTCAGATATTTATTTGCCTTTTTCATTTTTTTAATCTGAGAAGTATATATATTCATCTCACATGAGCATTCCTGGATTGGGTCTTTGAATTATAGGTGCCTGATCTTTTTTCTTATTCTTTATATATTCTAGATAGAAATCCTTTGTCTGAGGGATGGTTGGCTAAATATTTTCTCAATCCATCAGTTTTCTTTTCACTCTGTTGGTGATTTCTTTTGATATGTAAAAACTCTTCAAAAAGATCAGATCCTGGTTGTTGATTCTTTGAAGCATTTCCCATGCAGTTTTTTTTTTTTTTTTTTTCATGAGCTCTCTGCCTATGTCTTGAACATCTCTACCTACTTTTTTGTCCACAAGATTTGGTGATTCTGTTTTATTATTGAGACCTTTAATCCACTTTAACTTTAGTTTAGTTTATGGTGATAGACATGGGTCTTTCTTTGGCCTTGGGCACATGGGAAGCCAGTTTTTGCAACACCATTTATTAAAGGGACTTTCTTTCTTCCAGTAAACATGTTTGGCCTCTTTGACCCCTTTGATAAGGTGGCTGAGTGCATTTGTAATTGTGTGTGCATCTTCTAATCTGTTCTCTTGATTTTTAGATCTTATTTGTTTTTTTGCTTGTTTTCTGCCAGTATGCTAATTTTATAAAGGTAGCTCACCTGAGTTCATCTAATTTTAACAAGGGATTTATGCAATGGCACTTATTTTTGCCTTCTTTTGAAGATTTCATGGAAATGTGACATTGCATTATCATTAAAAAGATTTATCACACATACTGCTTCATTTGTATTTGGTTGATAATTTCCTCAAAATTTTGCACTGTTTCCCACATTTTTCATATTTTCTTAATTTCATTTGAAGTAAGGGATTTCTCCACCTTTTACTCTTCTCTGTGGATGACCCTACCTCCATAATGACTTGATGTTAAGAAATGATCATCCACAATCCCACAGTGAAAATGAGAAAGAAAGAAGAAAAAAAAAAAAAGGCTAAGGAGGTAGAGTATGGAAAAAGGAGAAGAAGAGGAGGAAAAGAGGAAGATGAAAAGGAAAAAGAGGAAGAACCGTCACTGACTCAGTTGTGATCATGTGCTGGTAGAATGTAGCATATATTCCCTCTGTTCCAAACGTTGGTAGAACCTCATTCCTAACTGAATCCTGATTCTGGTCTTTATATCCCATTTGCCTAATAATATCCTTGTCTTCTGAGCTCAAACGAGAATCACTCATCAAGATCTGTTTCCAGCTTTCTAAGACTTCTCTAGCCTATTTTTCTGAAATTTGCTAACTCTTCCCGTAAACCAGTTCCTGAAGCTTCTAAACCACACAGTCAGATACTATCACAGCAGTGATCTACCCCTCAGTACTGAGTATCTGTATTAGTATTCTGAATTAGTCAGTTTTACTTGGACATAACACCCAACAATCACAACTAACTAGTGAAAGAAAGACCTATTACACCCACAATGCAGATGTTTACTCCATAGTTTACTGGTTCTCAGACGTGAACATCATCATAGAATGCAGTTTAAAGCTACTTGCTTCAGGACATCTGAGAAGCAGACCATGGACACAGTGAGAGCAATATAGTACCCAAGGTAACAAATCTATGAGCCATTCATACACACCCAGGAGCATACTCTACTAATCTGTTAGGTATTTCTTAATCCAGGGAAATTGACATGTTGGGATGAAAGACCAGAGTGTCTGGTCATTTAATTCACTTTGCTTTTCATCTGATCAGTTATAAGCTTGAACATCTCATAGATTATTGTAGCATTTCCTGTAAAGTCTCTTAGGCTCCTGAAGATATCCTGGATTATTACTGTGGCTGCTAACACTAGAAGATCACATGGAGCTAATGTGAAACAAAGCAAACTGAGATCTGAAGAAGCAGGGCAAAACCACTATTCAGACTCCACAAGAGGCTTCTCCCCATCTTTCTACATGTTTTTAATTCCCTCTCCATCAACTATTAAGGGGCTCACAGGAAGTACATCAGGTCTTCCCTGTACCCATGGGATCTCTCAGACCAAAAATCAAGCACCCTCATGAGTGAGACTTTCTACCGCACCCTGGGGACCCCTGAAACCTTTGGAGCCCTTGCCACCAAGCCCACCAAGTGAGTAAGAACTACTGCAACTGTCTCAGGACCCCCATATCCAGCCCATCCCGAAGCCAGATAGAGTGTGGGAGAGCTTCCAGCTTCCCGTGCCGAAGGGATCCCTCCAGAACAAAACTCAGGCACCTGGGTGAGTGAGACTCTTTACTGTACCATCAGGACCCTTGCAACTCTCCAGAGCCCAAGCACCCAAGCCCGCTGAGTGAGTGAGAACTATTGCAATTCTCTCGGGACCACCAGATCCAGTCCAAGTCCAGACGCAGCTAGCATGTAGGAGAGCCTAGCGTGTAGGAGAGCTGCATTCCCCTGTGCTCCCTGGGCCAAGGGCAAAACAGAGAGGCATCAGAGGTTCACTGTTGTGCTAGAGGGGCATAACATGTTCACCTCCTAGGGCTGCAGCAGGAAGTAGCTGAACACAACAGCTAGACCCAGGCCAGGTATAACTGGATAAACTCAAACTTAATAGATCTGCTCCCGAATGTCAGTAGATGCTAAGATTATAACTACTCCAAAGCCCTACACCAAAGGTCAGATGTCAGTGTTATGTGAAATGACAAAGACAAGGAGTAAAATGAAATCTCAGGCCTTGAGACCACCCATAACAAGAACAGAGGACACTAGCTCAGCGGAAATGAATGAATTAACAGTGTTGGAAGAAAAGAAACAATAGCAGGAAGGTATAGAGGAACTCAGGGTAAAATTAATTCCTGAAGTGAGAAAAGAAATGTCTGAATTCATAGAATCTGAAGTAAAGAATCTAATACAGAAACAGAGGGGTAAACCCAGTGCCCACCCAGAACAAGTGCAGAGGACATTAGCTCAGATGAAATAACACTGTCACAAAGAAAGAAGAAACAGCAGAAAGGTATAGAGGAACTCAGAGAAAAATTAATTCTGAAATTAAAAAAAAATCTCTGAATTCATAGCTTCTTAAGTAAAGAATCAAATAGGACATATATGTAGGAAACCCAATCTGAAAAATCTCTGCAGTACAATAATCAATAACTGCCTATAAAGAAGACATTGATAAAAAATAGAGGAGATTAGAAATATGATGGATTCCTTGAATGATCAGTACAGTAAAGAAATAGATTGCATGAAGCAGAGTCAAACAGATATAAAGGATTTTAAAATATCAACCACAAGTATGCAAAGCCCTTTGAGTAAAAGTGAAGACAGAGTTTCAGATCTTGAAGATGCTGGTGCAGCTAGTGATAAGGTGATAAAGGATCTCTTAAAAATAACTAGGATGCAAGAAAAAATAATTCATCATCTGCAAGATGATGCAAAGATGAACAATGTGAGGCTAATAGGCATCAATGAGAAATATGGATTCAATACAAATGATATAAAAAGAATAGAGGCAGAAGTAATAGCAGAAAATTTCCCAAATTTGAGGAAACAATCTGACATTCAGGTAACCAAAGCATACATAACACCAAATAATGTCAACCCAACTAAAAACACACCCAGACGTGTAACAGTCAAGCCCACAGAAATTCAGCACAAGAATAATATACTGAAAGCTGCTAGAGAAAAGAAGAAGATCATATTCAAAGGAAAAGCCATGAGAATCATGGCCAATATCCCTTCACAAACCATGAAGGCAAGAAGAGCATGGAGAAGAGTACTTCAAGTCCTCTACGAAAACAAATTACAGCCTAGACTACTGTACCCTGCAAAGTTCTCTTTCCATTTGATGGTAAAGTGAAATACTTTCATGACAAAGAACAATTAAATAATTTCATAATGACAAAGCCAACCCTACACAGACTACTGAAAGATGTTCTAGAAAGGGACCAAAATGATCAGAACTCAACGAATGAGAAGAGAAGGAACCCAATGAATAGGGCAAACAATTAAATACAGCATAAAAAGGTTTATAACAGCAGGTTTATAACATGTCAATCACAAGACAACACATCCCAATTATAACCATCAGTGTAAATGGACTCAATTCACCAATTAAGAGAAATAGACTGGCACAGTGGATTAGGAAACAAAACGCAACAATCTGCTGTATATAAGAAACACACTTAACTCAAAAAGACATTCATATGCTTAAAGTCAAAGGATGGAAAACAATACTACATAGCCCATACCTCAGAAAAAAGCAGGAGTAGCAAGCTTATTCTCAGACAGTCTCAACTTCAAACAAAAAATGAACAAATGAAATAAAGAAGGCCACTATATACTGGAAAGGGAAACATTCAAGAGGAAGAGGTAACACTTGTAAATATGTATGCACCAAATAAAGGAGAACCCAACTATGTAGGACAAATCTTAATGAACATAAATACCTAATATCCAAGAACACAATCTTAAAAGGAGAACTTAACACCCCCTTATCTCAAAAGATAGGTCAATGAGACAAAAAATTAGCAAAGAAGTAGCAGAACTGAACCAGAATTTGGAACAAATGGACTAAGTGGACATATACAGAGCATTCCACCCAAACACAGGAGAATATACATTTTTTTTCAGCTGCACAAGAGTTGTTCTCTAAAATAAACCACTTACTAGTCCATAGCTCATGATTAAGTATATGCAAAAAAATAGAAATCATCTCATGCATATTATCTGAACACAGTTCAACAAAACAAACCAGAAAAAAACCCTAAGAAATTGGAAATTATTATTTTTTAAATTTATTTATTTTTTATGTATAATTAATTATAATTTTTGATCAATTAATACATTATAAACTGTTTTCATAATGTTTTGGTTTCATACAAGGTGCATAAATGATAGTATAATTTCAGAAATTATTATAGCAGATGTCCCTTATCAGTAAATTACAAGAGTGTAGCTGTTTACTTATCTTATTTTTTATACCTGAATTATATAGTACTTGGAAATTAAATAACACCCTACTCAGCAATTAATGAGTCACAGATGGAATTAAACAAGAAATTCAACAATGTCTACAATTCAATGAAAATTCAGCCATAACTTATTGGAATTTATGGTATGTGAAGAAAATCATAAAGGTTAGAGCAGAAATTAATTTAATTGATATGAAGAAGACAGTTCAAAGAATTAACGATTCAAAAATCTGGTTCTTTGAAAGAATAAGTAAAATTGATAAGCCCCTAGCTAACCTCATCAAAAAGTGGAAAGAAAAAATTCAAATACAAGGAATAAGTTATGAAAAAGGTATAAATACCACAGACCCAGTGGAAACGCAGAAGATTATCAATAGATTTGAGAATCTATATACTCACAGAATAGAAGACAGGGACTAAATTGACAGATTCCTTGAAAGGTACAAAAAACTCTCAGTAAATCAGTTGCAGCCAATGAAAGAAGAATTGTAATAAAAAGCCTTCTGACAAATAAAAGTCCAGATCCTGGTAGATTCACAGATGAATTCTACAAGAAATTTATGAAAGATATGATCCCTACACTCCTCAAACTCTTCAATGAAATTGAAAAGGAAACAGTCCTCCTTGACAAGTATTATACTGATTCCAAAACCAGAGAAAGACACAACCAAAAAAGAGAACTACAGTGCAAACATCCTCATGAACATAGATTGCAAAATCCTCAATAAAATACTAGCAAATAGAATACAACAAATCATCAAGAAGATCATACAACATGACCAGGTAGGGTTAAACCCAGGATGGGTTCAACATTTGAAAGATCTATAAATGTTATACACTATATCAATAAAGCAAAATCTAAAAACCTCATATCATTACAATTGATGCAGAAAAAGCTTTTTAAAAAAGTCCAACACTCATTCATGTGAAAAGTCCAATAGAAAATTGGAATAGAAGGCCTTTACTTCAATTTCATAAAAGCCATCTATGGCAACCCAATGACTGACATAATTCTAAGTTGGGAAAAACTGAAATCTTCTACTCTCAGATCTGGTATAAGACAAGGATATCCTCTATCACACCTCCTGTTCAATGTAGTTCTCGAATCATTAGCTAGAGCCATTAGACAACAGGGAGAAATGAGAAGAATAAGAATAGGTAAAGAAGAAGCTAAATTATCATTATTTGCAGATGACATGATACTTTATTAGAAGTCCCAAAAAACTCTACCAAAAAGCTACTAGAATTGATACACAAATTTAGTAGCATAGCAGGATACAAAGTCAATACCCAAAAGTTGATAGAATTCCTCTACACAGATAACAAAAACACTGAGACAGAAATTAGAGAAACAATACCTTTTACAATAGCACCATGGAAAATGAAATACCTTGGAATTCATCTAACTTAAGAAGTTAAAAGTCTTTTCACAGAAAATACAGTATTGTAAGAAAAGGTTTCATAGAGGATTACAGAATATGGAAAAAATATTCCGTGCTCCTGGATAGGAAGAACTAACATCATGAAGATGACCAATCTTCCAAAATCATTGAACAGAATTAATGCAATCCCTATCAAATTGCCACCAACTTACCTCCCAGAACTAAAAAAATTTTTGCTAAAATTTATTTTAGGAAATTTATTTTGAACCAGAAAAGAAATAGAATAGCAAAGGCAATCCTGGCCAACAAAGACAAGAAAGGAGGGCTATAATTCCTCACTTGAAATTATACCACAAAGCTACTGTGAAAAAATCAACATGGTATTGTCAATGAAATAGACCTGAAGATCAATGGAATAGATTAGAAGATGCAGAGGCCTCTACAGACACATTCAGCCTCCTGATCTTTGATAAAGGGCCCAAACACAGTTACTGGAAGAAAAATAGCCTCTTTTATAGATGGTGCTGAATAAACTGGCTCTCTACATGTTGAAATCTAAAACTTGACCCAGGCCTATCACCATGCACTAAGCTAACATCCAAATGGATTAAAGATCTAAACATTAAAAAGAAACACTAAATCTCCTGGAAGAGAAAGTAGGAGGAACTCTTGAAGACATATGGGTAGGCAAAGAGTTCATGAACAAACATGAAGTCACATAGGAAACAGTTGAAAGAATTAACAACTGGGACCAACTCTTATTGAGAAGTTTTTGCATGTCAAAAGAAATTACCAACAAAGTAAAAAGACAACCCACAAATTTCAAAAAAATCTTAACAAGCACTCAGACAGAGGTCTGCTCTCTAGAATTTATAAAGAACTAAAATACATTAGAGGCCTTAAATATAAAGACCCAATCCAGAAATGGGCATCCAAGGTAAACACATACTTCTCAGAGGACGAATTTAGAGAGGTGAGTAAATATATGAAAAAAGATCCACATCATTAGCCATCCATGAGATGCAAATTAAAACAACACTGAGATACCACCTTACCCCAGAAAAAATGGCTAACATAAATAAACTAATAACAAATATTGGAGAGGCTGTGGGGAAAAGGAAACACTTCTCCACTGCTGGTGGGAATGTAGACTGGTGCAACCATCATGGAAATCAGTGTGGAGACTCCTTAAGAAACTAGGACTGCAAATCCCATTCAAGACAGCTATCCCCCTACTGGGAATTTTCCCAGAGGAACTGAAAACATCATACCATAGTGATATATGTATACCTATGTTTATAGCAGCACAATTTGTGGTAAGCAAATCTTGTAAACAAGCAAAATGCCCATCACATGAGGAGTGGCTGAAGAAGATAAGGTATTTTTATACAATGGAGTATTACTTAGCTATAAAGAATGATAAACTTGAAGCATTTATATTTAAGAGGATACCACTTGAAGATATACTGCTAAGTGAAACAAATCAGACCCACATGTGCAAATATTATATATTTTCCCTAGTGTAAGAAATCAAAAGAAGAAATACAAATAGAAAGGTGTAACACAAATAAAAGGAAAACAAGATTTGAGGATTGGACAAAAAGAATGTAAGGAAAAAAGTTGAGAAACAGGACAGGGACAAAGCCATACATTTGTACACACAAGATGGGCAAGGCAATGATCCCAAGAAACATCTGCCAGTTTTTGAAAGTAGCATGTAATTGGTGGGATTCTCATATTTATACATGCTGATACCTGTGAACCAAGCACCTGCACTGAAGATAGAAATGTGTTATAGAAGGGTCATGCTTGGAATGCCTGTCATTCTGATCTGCTAAATGCATACTTCTTGTCATGACATACCAATTATTACCATAGTGTCTCCTAAGTACATTTTTTGCTTTTCTAAATGGGTAATAAATGAAAAGAGAAAAGACACAAGAAAAAAATGTTACAAAACTGTCCTGCCATAATTCTGTATATGGTTAGATTTCTAAATTTCTGTGTAAAAATATGTGTTTATTCCTATTTTTAAAATTTTTTTCCTCATATTCTATAAGGGCTTAAATTTCAATACATCAATACTTAATGGAGAAACCTATTCCTCTTAATGCCTAAGATGTTTGATATTTAGATAGATAGATAGATGATAGATAGATAGATAGATAGATAGATAGATAGATAGATAGATAGATAGATAGATAGATAGATAGAGAGTAAACTGAACTACATGTGTTGCAAGATAAAAATAATCAGCTTCTCTTCTGGTAAGGTTAACAACCTAAGTTTAATGATCAAAAATTGGAGAAAAGGAAGGGCTGCAAGGTCATCAACATTTTGGCCCTAGCCTTTCAAGGTCAGTGAAGACACAGTACATAGGAAAACCTGTACTGTAACATCATGTAACTCAGTTGGGCCCCAAGTTTTCTAATCAAGGAGATTATGGAGCCATAGAAGAATGTGATCAATGATGTATAGTGTGCCTAAAGAGAGTCACATGGAGAGAAAACTTTCTCTCAGTCTTTCAAAGAAAGCAAATTGGTCAAGCAATGACCATAATTCATCCATGTGGCTGACACTGACAAATAATCTACAAAGTGTGGTACAGGGTCACAAGATAAATCCTGAGCGGGCTTGACTGACCTTATCAAATACAAATTTACATTTCTTGTTATATAGGTCTTGCTTTATCTTGGTCTTAACCATCCAGCAGAAAAATATTAAAACAAGGTATATAAAATAAAGTCACATTAATATGCTGAGCTGTAAAAGGTCAACAACTTTTTTGGGTAACCTACTACTATTGTGGACTGCTGGACTCTGTTGGAGTGTTTTGCTGAATTCAAGCACCTATAATAATTGAATGCCAATAGAATGCCCATCTCTGACAGGACTAAACACAAAAGGAATACAAATAGAGGACTATTTTGTATTTGTATATACAGAATAGTTAGGATAGATATGCAGTTGCTAGGAAGATAACAATGTAAAATGTATTAATTATTGAAACTGTCTTATTAAAAAAAGAAGTGTGTGATTAATAATACTTCTCAGCACATTTTTTAAATGATTAAAAAAGCACATTTTTTTTTCTATGTGTACTGTCTCTGCTTCCCTAAAAGACGTGACTTCATGTGTCCCTCATATATGGTGTGATTTTATTTTGTTGTTTTGAAACTTGGAAATTCATTTCTCAAATAGTATGAGCCTAAAAAGTACCAAGCTCATAATGAATGTTTATACCTTTCTTTTAATTTCTTTCATAATTAAAGCAGTTTATGGTGCTGTAATTTATTAAACAATAAATTCCTTTTTGAAGAAAAAAAGGAAGTATATCAGTAGTTTTTACCATGCATGTCATCAGGTTTGGGAGCTATTTTAGGCTTCTCAGCCTTAATCTCTGGAAAGATTATTGGGCAGTAACCCACGAGAATTTATTAGATGGCATAAAACAAAGTATATGGACTTTAGAGTTAATCAAAGCTAAATCTTTCTTCTATAAAATTCATGATCTTGATCAAATCACTAAATGGTGCTATTAAAGGTGCTCCCAGGATCGCTCTAAGAATTAAATGGAGTATGTAGAATATGATGGACTCAATAATTCTGTCTTTCTGCTTGTGATGAGGCTCCCTGAATGCCTGGAGTCTCCCCTTCCACCCACAGGACCTCAGTGCCAACTGGCACAGTCCTGTCCTCTGCTTGAGTCATGGTGCAGGACCTGATTTTTGGTGTCTGTCCAGTCAGCCAGTTTTTCTGAAGGTTGAGTTTTTGTCCTTGCTCTTTCTCCTCCTATGTTTAGAGTTCTTAAAGGGGACAAGTCTTCCTGATTATCATCCTTCTCCTGTAACTTAAAAGGCATCTTCTTCCTTTGGAGGCACAATGTTAAGCATTCTGCTTTCATTAACAAGTCTCCTATTTGGACATGCTGCTTAGTTTTATTACTAAGACGATGAAGGTACTTGAGTACTACATAATCATAATCATAAGAAATGAAAATGTTTATATATGTTTTGCAGAGTGGCTGTCTGTATCAGAATATTCATTCTGCTTCTCAGTACCAAATCACACTGGTTGAGAACAAAATAAATTTTGCTTTTATAGTTCAAGTGCCATTGAATGGGCTCAGCAGATAGAAGAAGCACAAATCTACAAGATCACCTAGGGATCAAGTCTTCTTCTGTCTTCTTCTGTCAAATTTTAGAATTCTACTCTTGATCTTATGGCAAAAGTACCCTCTGCTATAGTCAAACATAATCCTGTGCAAAGGAGTCAAGAGAACATGTAAGCAAGTAACTTGCTTTAGGGCACATGGTCTGGAAGTTGCTGACATCATCTTTCTACATCTGTCCTTGGGCAGAACCTAGTTGTTGCTCAGCTACACTTTGCTAAGGGAAATGGGGATATGTAATTTTTAATTGAATAGTTATGTATCCACTCTGGTCTCCAGAGCTTTCTCTGTTACCAAATTCATTGTGCCATATGTAAAACATTCAGCTTATTTTGCATTAATATTGTAAGTTGTTTCCCCATGTCATCAATAATATTCAAAAACAATTTGTAATGACTATGTAATGCTCTACATAGGGCATTATTTCCTTACTGAAAAACACGTAGGTTTCTCCCAAGTAGGATTTTATGAGTGGTTCTGCAGTCAACATCTGCTATATTAATCTTTATTTGTTCCTCTGGTTATTTCCTTGGAAATAATTCTCATAGATTGTTTTAAAAAGGAATTGCACTAATAAATTTCTCTCTTCTCAGTGAATGACAGGGTCAGATTGCCACCATCCTGAGCAATATTTTGTGTGTGTGTGTGTGTGTGTGTGTGTGTGTGTGTGTGCGTGTGCGCATGAGCTTGTATGTACTCATATGTGCTCGTGGGCCCCTCCTGCAACTGCCCACCCTTAAAGGATCCTCTAAATACTGTGACACAAAGGCTTAGAGCTAGATTAGGTCACAGAGGCAGCCATGAGCCCCTTTAGGAACCAGCTGCATCACTCCAGGTGCTGCCCCACTGTCCATCCCATACATCAAAGGCCAGAAGCCTCTGTAGGGGCATGAAGAGCTCTGCTTGGCAATCAGAATGCTACCCAGTCTCTGTTGTGCCAGGTCCCTCTCTCAAGGAGGTTATGCACTGATGTGTGCACCATTCCCTCCTTGCAGCTGACACTGGCATTGCGGTCTCTCCTCCTCCTCCTCATTACTGAGGATTTTCCTACCTGGTTCCCATCCTGTTCCCAGCACATGCTGGTCTCTGCCCTCTGTAGCCCTTTCCAACTCCTCCCTAGCTACATTCAGCTGCCTCCTGTCCTAGCTCAGGCTTAGTATTCTCAATAATTTGATCTTTTATGAATCTTTGAAACTTTGATCAACTGAAAATTGTATCTAATTATAATTTTGAATTTCATTTCTTTAAGTAATGATGTATTTATTTCATTAATTACGTATCTTAACAAATTCCAAGTTTTTATTAGCTGCTTGTATTATATCTCTTAAGAATTTTTTTGCCCATTTATTGTCTTAGGATTTTTCTCATGTGTAAGACATCCAAATAGGAGACTTGTTAATGAAAGCAGAAACAGCTTTATGCCTCTAAAGGAAGACGATGAGGCAGATTATAGTGGGATGATAATCAGAAAGACTTGTCCCCTTCAAGAAACTCTAAGACAGAATGGTACCAGAGCCTGTATAACTGGTTTCACGGAAGAGCCAATAGGAAAATGTATGACAGCAACTCTTTTTTCTTCTTCCCATGCATTTTGGTTTCTTCTGGACAAGCTCTGCGGCTTTGATACTCGTGTGTGTTGGGCTGCAAAGGAACCACAGCACGAGAGGACCCAGTGTTTCTGCTTACTACAATCTTACTTCCTTCATGATGCTAATGATCAGCAGAAATTACATTTATGAGGATTAAACTCAGGGCTTTGGAAACAGGAAAGCATCTTTCACTGAGATACTTTTCCAACCCTCTTTTATTTTGAGACAGTTCGGCTGGCTATTTTTCCCAGGCTGGCTTTGAATGATCCTCCTCCTCAAGTATCTGGGATTACAGGTGTATACCATCCCACCTAGTATCTAGACTCTTTTTTTACTGCTAATTCTTCTAAAAGAGAGTGTCAGGCAGGCAGTAAATGTTCAATTAATATTTTCTAGATAACTAAATGAACCTGTTTCTCTCACTGCCAGCGGTTCTTGATGATGTTGGAACCACAACATCATTGGAACCGCAATCTACAATGACCTATTTTCTAATTATAAAACGTGAAGCCACCACACGCATCCCACATCTGTGCACTGAGTCACTAGTGCTTCTAGTCTCTCTCTGTGTGCCACGCTCATAATCCTAATTCAAAGTGATGTCAACAGTCACTCCTTAGCATCCCACTGCAATCTGTCACACACCAGATACAGTTCTCCTAAGCTTTATAGTAGCTAATTAGCAATAAAAAAGAGGAAAAGAAAAGAGGAAGCATGTCATGATCTGGCTGCCTACAGCACATTGTTCTCATGCAGAAAAAACTCCAGGCACCTGACCTTCTGGTTAGAAGCCCTGAGCTAGCAACAAGCTGTGTTGATAACAGAGAATTTTTTAATATCTTCTGCCAGATGATGTGCACTTTTCCAAGCCAGAGGGTGGAGCAGATAGAGGACACGACTGTGCTTCTGGGTTCAGTACCACTGATCTGGTAGTTTTTAGAATCACTCTCAACTCCACCATACAGTCGTCTTGTATCTTGCTAATAATAACTGCTGCAATTAAAAAATACATATTTCAAGAGGAATATTCATGGATTGTGAAGAGAGGACAGATATATGATACTTAGCTAGTTGGTGTCTAATTTTAAATTGATTTTCTTTATGTGCAGTAAGGGGTATCAGGTATCGCACATGTTTTTCTCAGGTATCTAGTTCTGATGTATTTCTGTTGTTTCAAAATTATCACAAAAAGTTTTGAATGCATTTTAATTTTGAAATTAATTCCACTTTAATAACTCTTATGATCTGTAGGATAAGAGTAGCCATTTTGAAACCAAGTAATTACATAATTAAAGTTGCAGGTTTTTTCATGAATTAAAAAGAAGGAAGAACATGGGTGTTTTGGGAATATAGGCTGAGTGCACCCTAGTGAAAATATAAGCTATCTTTCTGAAGTTCTTACAAACTATGACAGTCTCCACTTCTGTTTCTCTTCTTATTCTACTCTGCTTCTTTATGAACTGGATAGAATACATACCACCCCATTTCAATATTGCATCCTGATCACCATCAGCCACCACCTCAGACTCAAATATTTCCATAGTAAACCAAAGGGGAACACTTCTTTTCACTTTCTTCCATTGTGAGTATTCCTAGCAACTTGTGGAAGAACTGTGTGATACACCAGCTGAAATTTTTACTGGCTCAGGGATTCCCTAGTACAGTTGGCTAAAAAAAAATCAAACCTCTTCACATATTCCATCAAATTCCCATGTCCAGTGTCTATTGGTAAGGATCTCTGATGTGGCCAGCATCCAGCATGGTTAAAACCGAGGGTATTTTAGTTGTCTCTTTGGTCTCTTCCAGACTTGCCCTAGAATGGACATCTGGGGAACAAGTATTTATCCACCTGAGCATAATTAAGCAGGGAAAGATATGTACCATGATAAACAAGGCTCTGACTCTACAAAATAACACTCAAAGGGAGCATGACAAAGCATGTCTTCTCCTAAGTCTTGCTGCCCAACTATTGATTGAGTAGCTACATCAAATTTCACCTCAGTAATTAATGTTCTTTAAAAATTGGTGACCCAACAGTTTATAGAAAGGCTAGCCTAGGAATCTAAGATGTTCTTCCTACTATTAGTCTCCAGAGATATCTGATTTTTTGAATACAGGAAATATTGGAATCTTGAACGCCTATGAAATTAGAACTTACAAAGCCTATCTTGCTCTGGGTAAGATGAAAATAATCAAGACATAAATTGATCTTCATTAAAACTATCTTTTGGTAGCATAGGAAAATCACCAGCATTGGTACACAGCAATCTAAAACAGGCAAAGTAAAATGGCAGACAAATAACATCTGCTTGGAAAGAGGTTTAAAAGTTTCTAAGGTTCTTGGTCTAGAATAATAATTTTATTAAAGTTTTAGTACATCAACAAAGTGAACATGAGTAAGATCTATCCCAGTGACTAATGAATATAGAGGACTGAATAGAGACAGAACTTTCTTTTTAAATAGTATTTTAAAAGACACTAAATCTCAGATGTCCTCAGATTGTCCTTCAAAAGAGTTCAAAGAAGTGGCTTTGATAGTGATGGCTTTGAATGTGGGCAGATCTTCATTTCTAAGACAAAAGCTGAAATTCACTTGAGGGAGTGACAGCAAAGAACGGACAAAGTCTAGGGGCCAGTCAGCAAGGTCACAGAGGGGCAGGGAAGCATCAGCAAGTAGTTCCCAGCATGGTCCCAGGCATGAGTGACCAGGTCCTTCACATGGAACACTTGCTTACCTAGACTTAAGGAGTCCTTATAGCTATGCTGGTCTTGTTACTTTACATGAGATTGTCTTTTCCTCCGTTTCAGACTCATTGTGGACATCCCAGCTGCTGTATCTGTCCTCTGTGGACAAGAAACAGGGTCCTTCTATGAGAACACAAATACAGTGCATGAAGCCCAGCTGTTCTCTGCTACCAGGAGTCAGCCACTGACCATTACCCAAACCTATTGCCAGCACCTGTCTCTTCTGTGAGTAAAGAATTCTATCCAGTGCTTGATTGTGTTGTGTGTGTGTGTGTGTGTGTGTGTGTGTGTGTGTGTGTGTTTGATGAATTCAGTATTGAAGTACAGTGGGGAGAAGGGGCTCACACTCTTGCTCCTGCAATACGCAACAGACACCACTTGCCTGGTAGTCTAGAGGCCTCCCCCACAGGGACCTTAGAATGTGAACCAGTTGCTAAGCTACCAGTGTAGGCAGGTGCTCTAGCAAGCTGTCCTGAAACACTACAAAGAGATCATTAAGATGAGTTTATCCAGGGCCAGCCAGATAACTCAGCAGATTAAAGTGTGTGCTTAAGCAGATGCAGGGGACAAGGGTTCAATCCCTAGCCTTTCTTTCTGGCTCCACCCCTGGGCATACTGAAATGGCAAAGAAGACTGGGTGTGGTCACCCCAGGGCTTGGGGGTCTGAAAAGCAGGAAGAATCACTACAAATCTGATCTGTGTAGTGAGACCCTATAGAATCTGAACTAAATATATTTTTTAAAAAAGATGAGTTTATCCAGATGAAATATGGAGGACAACTGCATAATTTTTCTTGAAGAATAAGTTATACAAACATATAGGAAAGGAAGAATGCTGGCTGGAATTTAATTTGTAAACCCAACTTAGCTTTGAACAAACTGTAAATTTCTTGAGTGACAGCAGACCTTAGGAGCCCATGAGGTCTGAGTACCTATATCATTATTTTCAAAAACCAACTGGCTAAACTGCTATTCGAGATTCTACTAACAGAACACTTTTAAAATACAGATTTCTAGGCCATATTAAAGGGCTTTTGACTAAGTGAGTCTTAAGTTGAGCTCAAGCAGTATTATTTTTAACACTGTTAGAAAGATAACTAGGAAAGAAAGGAACAGAACAGATAAAACTCAGGACCCAGAAGTCCATCACACCTGCTGCCTGGATCCACATCTTTGGTGGACAGTGGGCAATGCTCTTGGCAGGTAGTCTGCCAGAGGGCTGTCAGACTGGGTGTCCCAGCAGGAGCTGGGGTCCGGCGGTTTGGTAGAGCATCAAACAGGTAGGGCTGTGGGAACTTCAGACTTGAGAGGTGAAAACAGGAAAATCTTTATATTTCTGAACCTCAGTCTTGTTTTTAACATGAGCAAAATAACGCTTGCCCCACAGACTTAGAAAGTATGGTCCCTGGTGCATGGTAATGTCTGAAAGGAATTTCATAGTTTCTAAAGGAAAATTATAATCTTATCTCTTACTATATCACAATAAAATGTGCTCAAAAACCTGCCCTATGGGTTGCTATCTTTGTTTAGCCTCGCAGCTTAGCATTCTGAGCTACCTGTTTCCCATTCTTGTCCAAACCTTGCACCCCAAGCCACTCAGAGTGTCACCAGTGCCTACTGTACCCTCATATCACAAGGTTGTGAGGTGCTCCACCCCATTGTCCATCCTTCCCTTTCGCCATCTTCCCACATACAGAACATCTGTGTGCAGTCCATACCCTGGGCCATGCACTCTACTAGGTGTCATCTCTGCATTATTTTCCTCAAGAGTCATGGTCATCCTGTGAGGCAGTACTTATTTTATCCCTTTTTACCAATGAGACTCTGAGGTATGTTAAAGAGAGATACAGCATGCAGAGATACATGCTTAGAAAGTGCAAAAGCTAGGAGTTGGTCTCAGATTTTGCTCTGGACACAGACCTTCCTGGCCACATGCTGTGCTTTCTCCTGTTCACCCAAGTTATCATTCAAGGATGCACTAACTCCCTACTCCTTTCTTTGGGGTAGACGGCAACTCTAGGTCTCACCAGATCAAAGGCAACACCAAAAAAATTATTTAAACACATCAAAGTCTATAAACCAAACAGAACATCAGTGAGAACACATTCTTATCCCTCGCAAAAGATGCCCTCAGAGCAAACAGGAAAACAGTGAATGCTTAACTTGAGTCTTTTCCCAAGAAGGCATTAATAAAAGTTCATTATTTTTAACACTTAGTCAGAGGCATGAAAACAAATAGTGACAAATGCTTCAGGAAAACTATTCACAACTTTGTATTAAACACTATTTAAAATGGAAAGGGTATTCTAGGACAACACACCAATGTCTACTTAGTATCCAGCTCTGTATCTTTACTCTCTTTGGATGAGTAGCATAATAAGTCCACCTCATTACTCTACGAGCAATGTGAGGTGCTCCACCCTGTTGGTTCCCAGAGGGTCTTGGACAGGAGGTGTTTAAGGGCCCAGAGTTTCAGATTTTCTGGTTGAGGATTGTAGCCCCTCATGATTTCTGCTTGTCTGGCACTGATCTTATATTCAGTTCCAAAAACTCAGAGATAAAAAGTAAACAGATAAGCTGCTATGCAGATTGCCAGCTGCCCAAGGCTGGGCTCCTTCCTCCTCAAAGCCTTATTTAAGGAAGATTGAGTCAAGATGCTGGCTCCACGGCCCTGAAGATCCCTGTTTCCCAGTAGCCATGTGCATAATATTCCTAGCTTCACCCAATGGCCTCAGTTACCTTACTCTCTGCCCACTGGACACCAAGCTCTGCCTAAGCTTGACTAGATCAAGTAATATCATATAAAAAGTGTCTCACAAGGATGGCCTCATCTACTAAAGGAGAAAAGGAGAGAGGACTGGGAAGTTGGGATAGTCTGAAGTCCTAATCTCTCTCTTTCTTTCACTCACACTCATATATACACACACATTTCCCCTTATATCCCCCCTCTGAATCTATATGCTATATTCACTATGAAACTAGCAGGCCTATGCTAGGGCCTCCTATTTGCACTTATAGTTTGGGTCTGGGTTGGTTATCTTACTAGTTGTTATGCAGTAAAGAAAAGCCAAGCTATAGCTTGAAGCACTTCATTTAAGCATTTCTGATAAATTACCTGAAGAGACCTCTGAAGGGGTGAAAAACCAAGAAACTCTGTTGCATTTTATCTTCTCATTCTCAATAAGTATTCATATTTATACTTAAGTGATTATTGACAATATTATGTCCACCAGAAAGGCTCTCCGAATAACAGGAGATATAGGTATGCAAAGCCTATTTCTGTTCCCAATGAGGGTGCACTGATATTGAAGAAGGAAAGAAATTTAAAAATTATGCTAAGATCAGAAGTATCAGGAGGGGAATCCAAAGTATCAGTCCACTAGAAGAAGGAATGGTCACTAGGAGAGCTGCTGTATTAAGTGTAGCATTATGAAGGACATTTACAAGAAATTGGGAAGGACTTTGAAGCATAAAAAAGTGACTAACTGGTTTGCAATGAAGACCCCCCAGTCAGAGCAGAAGAGATGATTAGGATAGGAAGGCCCAGACAAGAGTGCACCAAGTCCCCAAGCAGGGGAGCCAGAGGCTGCAGTTGAAGTCTGAGCAGGGGAACAGCAGAAACTAAACAGTGTAGTTGAGAATGATTGGAGAAGCTGCTGACCAGTTCCATGCAAGTACTACCACTGACCCTTAGTACACTCACTCTAATAGTGGGATCTGGTGTCTTACTCTTAGGCTGTATCAGATACTCTTCAAAGAGGGTGCAGTGATGTGCCTGCATGTTTTTCAGGACTGGCAACAGAATCTGATCCTGGCATTGTTAGGATGACTCGACCAGTGGTATAAATAAAATGCATAACTTGAGGTCTTCTCAAAACACAGAGATTCACTCTGGCTTTCTTGAATACAATCCTAAAGTATGTAAGGAAAAAAAAGGAAACTTTGTGACATAAGAGTTATAAATTAATCATCAAAAAAATAATGCAGTAAGAAAGGGGAAAATATTTTTTGCTTTTAAAAAGAAATCACTGACACAAGACAAAAAATATAGTCACTGCATTTTCTTATTCATTGAATGAATTTATTGGAAAATTTTTGTATGTTTAGTTGGTCAGTTAATTGCTTAGATTTTTCTTCATAGTAATAGGAACACTTTTAGGATTCCTTAGAGTAATGATTACCATTACGGTTTTATTTTCTAAATTGATTCTGTACTCTGATATCATCTATTATCTTTCTCTGTCTTGTGGAAAACATTCAGCAATCTTTTCATTACCCAGAGGAGGTTTTGTCCTTGTCCTTCACCCCTAGAACAACGCACCTCTTGGAGATTCACTTGGTGATAATGCCTCCAGGCCCAGATTCATCCCTCAGAGATCAGGCCCAGGAGGACACCTTGAACCTCAGCACTGAGACACTTTTGCCAAGGCCCTTGGAAGTGATTTTATCCACATCTGAATAGCCAGAATCTAATTCTATCTGATCACAAAAGGTCGAGTCTCAAACTTACAACAAAGCTGCTTAGCTAAATCTAAAGATTCCTGGATAAGTTGCCAAAGGACTTCAGAAGGTTAGAAGCTGAGATTTTCATTCTGCATAAATGTTTTAAGTGGACCCTTTTGCTCTTTCCTGAGAGAAAAATATTTAGTATTATTGAGGAAGAGTTTCTGTAACTGCAGACAGGTTTTAAGCACTCAGATGTACACAAAAAAAATCTTTGAACACACCTCCGCTAGGAAAGTATTTATCATTTCAGAGGAGGCAAGGAACCAGCCATAAATTTTGTCCCCTTACCCTAAAATTCACAGTTAAAGGAACTAATTTGCTTGTGCCTGATAGTCGTGACAAAGCAATCCTTGCCTGACCTCTCAAGTTCTCTTCAGCCCAGAGCTTGTATAACCAGAAAGTGGGATCATAAATTCTCAAGACTACAGAGGTGAGAATGGAACAAAGCCTGCATCACCGTCACTGCCTGCAGTGTAGAGCTCCAGACCTTTAGCTTAAACTGAAGCCATTAGCCACAGCAACATGCTTAAATCTCCCCCACCTGGTTTTTTCCTTACTGATAAATTGGTTCTTTTTGAAAAACAGTCAACATTTACCTCTGCTCTTAAACATGAAACTAGAAGATGTTACACATAGAAATCAAACCCTGAAAGCAGAAAGTCACTATTAGCATACATTGTTTTCTAAACTGATTTATAACACAATATCCTGAATTGATAACAATAAAAATTAAAAGAATCATGAAACACAAAATTAACTGAACCCAGTGAAGTCAAAATCAAATCATCATTTTTTTAGTAAATGTTAGCTACAAAGCCTCAGAAATATACACAAAGTGAAAACCTTCAAGAAAAAAAGTCATATGGAATTCAATTTAGTTCTTATATTTAGAATATGCAAAATTATTCATGATTTAAATTGGTAACAATGCCAATGGTTGGTTCATCTGTATATGATATTAAATTTGTGCAGCCTCCACACAATTTGGTTACTTTAGGTCGTAAATACTACTGCCACCTTGCAAAATTAGGGACTGATTTCTCCTTATTTATCTACTTAATTAATTAGCTCTATATTCTACTTCATGTTTGACCAATGTGAATATAATGAAAGTGAAGATTTAGGACATTTGGAGATGTAATTAAAAATCAAAATCCATGACAGTCTAAGCAGCAAGAATTGAAATCTTCACATCTTGCAGTCTGAGAGACCAAGGTGACAGCACACTGTCCTTCCAGAAAGGCCCTCACCTTTGAAGGAAGAGCCCACCACTCAGTGACTCCCATGGACAAATCTTTACTCTGCAATAAAGAACATCTAATCAGGGCATTGCCTGATTGGGTATATCGACTTTTGCCCTAATAGGTATTGACTACCTGCCAAGCCATAGCCTCATTTTAAGTACATAGAGGAGAGAGTCCAGCAGATATTCTTCTCACACCAGGCTTGCAGCCTTAATCTATTACCTTACATGGTGACCAGGCAGCCTCTGATTAATATAGTTTAGCCACTTTGAAAGTCTGGTTGTAAAGACAGAGAAAATCATTGCCTTGTTTTACAAATGATCCTGACGCCACATACCAGAATAAGGGGAAAATTAAAAAGCAATAAGACAGGGAAGGGAAATTGCTATGTCTGCCTCTTCTAATTTCTCAGGTGACATAAAATAGAAGTACACAAGAAAAGAATGCAAATTTGTTTAGCATAAGTTTTACATGACACAGAAACTGTCTAAGTGAATGTGAGCCAAGTGGACTTGTACTAGTTTGCACAAGGAGAGGCAACTGATAAAAAGTATTTGAACTATTTGAGGAGGCTAAATGAAAACTAGAATTATTCTTTTCTTTTTCAGAACCAGGGATTTAACTCAGGCCCTTGAACTTGCCAGGGAAGCACTTATTCTACTGAGCCATCTCTCTGACCCCTAGAATTATTCTAACAATATCTGTTTGTACAGAATTCTTTCAGTCTCAACTTTCCATCTGACAATAAGAATATTATTTTTCTTATAAAACAAGGACGTATTCGACATGGAGTCTTAGGTCTAGAAAGAAAAAAGGAAATGTCAGAACATCCCTTTTATCTGCTTTTTTAAGAACTGCCTTTAATTCAAAATGGTCTTTATGTTAAAGGGACACATCTGGAGATGGCATACTCTACCACCCTCCAGTGGGTAAACAGAAGTCTTCAGTACAGATGAACATTTCTAGGTTCTGGTTTAATAGAAAAAGCTGCCAGCTCTCTACCACCTTCCAGACATTTGGATGGTTGGTCTTCAATCAAGGTAAAGGTTACTTGGGTTTCTTAGATATTCTAAGATGTCTATGAATGGGCCCTACTGGCTTCTAATGGTTTCAGCCTTGTTTCAGACAACAGAAAACAGCCCATAGTTTGATGTGTGAGAAAGTGTCTGACTCCAAGTCACAAGACCCAGGTCTCATCCTGCCTCTGTCACTGCAAGCATGGAATCACCCACCAAGGCCATGCTCTGTCTAAAAAGGGATAAAAGGCTCTACTTGCTGTTGTATCCAAAAGGTATGTTGAACACAAATATTACAAGACAACTCACATCATTTATAACTCTTTGCAACAGAAGTGCACACTGATAAAAAAGGAAGAGGGCATAGGTTGTTTGCACACAGAGGCAGCAAAAGGAGTTGATTAATGGAGCAGCTACTGCAGAAACTGCTTCCTCATACAGAAAAGAAACAACACACACCAAGTATTTCACTATTCTGAGCATTTCCCATAAAACAAAAATTTGGGCTACTTGAACTATCCAAATGGTTTGATTAAAATCCTGTTTCTCATGGATAGTTGCAACTTTCCTAAAGACACTCTTACCTGCTTCAGGAAATGTCACAACAAACATAAAAAAATCACACTGTCTCATGGGAATTTAATTTCTGAATAATACAAATCATTAGGCTGTGTGTATCCAAGTGAACCTAAACAGATCACATGACCTACCAGTATTTGGAGACTTAACTAAGAGGTTAAGATTTTTAGTCTTCTAGAAAATGACTTTTACCTACTTTTAGTTCATTTAGAGTGTCACATTTGATCCTGAGGATTTCTGGTGATTCTTCCAAAGCATAAGAACTTAGTTCTGTGGTTGTGCTGCCAGAAACTCAATAAACTGCAATTCCTGTGGCTTAGGGAAGCTTAGGGGATTTTACAGTTATCCTTATAATTTTTGGAACGGGTTCATGACAGTTCTTCTCAAGCCAACAGGTAAGATGAGAGGGTGATATAATAGCTTTGCACATGCAATTTCAGTATTATGAGAGAGGGGTGAATAATTTTATATATCCTGTTCTTTGATTCCAGAAATGAATCTACATCCCTAATTTTTCAAACTTTGATGCATCTATATGGATGCATATCTAACTTAGACCTATCCAAGCAGTGGCTCTGTTCCGACCTGAGTTCTTGGCTCTGTTTTTAAGCTACAAAACTAATTTACCCTCAGTTGTTTGTATAACTCTAATATGTCACTTAGCATAAGAATATTCTTATCTTAAAGTAGGCCATTTTAATAATGCACAATAATTACTGAAGACTTTAATTTGAAACCTCTTATTCATGTTATATTTTTACAGTAGCCTTCAGTGGTAGACAGTCAGAACTCTGAATTTATGACTATAAGATACAGCTTCCCGATTACAGCCTAAATGTCTAAAGGAACAAATACTGCTGCTTCTGGAGGCACCTTCTGTTAAGGTATCGTATGTTCAGGAGGAACTGAACAAATGCGACCTAACAAACTTTGTATCTACTTATGCTACTATTCTAGGAGCGTTCTAGCTTCTGAAATTGTCCAATTTACCATTAAATCTCCAAAACCTGAGTAATCCAAACTTTCTTATAATTGACTGCACTAACTCTTACCCTAAACCTACATGCAGGTCAAAGCGACCCTCTAGTCTTAAAGCTAAGAAATTCTATCCAAGCAGTGGCTCTGTTCTGTCCTAAGTGCTGTGTTCTCTCTTTAAGCTACAAGTAATTAACCCTAAATGAGATACTCCCACCCTCAGGAGAGCCCCATTCCCATGCAATCACCCTAAAATTATCATAGAAAAAGCCACCTGACAATGCACAGGAATCCAGCATCAGCAAGAAGAAAAATTGTTCTCCTTAGCCTACAGAGCCTTAAACACTTTCAGCTTTATAGAGTTTAAACAAGACCCAAGAACTGGGCATTATATTCATTTCCAGATTTCCAAACCAAAGGACATTATTTGTTTTGGAGATTGAAGGAAAACCAGATAGAGAAAGATATCTTGTTCAAAAATAAATTTGTGGTTATAAAAAGTAAGCGCAGGACCGGCAAGATACTTGGTAGAATAAGTGCTTGCCAAGCAAGACAAGACATAGGGTTCTGAGTGCAATCTTTGTACTGAAAAAAAAAAAAAAAAGGTAAGTTCAAACAACATGATTATTGGCATATATCATTGCCTAAAACTTTTTAGGGAAACATATCTTCTTAGAGCTATACAAACCTTCCAAGTAAATATATATACGTGCATATATATATATATATATATATATATATATATATATATATATATATATATATATATGTTCATTTGTATTACTGACTTTATTAGAATATCCAGTTTAAAGAGATCTTAAGGTACTGATGCTCAACTGTTGACCCATTGGCACACTTAGTCAGTGTTAATGTTTTCCAGATCTAAGCAAAATGAGGATAAAAGAAATACATGTATGTGTGTAAACTGTGTAAATTGGGGTAAAATTGCCATTATCCTTACCCAAAAAGACCCACTCTCTGTGATGTCCTTCCTATTCTGTTTTGTAAAATTTTCTTCTATGAAATAATGAGAATAACAAAGAATATATATCTAGAATATATCAGATACATGGATCTGAGGTAAGGCCTTGACAATGTGTATCCAACTCTGTTGAGTGAATGTTGAGTAACATTTATTTATAGTCCTTCTAGATCCTGCAATCTAGACTTCTTCCAAAGAAAAGTACTTTCAACAGTCAAAAATGATGCTTCCATTCTTCTAGGTTCTTTTTTATTTAGAATTAGGTTTATTTTTGTCCACAACTCTCCTTTGAGGCCAAACCTCAAAATAGGCTCTGGGCAGAAAGAAATAGAGGCTGTGAAGAAGGAAAACCTTGAAAAAAACACTTGACTACTTAATTCATCATTATATAAGGAAAGAAGTTTTCTATGTTTTATAAATGAAGAAACCAAATGTCCAGGTGGGTTAGAAGTTTATCCAAGATTAAACAGTTTGTTAATGACATTCAACACTCAGTAAATCAGTATTCTGCCTTTGAGAAATGTATGCATTAAGCAAAAGGACAGAAAGAGAACAGGAGTATGTGAACTGATGAGATGCCAATATCTCAGCTGTGCTGTGCACACCGATGGCTGCAACAAGACACAGCACAAAGGCCCTGCTTCGAGGACTTCAACATCATGAAACAGTATATAAATAAAATAGCAGAACTAAGAAAAAATTTTATAAAATGACAGAAATTCCTAGGTATAAGATAGGAGGTGAAATTTTAACTGAGCCCTGAAGGATGAGTAAGTTTTCCAAGAAGGTTTAACCTTTGCCTAAGATATTTACTGAGGCAAGAAAATTTGTTTGGAAGGGGGTTAATTCCAAAGTGTTGACCTTCTGGTACCTTTGGAAACCCAGAAGAACTAGCTCAGAGGCAACTGCACCATATACAAAGGAAACTGAAAATACATGTAAATTTATGAGATACATACCCATAGACAGTAGAGCCAAAGGAAAACTTTCTCACTCTTCTGTTATCAAGTTGGAAAATGCTCATGATTAATTTTCTTTTAATGCTGACCCATAAGGGTTTTTTTCTGGACCATGGTGCAACTATCAATTTGCATTGATGGTGATGAAATGGGAAAAAGAAATGGAACTATATCCACCAAGGAGGTGAATCCCAACATTGTAAGAATAAAGAAATTTAACATTAAATCTTCTATCTTTAACTTATGTATACAATATAATCAATAAGTAGTAGATCATTAGTATAAAATATATCTACCCTACTTTACCAGCACAGGAAAGACATGATTGAACAGTGTTCTTAGCTTAGAAATTCATTCAGGAGTGTGTATGATAGAGGATCTTCAGATAAATATGGAAGAAACTTCCTGAAACTTGGTAACTACTTTGGACTTCTTTTCATCCCAGCAAAGATGGGTCTGGACCAGTCAGAATTACTTCATATTGAGAGCCATTGCTTACAACAAACAGGCTGCATGATAGTTTTTGTTTTGTTTTCATCAGGAATTGAATTCTGGGCCATGCACTTGACAAGCAGGCACTTATACTCTAAGCCATCTAAGCTATCTTCCTGGCCCTACTAGACAGTTCTTGCTGTGGTCTCTTCAACTTTGTGTTCCCTGAGCCTATCTCCTCCATCTTCCCTCCAGCACCAACACATTTCTCTTGGTGTCTCATGAAACATAGATCTGGATCTTGTCATCTAGCTTCTAGATACTCTTAAAAATAATACACGGAAACAAATTAACCTGCGCATATCAGCAGCTCAAATATTTTTTCTTGGTAAACACATCCCCAAACAGCAAGTACGTGATAAAATGGAGCCAGAAATACCTAGCAACACAGCCTACTTACAAGCTTAGAATATATATCTGTAGGTCTCCAGAAGGTATGGGCCAAAGGGGTAGGGGGAAACCAACCTCTATAAGGTATTATTCACTCCTTCATTTTGTACATCTCTTGAAAGATTCAGTCTGCAATTCTGAATAATGTCCTGGATGATCAATTCAGTTTCTGAAACTTACTGAACAAACAATCTCTCTGTGACCTGAGGCTTCTATTTTGAGTTTTCTCTTGGCACCATGTTAGCATGCACTTAAAACTGGGATAATTTTTTTTTTGAGCTTGAATAAGATGCAAAATAATTTTCTCTTACTCACGACTGAGAGGACGAAAAAAAATGTTTCAGAGAAAGTAAGGAAACTTTCAGAATTATAAGAATAATTTTTAGATAGCAATGATGGAAAATTTAATTTTAGTAGTATTAACGCCTAGAACAAAATACTAAAACATTGTTTTCACACTTTGGGGTATCTTGGTAACCACACCTAATGGCTATGATATTTCTTGTTTTGATTTGTTCTAAAAACTCTAGTCTATTTGCCTGCATTACTCTATAAATGTATCTCTAGGGCATTGCACAGTGATGTTATTTCTTAGCTCATCTCTTAGTGACAGACAAAATCCAGGGCAGAGTTCTTCATAAGTTCACTCTACTAATGACAATAGCACATTCAATTTATGCACAAAAATTGCTATGATTTCCCTCTGGGTATCTTGTTTTTCACATTCATGGCAAGAAAATTAAGTTTTCTACTAAAGAAATGGAGTTTTAAAATAAAAAAAAAAAATAAAGACCTCACATTAAACATTCAAGGATATTATTCTCCTGGACTTTCAGTCAATCTCTCTGCAGCTTAGTCTGCCTCTCAGAAAAAGAATTCTAAGATCATTTCAGAAAATATTAATCCCCAAAATATTGCTTCTATGCTTTGGATGAATGGATTTTTTGAAAAAAATACTATTCTGAATATTATTCAGAAGCCTTACAGAAACAGCTCAATGAAAAATGATGAAGTAAGCACAACGTGGCAACCAAAAAAAGAGGAAAAAACACACTCTATTGCGTTTGTTTTCCTTTGAAGCAAATACAAAATTTTAATCTGAAAACTTTTACTCCTGCAGAGATTCTACTCCTAAAATCTAGGGTAAAGACTGGGGTAGTTCTTCTTTTTTGTAATTAAGACTTCATTGGAAATTTTGAGCAAACTCCTTTGAGACTGTGGAACGATCCTTTTCAGAGTTAATTGTGAAATCAAGGCCATAATAATAACTTAAAAAGTTACCACATAGGTCACCAGTCAACCAAGGGATTCCTTTTCCTCTTTCTTCACAAATTTTTTGTACCAATGAATACAGGTGAGAACCGCTGGCCCTTCAGCCTTCAGTCCCAGAACTTGCCTTGCTTTTTCCTTCCTTTCAAACCAAGCTTTGTTCTCTCCTTTCTGTGTGACCTACTCTCCCACTCTGGCCACTAATTTGCTGTCAAGCCCTCAGCTGGGAAAGATCATGGGGATCTATCTCTTTAATTTTATAGCTTTCTACATTAAAGTAATAATTTAAGTATTATTACTTAAAGCCATATACATTATCTTTTTTCTGAAATGTTTGCCCTCTTAACTGTCATAATCCTGGAAAGACACGAACACTTCTTCCAGGCACAGAGTCTCAACACAGAAATTTTTGTGACCACCCTTTCACTCCATTCATCACTCATAATCTTCTTGATTTATCTTTCATAATCTAATAATATATGTTTCTGAGTGATAGGATCTTATAATAAATGCATATGCATCGGTTAAACACAATGCAGATGGTATCTCTAATATACAGACAATACAGTTCATTATGCAGCAGGCATATATATTGTACCTGTCCCTTATCTCAGTGTTAAGCTTTATATTCTTCCTTACTTGAATTCTAAGATAGTCTCCCAAGTCCTCAATCTCCAATTTCCACAGTGCCCACTTAAAGCATACCACGTCTTCCTACTTGACTGAGAAGACTGAAACTTTCTACTGGTGATTCTCTTCACTTCCATTCTTAAAAAGTTCATCAAAACTTCACAGATTCCTCAGACATTCTCTCTTCACTCATGTTTTCCACACGACCCTATCTATCTGTTCTTGTCTTTGACAATAAATTGATTATCCTCTCTGCTCTGTGGAAATGTCTGCCTCTTTCTGGAAAAACACACAATGACAGCAACAACAATAAAACCCTATTCCTTCCTATCTACCTACAACATTTTCAAGAACTTTATTGGAACAGAGGCCTTCTTATAAACTTACTGATCTTTTCAAGCTCTTCCATGCCCATTTCCCTATCTCTCATGAACAGGCTCTGTCTGCCTCCCCTTCCTGAGTTGCTGCTGATTTCAACCCACTGTGGTGTTTTCACACTACTGAAATAGCACTCTTAAAGATCTTCATTTAATTCCTAAAACAAATGTAATAGCTTAGTCTTGAAATTCTCAGTTTTCTTAGCATCTTGGATACATTTGCACCTGCCAACATTCCTTTGATTCTCAAAATTCTGCACTGCCTTGGCTTCTGAAACTCTATGATTCTTTGAGTCCTGTCCTATTTTCTGGACAAGTATCAGACTTCTTATTTTGCATACTTTCTTTCTGTCTCCTAAATACAGATCCCCTCATCCCAAAGTCCAATTTTTAACTCCTCCCTTCTCTGCCTATTCCTCTCCAGGTCAATTTCATTGGCCAAATGCAGCTGACTAGTATGTCTGTCTTTTTTCTCTCTTGAAATGTATATCAAATTTCTAACCACATTGCAAACTTTAATTGATGTTTTGCATGAACCTCAAACTCAACATGTATGAAATGTAGCCTATTACCATGTCCATAAACTTCCTGTGTTTGAATTTTCTGTTTTCTCATTTTTTCCTATGCTCAAAATATAATCTAGTAAGACTATTCCATAAATATCACCAAGCAATTAAATCATTACTTCCTAGATATTTTATATTTTCTTATTAATGGAATATCTTTTACCAGCCTTGTGAATGCTACAAAACTTTTCAATGATTTCAATATCCAGTATCAGATATGATCTATTCCTGTTTGCTTTTTAGTGCTGGGGACCAAGCCCAGGACTTTATAGGCAATTGATATATGACTGAGCTATATATCCCAGCCCAAGCCATTCTTTTGATCAACATTTAACACATATTTAGTTGTGAATCATTTATTTTTTGCCTCATATTTTAATTTAAACTTTTACTTGTCTATGTTTTATTTACTCAATTAAATTGTAAGGTTTTTCAAAAGCTATGTTTATTGATCTTCAACTTCTGTATCTCCCTTATTCATGTGTTCAAAGCATGTTTGTGAGATATCTATAATTTATCTTGAACTGTTAAGGTTGTTAAGACAAAAGTTGCAAAACATTATTGCTTATAATTCTTAACTCAAAGATGTCCAAGATCAGACTGCTGGTAGGTTTGGTGTCTGGTGAATTTCCGCTTCCTTATTCATAGGTGGCCATCTTTCTGCTATACCCTCACCTGACAAAAAGAGTAAGAGAGATATCTGGGGTCCCTTTTAAAAGGATACTAATCTCATTCATTATGCTTTCTTTTCTCATTTAGCTTCTTCTCAAAACTTCCCCTCTTAATACTATAGCTGAGGGGTTAGGATTTTGACTGAAGAAATTTAGGGGGACACAGGCACTCATCTACAGTAATATAGTCATGCAAATTTATAATGAGAATTCATGGTAAGAAATAGATCTTTGGTCTATTTTGTTATTGTGCACCCATAATAGAATGTACTTAACACAAAAGAAAATGACTTTCATGTCACTGGACCACATAATCTTATAAGACCCGCATTCTATATGAGTCCATCAATGACTAAAATGGACCTCTAAATAAAATGACTATACTACTATTTCAATACAATCTTAGACAACAGTGAAACATAATGTAACATAATACCAGCTACTCATGAGGCAGAGGCAGGAGTCTTGAAAGTTCAAGTCCAACCTGAGCAACTCAGCAAGATTCTCAAAATTAATAAAATAAAAGTAAAGACTGGGATTGTATTGTAGGTGATACATCAACTCTAGGTTCAATCTTTATGGTGTTTCTTCAAAAAAAAAAATGAATATGACACATTGCTGGCTATAGGGGAATTTGCCACCTCATGGAAGAGTCAGAAATAAAAGCAAATGGGCACATCAATTTAAAGTGTTGTTTTAGGGACAAATGATGGGGACACAAAAGACAAAATGTCTTAAGAAAATTAGATGCTGTTGATGTTAGGTCTAAGGCATTTAATATTCAGACAGATACTGGTGTTTAAGTTCAACAGTCTGTGTTTTAGGGTAAAAATAACATTAAGCTTCTCTTCTGGAAGGTTAACAAGTTAAGTTTGCAGAACAAAAATTGGAGAAAAAGGAGAGCTGCAAGGATAGGCAACATTTTGGTCTTAGATCTTCAAGGTCAGTTAGAACTTAGGACATAAGAGAGCCTGTACTGTAACGTCCTGGAACGCAGTAGTGTCCCAAATTTTCTGATCAAGGAGATTATAGGGCCACAGAAATAAAATGATTGATGATGTAGAGTATGCCTAAAGGGAGAGAAAAGCAAAACATTCTCTCAGGCTTTCACAGAAAGCAAATTGGTCAAGCAGTGGCCATCACTCATCCACATGGTTGACACTGAAATGCTGTACCAGCTTTCAGGGAAAATCCTGAGAGTATTTGACTAACCTTGTTAGATACAAAAGGTAAATTTTTTGTTATACAGGTCTTGCTTTATCCTGGTCTTAACCATCCAATAGAAAACAATAAAAATGAGATATAAAAAGTAAAACCATATTAATATGTTGAGCTGTAAAAAGCTGAAGTCAACAACTTCTGACATTGCCAGTCACAAGCATTACCCACTATTATAGACTACTGGACTATATTGGATTACTTTGCTGAATTCATGCACTTATAATATATGAATGTCAATGGAATACCCATCTCTGACAAAAATAAACAAAAAAGTAGATATAAATGAAGGTCCATTTGGTAGCAAAAAGTATATATAAATATATATGTTATATAAAAAATATATATTATATATAAAATATATATGTAAGTATATATATATATATATATATATATATATATATATATATATGTAAAGGAATATTTAAGAGGCAGAACACATTTTTAAATAGATCCTTGCAAAGAATGATGGAAAGCAATGGATTAAAGAACTATCTAGAAATCAGAAAGTTCTCTAATCAAAGAGCCATTTTGTGAATCAGGGGAAACTGATGACACATGCCTGGCCAAGCTTCAGAACTGCAACACCATGGCTGCTACACTGTGTTATCCAACCTTCTCCCCCTTTGAATGGTCGTATCTGTTACAGTAATGCAATTAAGTAAAGTGCAGACATTGTGGGTCTTTTTATTTTATTTTATTTTATTTTTTGCAAACTTTCTTAAAGCATTTACTCTGAGACATGATGGAAAAACCAGAAGTACACATGGAAAAGACATCACAGAAGATCAGACATGATCAAATAAAGATGCCACCAGAAAAGCTTAGTGATTGTTAGCTGCACTGAAGCTGCACTCTCAAATTCTGAGAGCATGACATGATACAGGGCTGAAGGGATGCATAACTAGTATTCCTCTCCTTCCTCCTCACCCTCTCCTTCCACAGAATCCACACCAACCTCCTCATAATCCTTCTCAAGGGCAGCTATGTCCTCCCAGGCCTCAGAAAACTCCCCTTCCTCCATCCCCTCACCCACGTACCAATGAACAAAGGCATGCTTGGCGTACATCAGATCAAACTTGTGGTCCAGCCGAGCCCAGGCCTCGGCGATAGCTGTGGTGTTGCTCAGCCATGCACACAGCCTGCTGTACCTTAGCCAGGTCTCCACCAGGCACCACAGTGGGAGGCTGGTAATTAATGCCCAACTTGAAGCCAGTGGGACACCAATCAACAAACTGGATGCTGCGCTTGGTCTTGATGGTGGCAATGGCAGCATTAACATCTTTGGGGACCACATCACCACGGTACAACAGGCAGCAAGCCATGTATTTACCATGGCGAGGGTCACATTTCACCATCTGGTTGGCTGGCTCAAAGCAGGCATTAGTGATCTCTGCTACAGAAAGCTGTTCATGGTAGGCTTTCTCAGCAGACATGACAGGTGCATATGTGGCCAGAGGGAAGTGGATGCAGGGATAGGGTACCAGGTTGGTCTGGAATTCTGTCAGATTCACATTCAGGGCTCCATCAAGTCTGAGGGAAGCAGTGATGGAAGACACAATCTGGCTAATAAGGCGGTTCAGGTTAGTGTAAGTGTGGTGCTCAATATCGAGGTTTCTACGACAGATGCCATAGATGGCCTCATTGTCTACCATGAAGGCACAATCTGAGTGCTCCAGGGTGGTGTGGGTGGTGAGGATGGAGTTGTAGGGCTCTACTACTGCTGTGGAGACCTGGGGGGCTGGGTAAATGGAGAATTCAAGTTTGGACTTCTTGCCGTAGTCAACAGAGAGATGTTCCATCAGCAGGGAGGTGAAGCCAGAGCCAGTGCCCCTGCCAAAGCTGTGGAAAACCAGGAAGCCCTGCAGACCTGTGCACTGGTCAGCTAGTTTCTGAATTCAGTCCAAGATGAAGTCAATGATCTCTTGCCAATGGTGTAGTGCCCACGGTCATAATTGTTGGCAGCATCTTCCTTGCCTGTGATGAGCTGCTCAGGGTGGAAGAGCTGGTGGTAGGTGCCAGTATGCACTTCATCAATGACTGTGGGTTCCAGGTCTACAAACACTGCCCTAGGCACATGTTTGCCAACACCAGTCTCGCTGAAGAAGATGTTGAAGAAGTCATCTCCGCCCCCAATGGTCTTGTCACTTGGCATCTGGCCATCGGGCTGGATGCCATGTTCTAGGCAGTAGAGTTCCCAGCAGGTGTTGCCAATCTGGACACCAGCCTGGCCAACGTGGATGGAGATGCACTCACGCATGATGGCTTCGGGTCAGGGGCGAAAGCAGCAGGAGCAGACGCCGAGCCTCGGTCACCGTCCTGGACAAGCTAAGAGTCGAGGTAACGCACTCTGGTCTTTTTATTTGAGCAGGACTCACACCCAAAAACTTAGACCCAGGAACCTCATCTGCATATGAGCTTCACTTAATGCCTTTCATTTCAAGCCTGAGCCAGAATGAAATGACACTCCTTAAGGAAGAATGAGCATGTTATGTAAATCACCATGGTCATAAAAAGGGCTCTGGTAGCTAGAAAGTTTTGCGATGTGATTATCTAATTTCTCTAATCAGGTTCTCTAGCCTGTTTTTTTCCCTTCATGCAAGCAGGGCTGACTGTGCAACTTACTTTGACCAATAAACGAGGTATAAGTTTTGCAGATAGGCATAAGAACCATGGCAGTATCAATTCTTGCCTTCTCATAATGCTGCTGCGTGAAGATGCTACTACAACCTCCAATAGGGTAAAAGAACATTCTGAGGAAGACAAGGATATACCATTATAAACAGACCTTGGTGAATGCTACCACTTGGATAACTGTCCACTTGGTTATGTGCTAAAGTCTTGGCCCCAAGTTAATCACCCTATGGGGATCTGGTAGAAACTTTAAGAGGTGGGGCCCAGTGAAGGGTAGTTAGGCCCCTGGGGGAGCACCCCAAAGGGGACAGTGAGACCCCACCTCTTCTTCCCCTCTTTGCGCCCTGGCAAGGAGGCAAGCAGTTCCACTGCACCACATTTTCTTGACATAATGAGTTGCCTTATCAAAGGCCCAAACCCACAGAACCAATCAACATGGACTGAGACCTCCAACTCTATGAAATAAAATAAGAGTCTTCTGACAAACCCACTTCACTAATGAGTAATACAGAAAATAATATAAATCAGACCCTGAAAATTGAGGGTATTTACTAATTATTAGCTAAATAGTAGCTAATTGTGAGACATTACTGTCTAAAACCAGAATGCCAATACAGCAATTTGCTTTATGAAACACACAGATCACAAGGACCAATTTTATTAAGTTGGAATGATTAGTGCATTCCCTCTTCATAGCCAGATCCAATTAGAGTTTCAGTTGTAATCAGATAACTTTCCAGAAGAGAGAATTAGAACAATGGGTGGTGTTCACAAAATTGGCACTGTTATTAATGTTAGTGGCATCTACATAGCTTGAAACTGCCACCTTCACAAATTATGATCTGGACTTATTGAATTCAAGGTCACGGGCCTACCAAATGGCTCCCATGCAGCAAGCCTATTAGAGCGGTAAATACAAAGCTCTGTTCTGTGCTGGTTGTTTATTAAATGCTCTGTGCTGGTCTTTGTCCATCACTGCTAATTTCATGTAGTATGGCATCTTTTTTTAATGAAGTTTGTTGGTACAATTTTGGTATACATAATGATGACGTTCATCATAGGAAATTAATTATGATGAATGTGATCATTTTTTCGTATTCCCTTCCTCTCACTTTATATCCTTATTCCCTCCTTATTTACAAAGCTTTGTTTCCATTTTGTCCTTATTTTTTCATTTTTTTTCTTTTCCCTTTCTGTTTCGCTTCCAGTTTTCCTTTCCTTTTAAACTTTTTTTTCTTATTTTACAGTATCAATTGTACCTTTTGATTCTTATTTACACTTTCAGTTTCTCACACCACAGAGACAATGTGAAACTTGCACAAGTGTGTATGATTTATTTTACTTAAGACTATGGCCTCAGGGTGCATCCATTTACCTATAAATGTCTCAAATTTATCCTTCTTTACAGCATAACAGTATTCCATTGTACATAAAACACTATATCTTTTTTTATCCATTCATCTGTTGTTGGGCATTCTGGTTGTTTCCAAGATTTAGGTATTACAAACTGTGCTCCTGTAAACATGGGTGTGCATATATAGCTGTGGTATTCTTTTACTTCTTTTGGAAAGATACAAACTAGGGGAATAGCTCAATCAGATGAGACCTGTAGTCTTAGGTTTTGAGGAGTCTTCAAGTTATTTCCACAGTGGTTGTACCAGTCTACATGCCCAACAACAGTGGAGAAGGGTTCCTTTTTCCCTTATAGCCATGCCAGCATTAGTTATTGATGTATTTCTTGATAATAACCATTTCTTCTTCAGTAAGATAGAATCTCTGCATTGCTTAAATTAGCATCTCCTGAATGATCAGTGCTTTTGAACATTCTTTCACATATTTATTGGTCATTTGTACTTCTTTCTTTGAAAGAATTTATTCATCTCAGATGCAGTTTTGGTAAAAGGAGAAAGATTTATATGATCTATACGAAGAGAAACTGTATACAGATGTAGTTTTGGATAAGGTGTTAAATTTTGACGGTCTGATTTTTTTCAATTATTTATATATTCTAGATATTCATTCTCCCTTTGTCTAAGGAACAATTGACTAAAATGTTTTTCCATTCTGTGAGTTGTCCTTTCTCTTGTTGATTTCTTTTGATGTGCAAATAATAAGAAGCTAACCCTGTTGTTGAGGGTTTTTTTTTAATATTTCCCATGCAATCAGGGTTTTGTTCATGAAGTCATTGCCTATATCTGTGTCATCAAGAGTTCTACCTATTTTCTCTTCCAGTAGATTTAGTATTTCTGCTTTCACATTGAGATCTTTGATCCATTTTGATGTGTGGTGATAGATGTGCATTTAGTTTTAGTCTTTGGTATGTAGAGAGCAAGTTTTACCAGCACCACTTGTTAAAGAGGCTCTCTTTCTTCCAGTGAACATGTTTGGCTCCTTTGTCAAAGATTAGGTGGCTTAGTGTGTTTGGAGTGTTTCTGTACCTTCTCATCTGTTCCTTTGATTCTCTGTTCTACATTTTTTGCAAGCACAGTGCTATTTCTTTCAGTGGCCTAGCAGTCTTTTTCTCTCTCAGACTGACTTTAACTCTAGTCTTATCCATGCTGCATGATTCTTCTTCAATTTGAATTTTTCTTTCTCAATTCTTATATTTAGAGGGAGCATATTAGTCATCCATCCATAACTCTACACTGCTTCTATCTAGCATATTCTCCAACTAAATGATGTCACATAGGGTACTAAGAGAAATGACATGTAAAGAAAGAGGAAGTAAACATGAAAACAGAAGGGCTCTTCTCAACTGCACACTGGTTCTGTAAAATGTTGGTTTCTATGAATCTAAAGAAGTAAACACAAACTTTTCCTATGGCTTCTATTCTGTTTGTTTTATCTTTAAGAAACTTTTAAAAAGACAAATAATTCTTAACTGCAGCTACTATCTTTATTGCTATTATATTAGAAGCCATATTTTTGTTTAGTAAATTTTAACAGTTTTATTAGCTGAAGAAAAGTCTTAGAATGAAGTACTCAGTACTGGCTTGTTCTGCAATATCTTTCTTCCTTGTTGGTGAGCTTCTTAACAGTCTAAGCTTTGTATACTTTATCTACAAGGTACTCTCTTCCTTATCCCCTAAATATTAATGGCCTGTAATCTTCTCTGTTTCTTACCCCCTTTCATTACATAGTTCTACTCATATGATTAATATATCTTCAAATCTTCATCCATATGTTAGTGAGGGCTCTCTGAGAAGTAGATGTCAAGGCAGGATTAAATGTTCAAAACTCCTGTGAGAGAAAGTGAAAAGGAAGTGTTTTTGAGAAGGCTACCAGAGAATGCAGATCAAAGTATTTTATCATAGGAGTTTCCTATCTGTGTGAAATATCCCCTTCCTAGTGTCCTTTCTACACTGAGACATTCTCTGGGAATGGCCTTACTGAAAGGGAAAGGCTTCCAGGCAGAGCAGGGGAGGCGCTGCATCTCATCCATATGCTCCCTGTAGCCAGTAATCTGAGAGAAACCCTCACATGGCTGCCCTCCAATTGCTGGCTGATAATTTCCCAACTCTGGCTAACATCTCTAGCTTCTGTTCTGAGAAGTAGAATCACAATTTTGATCGTAATTGTCACCAATTATCTTGAAAAAATAACTATACATGCACCCCATTTATGTGCACAATAAATCATTATTTAGCCCCTATTAAAAGCCAAATGTACTAATCTGAGGAAGCCCACACACTGTGTAAGGAAATAAATATATAACTACTAATTATGAGTTGTTTGTTCTTTCAACAAGTATTTGTTGTATGTGTATTATACACCAGGCACTGGCACAAGTGCTAGAGATATAGTAGTAAATAAAACATGATAATGTGCTCTAGATGGCTAACTATTTCCAGGTGTATAAGACAAGTAAGAATCATAAAAATGTAATATAATGTAATATGTAAGATAGAAAAGACATAATCCATTATTTAAAGTATAAGTAGAGGCATCCAAGTGAATATGGAGAAAGGTAAAGTTCCCTGGGTTTTCAGAGTAGCATAGCCACCAGCAGACAATAAATAGCACAGTGGAAAGGAAATACATGGTCTGGGTTCTAGCAACTGGATATTTCTGAAATTTAATAAAAAATCATAAGTGCTAGAGTTGAATGCTTACCAGATCAATGAAAGTCTAAAAACATAAGGAGGCATGAGGAATATAATAAGGGATATCATAAGGATTTGGTGACAGATTTGATATTGGGGCATCAGAAAAGAAGCTTCTCAATCTCAACATGCCTTGCGTCTGTCTCACTTCCTATATTTTATTGCTCACTGATGCCATCATTTATAAAGTTGTTGTAACTGGAAACCTAAGTGAGACCTTATCATAGATATTGGAATGAATGTAACAATTTCATATCAAGTCAATTAATAGCTGTGAGTCAAAAACAATAATTGACACCTGCACTCCCACAGTTCTCAGCTGCAATTACAACACCTATTCTGCCTGAACAGTAGAAGCATTTCATAAAGGGCACTGGCCAGCTTGCATAGAAATGGGAGAACTGGAGAAACAGACTGGAGGTGAGAGTTTCAAAAGCACTGCTGAAAACCAAACCACAAAAGTAATGAGGAAACAGCTGCCACCACTAGTACTGCCAAGAATTAAGCACTGGGAACTTGCCTGATATGAATCTGCAGGCCTTAAGCCTTGTCAGCCCAGCATGACACCCACTGTTAAACCTGGACCACTGATAAACCTGACACCCACATTTCCAACCACCACCAACCCACGAGGAGCCCATTTCCAGAGGGTGCTCATTTCTACCACCAGATCTTATGTAGGAGCACTTAATTTTGGAGGGACTGGGCCACTTCCCTAAGTGTCAGCAGCAAAGGAGCCTGACAAATTTGAGTTTTATCTTCAAAATCAGTCTTCTACGATTGATGATATGATAGGTCTGTCAATGGGGGAAATTCCCTAAGTATGGGAAGAATTCAAGTAGTGATGGTCAGCTATGCAGATAGTGCCCATAAATTTACCTGTCTTGCCAATCAATTAAATGTCTATTTAGAAATATATACTAAGGCAATAGTCCAAAATTATAAAGGGACACTCTTGTCTTAAAGCACATTTTTCAGAAGCTAAGACATCTTTTAAAAAGTATGAGCTAGGCATCACTGCAAGCACAACCATTCTCACAAAATTTTTAGTTCAACTAATACATGATATTGTTTTAAATGAGTAGTTAGGATTCTATTCCACAAAACACATTTTCTCTTTTCTGAGCTTATTAAGTTGGCTGAAAATGTCTTGCATTTAGTGGGTTCCATTATTTGTCTTGGTATGAATAATAGTGTGTTTTCTTCTTGCTCCTTCAACTTGAACAACTTGGTAGTGTTGTATATTGTTGTCAGCTACCAATGCTATTTCCTGAATGAAATTTGCTCAAAAGCTTTATAGTTTAATGTAGTGCTCTAAGAAGCACTTTCTGTAATGATAGAAATTTTATTTTTTAAATAAAAAAAGAAAAAGGAAGGGCCAGTCAAATAGCTCAGCAAATTAAAGAGCCTGCAAGCAGGCACAGGGACCAAGGGTTTGATTCCTGGGCCTGCTGTGCTGGCCCTGCCCCTAGGGAATGCCAAGATGGCAATTGAGACTGAGCATGGTAGTGCGCTCCTGTGATCCCAGCTCTTGGGAGAATGTAAACAGGAGGACCACTACAAGTCCTATCTAAGTAATGAGACTTTGAATACCCTGTAGACCCTTCCTTCAAAAAGCACAAATAAATAAATAAATGAAAAGATGCATAAATAAATAAATACATTTAAGTAAGCATTTAGAATGTCCACAAGATAGCTACAACTTTTTTTACAGTTACAGAGAGTTATTCAGTTAACAAAATAACAATTATTTCCTATAATGTATACCAGAAACAACTAAAGATGAAAAATTACTGCCACACAGATAACTAGTTCATTATGTGCACCAGCAAAAACATGCTCTCAAATTCCATGCCAATTCACAACCCCACTCTGCACCCAGCTAGGCTAGCAGTTACTGAAAGTATCACCAGGACTGGCTCTCTATTGAACAAAAAAGCATGTTAACTATACAAAAAACACTGTAACATTTAAAAACAAATACTACACAGGCTTATATTTCAACTCTTTGTCTTTAAAAGGAGTGAGTTGTGAACAGGGGAATTACATGCTTTTAGACAAGAAGAACACTGCACTGGACTGAATTTACTCATCATCCTCTTTATCTTCATCCTCTTCAACTTCATTATCCTGTTTTCTCAACCTTGATAACTCCCTGTTTTGCTGCAGCAGGTTGACCTTTAGCTCAGTAGGCAGCGATGTCCTTTCCCTACTTTTCCTTCAGCTCAGCAGCCTTCTCCTCCTGCGGTGTTACTCCATGTCTCTCCCAGCTGCTTTCTTTCTTTTTTATTTTTTTATTTTTTTTGAGACAGGATTTGTTATTCAGTGCAGGCTGATGTTAGCCTCACTCTGTATCTCAGGCAGGTCTTCAATTCAGAACAATCCTCCTGCTTCTGCCTTCCAAGTGCTGGGATCACACATACACATTCTACTACCTAACTATTTTCTATATCTGTTACATCTGGTGAAAAGACATTTGGGAAACTATGAAGGGAAGCTGCAATGCTCTTAAAATGTGCTAGTGCTACTGTAGATGGAATAATTTTGTTTTCTTTACTTTTACTGATCTAAATTGAAACTTGGTCACATATAGCACCTGGATAGCAAATTAAGCAATACAAATCTAAGCTTCAAGATTAAAAAATGATCTTAGACTCAAATATTACTATTCCTAATTTTGGAATGGGGCTAATGTTCTTTTTCTTTAGTGCTCATTGACAATCCCTAACCAAAAAAAAAAAAAAACAACTTTTATGACCAATAGTTTTATTGGAAGCAGTCAGACCTAGACAATATCTATCAATATACAATCAAGGTAGTTCTAGAAAACTTACTGTAAGTGTGCTTGAGCCATCCTGATTTTCATTAGAAAAATGTCTCAGTGAATACCATTGACGTGTCAATATACAAGAAAATTTTTGGAAAAAAAATAGTCATTTTAAAAATACAAATATAGACACATTGATTACATATGTCTTTAAAATTTAGTTGTAAGAAAATGGCTACAATACTATTAATTAAAACATTAATTGAAATTATAGGAATGATTGTATGGCTTTAAGGGAAGATAAGTCCATAGTGATGATTCTAACCAAACTACAACTTATACTTGCATAATGACAGCAGTTGTTGTAGAACACATCAAAGCAAGTCAACACTCACAGGGCATAAACAACTGTCTCTTGGAACATGCTCAGTAGGATTCTGTCACTATGCTGAACAATGTATGCTAGCTGGCTAAGCAGAATATACAGATTCAATTTTAGTTTATAAATACAAAACTATAAGAAGAAAATGATCAAATGGGAAAGGGAACAAGAGAAAGGGAAGGAAAGGAAAAAAAGTAAAAAATGAAGACATGTATTTGTACTTTTCTGGTGGATGGCTAAGACCAAGATAAAGCAAGACCTATATAACAAACAATGTAACTTTTGCACCTGACAAGGTCAGACTGATCCTCTCAGGATTTACCCTGAAACTATGTACAGCAATTTGTAGATCTTTTGTCAGTGTCAACCATCTGGATGAGTCACAGCCATTGCTTGACCATTTCTATGTGAAAGCCTGAGCGAATGTTTTCTCTCTTGGTGATTCTCCTTAGGCATACTCTACATCATCAATCACTTTCCTCTGTAGCCCCATAATCTCCTTGAACATGAGGAATAAAATATAATACCATATTAATATGCTGATCTGTAAAAGGCTTAAGACAACAACTTCTGACCATGCCAGTTCTGCTGATAACCCATTACTATTATGGACTATTGGACTATATTGAGTTATTCTACTGAATTCATGCACCTACAATATTTGAATGACAAAGAAATACCCATCTCTGACAAAACAATAAAAGGGGGGGATATAAATGAAGGACTATTTTGTAGAGCTATATATATATATTGTCTAGGTCTGACTGCTTCCAATAAAACTATTGGTTATAAAAGTTTTTGTTTTTTTTTTGTTAGGGATTGTCAATGAACACTATATATATATATATATATATATATATATATATATATATATATATATATATATATATATACACACAAATACAAAATGGGATAGATATACAGCTACTTTCTCCTAGTTCAATGAGAAGAAAATTTGTACCTGTAGTGTTTAGACAAGATATGTCTGTATATTGTACTCTGAGTAACTACTTTGAAGACAACAATATGCAATCTGTTAATTATTGTAACTGACCTACAGACCTGTTTTGGGACTGTCTCATTGCATTTCTCTCTCATTAAAATTAATAACAAATAAAATAAATAAATAAAAAGAATTAAGACATGTACATATACCAATTCCCATGATATAATCATTATGTACTGCATAAATGTACTAATAAACCTTATTTAAATTGCAGAGCTCATTTGAGAGGGTTATTAAATTGAACACAAATTTACTGTCCACATAATTAATGTGCATAATCCACCAGGAAAAAATCAAACAAAGATTATCTTTTGCCCTAGATCCATTCCACACTCCAAGCAAAAGATTCTCTGGCTTTGAGATGCTATACTGGAGGGAAGGTAACTGAATCTTGACTTTGGTAAATGGATGGATATTTGTCAATATCTTGTTCTGCCATCATGCCCATTAAAGAGATTGGCCTGTAGTTGTGTTTTCTTCATTGCACCTTGTCTGGCTTTGGAATCAGAATGTCACTTGCTGCAAGGAGTGAATTTGGCAGTCTTCCTTCCCCTTCAATTTTATTAAAGAGTTTGAACAATATGAAGTTACATCATTTCTAAAGATCTTGTAGAACTCAATGGTGAATGCATTCAGGTTCTGTGCTTTTCTTTTGCTGGTAATTTGGGTTTTGTTTTGTTTTAATCACTGCCCAATTTTATGCCCCATTGCTAACTGTACAGAATTTTTATATCTTCTTGGCTCCATTTTGGTAATTCATATGTGTGTAGGAATCTTTCCATTCTTTTAAGATTCTCTAATTTGTTAGAGGACAATTTTTCATAATAGTTACTAATGACCTTCTGGATTTTGATGATATTCATTGTGATTTTGCCTTTTTATTTCTAATTGCACTGATATAGGTCTTTTCTTTTGATAAACTTGGATAAGCTTTATCTATTTTGTTTATCGTTTTAAAAGAATAAGCTCTTCCATTAACTGATTCTTCATGTTTGTTAGTCTCAATTTTAAGTTCTGTTCTACTTGTGATTTCCCTCCTTGCCACTGGTATAAGTTTCTACTGTACATGCTTTTTTCAGTATCTTAAGATGTATCATTGTTATTTATTTGAGTTTACTCTTTTTCTTTTCTTTAAAAACTTTTTTATTTATTTGGTATAGGACCTTGCTACATAGCTGAGACTCATAGGGATACTCATGTCCCAGCCTCCTTTTATAAAATGAATATGAACCTCCCTGTCTCAGGTGGGACTACAGGCTTGTGCCAGCACTCCGTTTTGGCTGCCAGCATGGTGTGCCCAGGTTTCTGGGGCAAGAGTGGCATACAGTACTTGGTATCAAATCTGGGTCCTTACCCTAGCCAGGCAGGTACTTAGACCAACATGCTATCTCTGCAATCCATACTATTTTTCTAATGTGAACATTCACAGAAGTAAACTCCCATCTTAGGACTACTGTAATTATATTCCAAAGGTTCTAGTGTGTTGGACCAGAATTTTAATTGATTCTAGGAATTGTTTAATTCTTCCTTGATTTATTTTGTGACCCCTTCAGTGTTCTATAAAGTGTTATTTTATGTCCGGGTGTTTATAAAATTTTTATTGTTTCTTTTTAATTAATTCTATTCTTATGGTTAATAGTACAAATTCTATTGTTATGGTTAATAGTAAAAATGTCATGATGTCCTTCTCTTGTTTCTATTTAAGCAAGGTTTCTGGACTAATGAGTGGTCCATTTTAGAGAATGTTGCCTGTTTTTCTAAGAATGTGTGTTCTCTTATAGTTGCATAAAACATTCTGCAGAAAGTTCATTTGTTTGAAGCTGTGGTTTAGCTCTGATTTTTGTTAATGTTTTGTTCAGTTGATCTGTTTAGTTGTAAAAGCAGGGTATTGAGTCATCCATTTTGACTGTTGATAGCCACTTCATCTTTTATGTCTAGTAGTTTGTTTTATAAAGTTAGGTACACTGATATTTGTTGCATATATACTTATAATTACTATTTCTTCCTGTTGATTTGTTCCCTTAGCCAATATATAATAAGCATCTTTGCCTCTTCTAATTAGTTTTAGATGGACAGTTAATTTGTCAAAGAACAAAACTGCTACCCTTGTTTACTTTTGGAATCCTGGTTTTCCAACCTTTGATTTTCATCTGTGGATTTCTTCTTGGATTAGATGTGTCTCTTGAATGCCACAGACTTCTGGGTCGTTTACTTGTTTTTGTTTTGCTTTGTTTTTAAACAGGTTTGCCAGTCTGTATCTTTTAATTTGGGATTTGAGGTCATTTACAGTGACATATTACTGAAAGTTATTGATTCATTGCTGTCACTATTTAGTTTTTCTGTTGTTGGTTCATCCTCTCTTTTGTTTAACCCTCGTTTTGTTTTATGTATTCATTCTATCTGAATTTTGGATCTATTACTTTCTTTGTTTCTGTCAAGAGTACTCTAGAATATTTATCAGAGTGCTGGTTTTGGTGTTAATGAACCTTTAAGGCATTCTTTGTTGAGGAATGTCCTTATCTCTTCCTCAAATCTGATTGATAGGATCAATCCCTCATACTTTTCAAGCTATGTTTATCTGGGTTGGAAGCTGTATTTATTTGTTTGTTTGTTTTTCTTTTGGGGGCAGGATTTTTCCATCATAGTTATTTGACATCGCAACAAGTCATCAACAGAATCATACATCATGGCCCAGCAGGTTTCATCCTAGAGTTGCAAGGATGATTTGCCATGCAAATCAATGAATTTACTGTGCCATATTAACAGAAGCAACCACAAAAGTCACACAATCATGTCAAAAGATGCAAAAAACCCTTTTGACAACATTCGAAATCCACTCAAAAACTGAAGAACGCAAATACAGAAGAACCTTACCTCAATCTGATAACAATCACTCATGAAGGCTCAAAATTTTCGGATATTTTAAGTGATGGCCATTAATACTGAGAATCCTAAAAAACATTAGAATAGAAATTTGTGGCTATTTGTATGTGACAGCAATTGCCTGCCACTAGCAAGCGTTCTGCAGATACTAAAACAGACTACCGTGTCTCTATCAAACTAAAGATATTTTAGCAAAAAGTGAAAATGGAACTTCTTCATGAGTGCTATGGCATCAGTAACCTGAATAATAGCATTTAGAAATGTTTATATCATTGTATGGTTGTGTGTGAAAACCTTGCATGACAATCTGAGTGGAAATCATAATATCCATTAACATATTTATGTACACACACAAAAAATGGAGATGCAAGTTTCTAACACATTTTTATGAAAAGCCTGAAGTTTTGAGTTTTGAATTGCTTAAAAGTTTTAAAATATATTATCTTACTAATAATTTATATTTTCATTTATTAAGTGGAAAATTTTAAAACTTTGTTTTAAAAAGATTTTCTTTGATGTATTGCAAGTATTGTATTAGTCTAGGAGAAGCATGTATATAATTTATTTTAAAATACTTGATAAGTACTTGCTTAACACACATGTGTTCCTGGGCTCAACCAATACCACCAACATAAATGAATAAACACTGAATATATGATATAAATAATTTTAATTATGTAGGTTGTGTTATTTTTTTTAAAGGCAATGTTTCCACTGTCTGAAAATAAATACTAAATACCTTTATGAGCCAGGAACATATCATATGTGATCTTATTTAATCACCAGTGACTCTAAGAAATGACCAATCATATTATTCCTAGCAAACAGATTGAGAAAACTAAAATTTTAAGAAGTTAAACCATTTCCCCAGAACCATAGCATGTAGGTGATTTGATCAAGATTGGGACACATTTTTATCTGGCTTTGAAGGTCTAAGTCTGACCATGCTATATTGATACTTTCATAAATATGAATCTAAAAAAAAAATATGAATCTAAGAGATTTTGGTGATACTGCATGTCAAATTAAGTTAAGTGGAATAATGGCAAAAATTCAGATTGGTTAAGTACCTTGGAAGTTGGTCTCGACATCATGTGCAGTGGTGGAAAAAATTGTCTGCATTTATCCATGTCCTGAAACTCTGAGATAGGATGAGATTTATCAGTGGCAGCAAACTAATTTATCTAGAGAGGGAGGCTTCAAGGGACCTTAATAATGGGTCTGTAACATGGATATTGGTGTGGGTTTTTAGACAGGTTTATACTGAAAATAAAAGAGTAAGGCCCCATTTTGAAAGGTTTTCGTTTTGTCAGAAAAAAAATGTGTCCCCAGACATGGGGATCAAGAGAACTTGGTTGCTGAAAAGATTATCATTAAAATGAAACCAAGTATTTTGATTATAACAATAGAAAAGAAAGTTAAAGTATATGTCAAGAATCAGCAAGACCCTACTCTGTAGCTCCAAAATTGCAAAAGTGAAATACTTTTCATTCATAAGAGCCCTAGACCACTATGCTTCAAACTGGAAATCTAAGGAATTTGTTTCCTAGGATTCAGTTCATGGTGCTCACCAATCCAGACATTTGGAGGCCTCTAGTGATTTGGCCCAAGGATGCCCATCTGTTGCTTGAGCCAGCAGCAGACCTGGCCATCATACATGTGGTGCTGGGCTTACAGGTATGGAGAACACGAGAACTGTGGGGTGAAAAAGGCTTCCATCCAGATAGAAGAAGAAGGATTGGGAGGCTGGGCCATAGAACCCTGAGAGGGCAATGCATGAAGCTGTGAGAGTTAAGCCAAAAGTATAGTGGAGATCCAAGGAAATTGGAACATGAAATGTCTGAGGATAGCCATGAGAAATTAATAAAATTATCCCAGAAGAAAGGCGATGAAGGCTAAATCAGCAATGCCATAGGAGCAAGGCAGCCAACCCTTTAGAATTCACATCTCATGGCCACAGTCTTCCTTGGATGTCGGATACGTAAAAATAAAATTTCATATCTACCTTGCTTGTTTTAGGTTTATTGTCTCTACCCCATTCCTCCCTTTTGAAGTGGGAATATTTACCCCCTGACACTGTACACAGAAAGTGTTTAAGTTTTTTGTTATTGTTTTAAAACAGGGATTCACACCTAAGAGTTTCCTGTGATTCCCAGGGGAGACTTTGTACTGGACTTTTCATAAAGTGCTGAAACTATTAAACTTTAGTGATCATTACAAGACAGATTAAATGTATTTTGTCAAAAGAGATATGCATGAGTTGTTTTGGTGGTAGGGGTGGAATGTTATGGTATACATGTAAATCGTTTGCTCCACCTAAAGTCTTCTACTTTCAAATGGTTTGTACTATAAGCTTGAAATCACTTAGTAGGAACTCAATTCGATTTCCTCTGGCATAGGACTTAAGTAGTAGCTCTATGTCTGAATTATGTGGAATCCCATTTTCTCTAAGTCTGAATCATTAGACATTAACAATAAGAATATTTTACCAAATTTTATTTATTTTTTATTTTATTGGAGTACAAATATTAATAAGATAGTTTTAAGACAACTTAACAGGACAGATTCGATAAATTAATACATTGCAAACTGTTTTCATAATGTTTTGGTATCGTACAAGGTGCATACATGATATTACACTTACAGACATTATTATAGCATATGTCTCTTATCAGTAAATAAAGAGAGTGTAGCTGTTTACGTATCTTATTTTTTATACATGAATTATACCATAGATACAATAATTAATACTTTCTACCTTGTTATTTTCCTAGTGGTTGTCCATAGTACTAGAAGCTGACATAATATCCTGTACAACCACCAGTAGTGCACAACTTGCCGCTCATAGAATTATGTAGAAGCACAGAGTATCTATTCCAACTGTACTGTCCATACACACACATCATGATTCTTCCTTTCTATACCCCTTCCTTTGTCTACACCTGTCAGAGATGGGCACTCCACTGTCATTCAACCAATTTAGGTGCCTGAACTCGACGACACAATCCAACACAGTCCAGCATTCCACAACAATAGTGAGTTATCTGAAGAAGTTGTTGACCATAGCTATTTATAGCTCAACTTATTATTATGGCCCCGCATTGTATACCTCACTTTTATACTTTTCTGCTGGATGGTTAAGACTGAGATGGAGCAAGACCTATACATCAAAGCATGTCGTTTTTGTTTCTGATGAGGTCAGGTACTTATATTTTATCAAATTTAATTTTACCTTTTTTTAAATGTATTTGGTACAGGATCTCACTATGCAGCTTGGACTAGTAGTGATCCTCCTGTTTTCAGCATCTGCAGCACTGGGATTACTGGTGTGTGTCACCACACACACTTTTTAAAATTTTTTTGAGTATATGTCTGCTGTACATGCTTATTATATTTCTTATGGAGAGCTGGCAAATGTACACAGCACACTTGAATTCTTTGTAGGTCTTCTTCCTTTACCCCATCTGCCCTCCCTGTATTTCTTAGCAGTAAATATATTACATTTTGAAAACCAAACTTATAAAACATCAAATGACAGAATTATTATATTTCTACTTAAGTAGAAAGCATGTTCTAAAGAACTGTAATACCATACAGGGTAATTTTATGTGTGTTTTAATGAAACAGCTTCTAATTTTCATGGACTTTTAGAAGTTAATGGCATTAGTTTCTCACGACACTTAATTTAATTTCAAAGTATATAAATTTAATTTTCTTTAAAGAAGAGTGTGATTAGTGTTATCTTCCTTTTGTCAGAATCAATTAAAGCTGGCTCTTAAGCAAATGGAAAACAGGAAGTGGGCAGCAAAAGAGGACCACTGAGAGTGCAATGTTCAAGTTTCCTTATGTAATTAGGAAAAGTTAGAAGAGAAGGAGTAAAGAGATTAACAATATTGTGGAACAAAAAGCATTCTTACAGTAGTGGCTGAAACAGGATGTAGAAAAGATACAGGATCGTGGTGCATGCTTCTTCAGACCTGTCCATCGTTGCGTTCCTGGGGTTCCACTGCTCTGCGTGAGCAACCTGGCTCACTGGCTTGGATGACGCAGTGGTCCCTCACCTCAAGGACATCAAAAGTGTAGTAGACCAGGACAAGTTACTGATGGGTGATAGTGAGGGCAACGAGCGGGCAGTGGGTGATTCTAATAGATAAACAAGAGCTGCCTCTGCAGCCAGAGCAGTCGCGAGTTATTGCTGAGAGAAGTGGCTGCCCAGTGCTCAGATCATGAGTCCAGGACGTTTAATTCAGGAAGCACTTAAGATGCCTCACTGCTATTTTTGGCAGTGAATTCAAAAGGTGGTTTCTACTGAAGGAAATATGTAACGTACCATTCTTTGTCATCTCCAGTCTTCTCTAGCTCAAAGAATTTAGACTTGAAATAATTTTTGGAGACCAGTTTATTCTACCTAGTTTATAGAGAAAACAGTGTATTTCACTTATTTTTGGTGTCACTTTCCCCAGATTGGTGAAATATGTTGGCTATCTCTTTTTGTTACATACACTTTAAATTTATTGTAAATTAACTTTCTGGTCCTTATCTTTTCTAACCATAAAGTAGAGTGCACATTGATAATAATTATCCATTTCTTTCTTGAAGATCATTTTCTATTTAATTCTTCTCTCTCTTTTACATTTTTTAAAAAAATTATTTATTTATTTGCTTATTTATTTATCTGATACTGCTACACAGTTCAGATTCCTGGTGGTCTTCCTATCTCAGCCACCCCAGCACCCGTTTTGCGAGGCACAGAGTGCCCAGGAACTCAGGGCAAGCAAGGCACATGGTACTGGGGAATCAAACTCAGATCCTTGTGCTTGCTAGGCAGGCGCTTAGACCACTGAGCTACCTCCTGATCCTTCTCCTTTATATTTTCAATTGTTCTATTTCTGTCTTCTTCTGTCTGACTTTATCCCTGCCGTAGTTATAAATTTATACAAGCCTCAACATTCTTATCTCAGCGGTTTTGTTCCTTACACTCTCCACAGTATGTTATTAACACAGGGTTTGAGTAGTTACCACCACCAAATAACTTCTCTAATGTACATCTCTCCATTTATACCTTTAACCCCTAAAACTCCAGGGTTTTGTAACAAAATACAAAAGATACATCTTGCTGAAGGTTACTAAATCATCTTGCTAAATCCACTAAATTCTATTCAATGAATTTCCCATCCAACCTTTGGCAATTTGTGGGTAAAAGTCCTTGGTCAATCCTAGACTGTCCAGTAGCAACCGAAACAATCTCCCTGCTTCCTGTTTCTTTTTTTTCTTTTTTTTTTTTTTTTTTTGTTTTGTTTTGTTTTGTTTTTGTCTTTTTGAGACAGGGTCTCACTGTGCAGTTCAGGCTGGCCTTAAGCTCACTTTGTAGCTCAGGCTGGTCTCGAACTCACAACAATCCTCCTGCCTCTGTCCAATTATTTTTCTCAAAAGCCATCTGCAGGGATTTTCTAAGTACATAATGCCTTTGTTCAACAACACTTGATAGCTAGTAGTTATATACATGTGCACATTGAACATTTCATCACAGAAGATAGTATTGGTTTTGTTTCATTCTCTCCACAATACAATCAGAGCTGAAGATTGTAGTGGGAAAATTTAGCATACTAGTTCAGTGTATGGATGCTGAATGAAGCCTGGCTCCCTGGGTTTGACACCTGCTTTACTGGTTAGTACCTGGGATTAGTGGAATTGGAATATAGCCATAAGAATTCTGGCTTCTGGTGCTCACACACACCTCCTTCCATTTATTAAAACAGCAAGAAATGGAAGGTACTGTAAGTCCTGCAGTAGAGGGATTACAATTACAATTAAGGTCCTAAATCAATTGACTTTAAGAGAGATGATTCAGATAGGCCACATGTAGTCAAATAAACCTTTTAAAAGATGATATTCTTTTATAACATATAAAAAGAGAAAATCAGAAATTAAAGGCATGAAGGGGGGCAGAGGAGATAGTTCAGCAGTCTAAACACCTACGTGGCAAGTGCAAGGTCACGAGCTCAGTACTGCATGCCTTGCTGGCCCAGCACTGGGTGAGATGCCACATGACTATAATCCCAGGGCTGGGGAGGCTAAGGCAGGTGGATCACTATGAGTCTGAACTGCATTCTGAGACCATGTGTCAAAATAAAGGGCACAAGGCACTCGATGTGCTATGCTTCCCTGAAAACTAAGAAAGCAAGAAGTGCACCTCCGAGTAGGAGCTCAGAGTGATGACAAGGTGGCATCAGCGAGGGAACAGGGGGCTACGAGAACCTGAATTCTTCCCAAAAGCAGTGTTGTGGAAGCCAATTTTCTCTTCAGCCTCCAGCCTGGCTGACACTGTGATTTCACTCCTGTGACACTCTGAGAACTTAGCCATGAAAGACTGGACATCTGACCCACAAACTGCGCTGATAAGTAGGTGCTGTTTTAAGCTGCTACAGTGTTACATGGAAGTAGAAGACTACCACTGTCTTCATGACAGGAAAGCTAACTTTCCCCAGAGTAAGGAACCTGACACAACAATGCAGTATTAAGTATAATGCTATTTGTAAATTAAAAAAGCAACAACAACAACAAAAACAATGTTCATTTATATGTTAGAAGGTCTCAAGTCACTAAGCACAGTCTATATTCAAGGGACAAAAAACTAAGCTTCACCTCTCAAAGGAATGAATGTCATAATTTGTGGACAAACTAGGCATAGTACTGCATGTCTGTTATGGGGGCACTGGGAGTGTGAGGCAGGATGATCATAAGTTCAAGGTCAGCCTGGGCAACTTAAAGAGACCCTGTCTCAAAATTTAAAAACAAAATGTGTAAGTCTATGCATATATTTTTGTTAATTCTTTTTATCTTAAAAATAATAAAACTTTAGAAACAATATAATCAATTCCTTTTTTTTAGTTTTCTTTCTTTGTACTTAAAATATGTACCAATAAATTTTTTTTCTAAGAAGGAAAAGATCTAAAAAGAAAAAAAGGGCTGGCCACATAGCTCAACAGTCTATAAAGTGCCTGTTACTCAGAGCACAGTGGCCAGGATTTGCTCCCTGGGATGTTGTGTTGGCTTTCCCCTCCCTCCCAGAACTCACTGAGACAGTGATTGAGACTGGGCATGATGGTGAGTGCCTGTAATCCTAGCACTTGGGAGGCTGAAGATAGGAGAATCACTACGAGTCTGATCTAAACAGTGAGACCCTGTAGACCCCGCAGACCCTGTTCATTGTCATTTAAATATTGTAGGTGCATGAATTCAGCGAAATAATTCAATATTGTCTAGTAGTCCATAATAGTAGTGGGTAATCCATAGTACTGGCAATGGCAGAAATTGTTGACTTGAGCCTTTTGTAGCTCAGCCTGTTAATACGGCTTTACTACTCAGTTGTGTCCCAAATTTTCTGATCAAGAAGATTATGGGGCCATAGAGTACAATATTTAAATGGTAATGGAATACCCATCTCGGACAAAACTAAACAAAAATGGGGATACAAATGAAGGACCATTTTGTATCTGTATATACAAAATAGTTAGGGTAGATATACAACTACTTTCTCTTAATTGAGTAAGAAAGATCTGTACCAATAGTGTTTGGATAGCATACCATGTCTGCCTCTTCTACTATGAATAACCACTAAAAAGACAACAATATGCAATGTATTAATTATTGTAATTGTCCTACCAACCTGTTTTGAAACTTTCTCATTGCTATTTGTTTCTTAATAAAATGAATAAAAAATAATAATACATGAAAATAAAAAAGCACACTTCTATACCAGGTAGCCAGAGAACCGTTTTGCCATTGCACAACAGTGCTGTTGCATCTGGTAGGAGAAAAAGTAAGAGTTCAAAAAAGGTTTCAAACATTTATTGATTTAATAGTAATGATCACAGAAAAACAATAAGATTCCTAATTAAGTATATTCCACTGTCCAGGCAATGGCTATTTTTAAAACTTTATTCAGTATTGTCCTGACCATAATGAAAAGATGACATAGTCCTGTGACCTCCCAGAGGGTACATATGTTGCAGCTCATGTGCACCTCCTTACAGTCCTAGCTTGGTCCCCCTCCAGTGTCTCCTCTTGGAGTTATGCCTGATTTTATTACCTGTCTCCATACATATCCACTGAGGAATGGGCAGTTCTGCTTTCGCTCCTTGGCCAGGAATTGTTTGATTCTGAAAGTCTTGTGAGAAGACATGGTAAGGGCAGGAGGCAAGTGCACAAAAATTTTAAAACTTTAAATATTTTGTGCCTACCCCATTCTACTTTGAGAATTCTAGTTATATTAATGTAAGTTTCTTGATTTGGGCACAAAGTGAACTATTACATGACTGATCTGTAACCTCTCTCTTTTTTTATTTTATATTTTAGGGAAAGGTCTTTAGGATTTTCAGGGTCTCACTACTAGATTGGACTCATATGATCCTCCTATTTATAGCCTCCCAAGAGATCATGCCAGTCTCAGCTGCCATCTCAGTACACCCCGGGGGCAGGGCAGGCATGGCAGGCCTAGGGATTGAACCCCTCACCCTGCTCGCTGGCACTTTAATCTGCTGAGCTATTTGGCCAGCCCTTCTTTTCATATTTATTTTGGACAATTTTTACTGCTATATTCATTTAAATTTTTCAATAATATTTTACAATGTGCAATTTATTATTAATCTCATGTTATGTATGCGTTTCAGATATATTTTTCTTTTTTTTTTTTTTCTTTTTTGATCGAACCAGGGATTGAACTCAGGCCTTTGTGCTTGGCAGGCAAGAGCTTATTCTACTAAGTCATCTCCCTGGACCCTAGAAACATTTTTCTAAAATTCACTCTGTATACATCTTATATCTTTCACATTTCAATATTTGTCTGAAATTTCTAATTTGATATATAATTATCATTGATTTTTAATAAAATTGGTAATGAGTTAAAAAATAAAGAAATTTATAAAGAATAGGTTAACTAGAATTTCAGGAGTCTTACATAGCCTATTAAGAAAAACAGAAAATCCAAGAGTACAAAACTTGAAAAAGAGGAGATAAAAAAGGAAAATATATTTCTTAACACAAATACTGGAAAAGCTGATATAGAAAAAGTGTTTCATTTAATTTTGTATAGTTTCCAAAAGCAGAACTAAAACAAATGACTAGAAATTGTAGGGTGGCAGATTTTTGATCAATATAAGAACTCCCACAGTTCCAGCTATCTTGCAACAATCCGGGCTGCCTTAGAAAATGGTGAATTCTAGGTCACTAGAGAAATTCCAAAAGCAGCTCAATGGCCATTTGTCAGACACTGTAGAGAAGATTCATTTTGTAGTTGGAGAGTTGGGATAAATTACTTATAAATCACCTTCAAACTCTAAATGTCTCTAATTTAACCTACAATACACTGGTGCCTCTTCAACCTTTATTTCCACTGTTTGATCTACTAATTTGCAACTATCAGCCAAGCACGTATACTCTGGGTTATTGGTAACTGTCTTGCACTTCTTGGTTCTACACTTTTTCTCATCTTTTCACTGACCCAGCCTTCGCCATTTCATGAGATTGGCAAAATCACAGCCATCCTCACTGAGACTTCCATCAATAATTAATCTAATTGCGCTCTTTACTGTCTCAACACTGTGTTCTCTTGGATAGCTTTTATGACACTCTGCCCTGTGTTATGTACTCTTATAGCTAGTTGTATTGCAAGGAAATTGAAATCTACTTGAAAGCAAGGGCCATAGATTTCACATTTTAGAATTCTTGGGAAGCTTTAGGGGCAGTGATTGCCTATGATGGCCCTAATAACACATGCTTCTTAAATTGGATTTGACACAGTTGCTGCATAAAAATCAATACTGAGATTGGAAGTATAATTTAAAAGTACTTTCTGATTAAATGAACTTCTGAAGCAGAATATTTGTACCTCCCCTTTACTGAACCTACTAGCTCCTTTCATTTCTGCTTTCTTTGTATTGCAGTAAAATGCATAACAGTTATCAGTTTAAAATTTGTAGTAAAGTGGTGTTTAGTACATCATAATGTTGTACGACCATCTCCATTATGTAGTTCCAGAGCTTTTTCATCATCCTGAAAGAAGCCTATCCACATGGAACAGTCTCCCCAGGCCCTTCCTGCCCCAGACCCAGCAAGCACACATCTTCCTTCTTCCTCTCTGCTAGTTTAGTTGCAGCTCTGACGCAAAATCTTGTGCTGGGTGGTTATTCAGTAAATATTTGTTGAGCCTACTTTGAGTGGAAAGGCACTATCCAAAAATACACATGATGAAAGAAATAAGGACCAGAAGAGACCAACTGTTTAAACTCAGAATAAATTATTTAACAAGGGTATTGTTTCTGAGCTTAACAGTGCATAAAATGTGTGTGCTTTGCAGCACTTTGAAGCGTAAATTTCTAGATAAATTTTTAAAAAGTCATAAAAACAAATCAGAAATTAGCTATTTATAAGTATTGTGTGAGAAAAACTTTTGCATCCTAATTTTGTTTAGAACTTCTTATTTCCCTCAAAATATACTGGATGATTAAGGGATTGTATATTGCTTAGCAAAAGCTATTGAAGAAAATTTAAGTTTTTAGTATTCATCCCTAAATAGCTTATTTCATAATATTCAATATACCATTCTGTTTCCTGATTTTTCCCTATTCAGTAAAGGAAGATGTACTTTGCTATGACTTCTAGAAGTTGGAGTACAAAGAGTTAAGTTCCCAAGCCAGCTGTCTGTTCCCAACAATAACTCCATTTAAAATTCTACCACTCATTTGTAACCTTACAGGTGATTGCAGTAAGACTGAGTTTGGCACATGGAAATAATCCCTTGTTTTCTTTTTCTTTTTTCTTTTTTTTTTGTCTTTTTGAGACAGGGTCATCCAGTTCAGGCTGGCCTTAAGCTCACTTTGTAGCTCAGGCTGGTCTGAAACTCACAACAATCCTCCTGCCTCAGCTTTCCGAGTGCTGGGATTACTTACACCCATGCACCACCACACCTGGCTCCTTGTTTTCTTTTCCTCCATGATACCATCAGTAGCCATATAGTTTTATACTTTTGCTACAGCTGCTAGAGGACCTACTGCTTTGTGCCTCAGTTTCTCTACCTAAGAAATTAATCCATACATGTACCTTAAAGGAACTGAACACCTTTTTTCAGTACTAAGAGATCCCTGAATGAAGCAAGTTTAGCAAAGTATAGTGACAATTTAAATTAATTAAATACAATGACAACAAACTAACCATAAGACTCCTAAAGTGTACAAAATGATTCACTTCAAAAAGTCATTTGATATCATCAAATTGTAAAGGGTTATGGTTTACTTAGATATTATTCCAAAAATTAAGAGGATTTCTTCTCCTCAGAAAAATAAAGGTTTCCTGGCATGATTATTTTTACTTACACCTTCATATTCATGATGTTTCTTAAGACATGGTTCTGTTTTTTCATATATCACAAGGAGAAAGGAATGAGAAAGTTTCTCAAATTATTGAAAAGTAGAAGTAGATTAGATATTTTATATATATAATGGGACAGATGAGGAAGGAAATTTTTCCAAAAAGCAACACTGAGCATTGATTGGAGATTATGGTCAAAGTCACATTGTTAGAGAGGACAGACATAAAATCTGCCTCCCTGGGTTTTACCTTGAAAAAGCTTTTACACATAGACCTGACCTTTGCTTCAGCAATGTCACTTCTGGAAATTTATCCTAAGGCAGCAACTGGAAAAAAGTGGAAAAAAAAAAAAAAGAACAGCAATGTTTATTCAGGTGTTATTTATAATAAAAAAATTAAACCCAGAAACCACTTAAATATCCAAGATAAGAATATGAAATATGAGGCTGCCATTTAAGAACTGTGTAGCTCAGTATTATTGTCATGGAGAGAGGTTGTAACATCATGCTTAGTGATAGAAGGGCTTATAGAGCAATATGCACACTACACATATTACATAAATTAGATGTTATGTGGTTTTCATAAAGATAAATACAAATGACATTTTAGCAAAGATTATCTCTGGATAGTTTTGGGAGTTATTACTTTTTTATCCTTTATATTATTACTATTTATCTGCATTCTCTATTTCTTGCTACAATAATAATGGATTTCTTATGTGATCTGCATGTAAAAATTTTATTTTGTTTCCAATTCTAAATTCTTATGCAAATCACCAAAGACCTACCTTATTGTTCCTAGATGATTACATGAACTGCAGAAATAAAAATAGGGATAGATTGATGGGCAGAGTGAGTGGAGAACTGTGGCTAAGGAATGACATATTATTGGCCTGCTGCTACACAACTCCACTTTATTTAAAAAGGTTTTATGTCAAGAAAACACTTGCCAAAATACGTGCAAATGAAATGATTTCATTAATATTGATTTTTATTATTTACTTATTTTTATTTTAAGACAGAGTCTATAGGCTCTCATTAGGTAGATCAGACTCATAGTGATCCGCCTGTGTTCAGCCTCCCGTGAGCTGGGATTACATGTGTGTGACACCACGCCCAGTCTCAATCTCTGTCTCAGCATGCCCCAGAAGTGGGGCTCGCAGGCAGGCTAGGGATTGAACCCAGACCCTTAGTCTGCCTAAGTGGGCACTTTAATCCACTGAGCTATTTGGCCAGCCCTGTCTTTGTTTATTTTTAAATTTAAGGTATTTTTATATGTACTTACTTTATAAGACAGATATAGTTATCCTATATTTAGTAGAATAGAAATATATTCACAACTTCGGAAGGCTGGGAATGACAAGAGCAAAGTGTCAGTAGATTGAATGGGCCCTTGTGAGGATACTGCCTTCTCACAGGGAAGCATGGAAAAATGAGCTTCTTTGGGCTTATTTTATAAGGGTGCTGACACACTCATGAGGGGCCTGTGCTAAAAACTAAATACCTCCCCAAAGGCCCCACCTTGTAACATGGTCTTGGAAATCTTAGAGGTCAAGATTTCAACATAAAAATTTAGAAGAGACAAAAATATTCAGATTATATCTCTACTTAAAACTAATGGTACAATGATATGACTAGGTGATCTTGATGTCACATGCCTCAGGGGTTAGATGGAAAATCAGTGCATACACAAAACACTCGTTACATGCTTCTGGATCTGTAGATGGTTGTGGCTTGGCTGTTCTGGGACTGTGGCTGAAAATCTATGCCTCAGGGTGCAGGGTGCTGGACTCGGGTCTGTGCCACTTTGTGTTTGTCCTGAGGTCTTGTATGAAGCAGAAGCAGCTTCCTAGAACATTCTTTACTCATGCAAGACCTTGGTGTAAAAACTAAAGTCAAATTACACCCAAGCATTTGTAGACCCTTATTTCCAAGGGCCAAACCAAGTCACACAGCCAAACACAAGTTAGTGGGTCTGAAAACTATATTCTGGTCCACAGAAAAAGGAAAAGGATGAAACATTGGCTAAATAATACTACTAAATTTTCTAATGTCATATTAATTATTACTATACTGTATTTAAAATAAACTTTTTACAAAATGACAATAAAAGAAAGACCTGCCATATAGCTCAGCAGATTAAAGTGCCTCTATCATACTAGGAATCCAATTTCCACAACTATGAGAAGTCAACTAGTCACGCTTGATGTACCAGCTGAAACTACAAAACAATGTCAATCCATGGAATGAAAAGAGAAGATAAAATAATTATGCAAAGAATTTGGAGGTTATTAGTTAAAATTTATCAGAGGCCATTGATTTAAACTGACTTCCGCTTCTAGGTCTCTAACTGGCCTAATCAAATGTAGTCATTCATGGTAGAGTTCCATGTCTCCAAAGTAAAACTAAGTTGTTTATCTGTCCCCTTCAGAAATTAGGAGAAAAATGATGCCTAATATTCAAACAGGCCAGTAGTGATAAGGGATTGTCCCCTGCATTAGCCCTTATAAGGAAAGTAACTTGAAGTTACCTGATGTTAACCAATCTCATCTTCCTACTATACTGTATCCTTGTTCCTGCTTGGGCTGTTTTATAAAAACTAACTTTTCTGCCATTAATCAATAGAGTACTTTTCTAAATATTGAGATATATTATGGGTGGTACAATGTGTCAACTTGAGAAGTCTAGAAGCTTAAGTTACTAACTTGAAGCTCAACATCCTGGAGTGAAAAGGACAGGCCCTTATCACTCTAGCGTGTTGTTCACTGGGTGAACCTGAGAAGTGTAAAAGTTCAACTAAGTGATTTAGGGGGTCAAGGTCTTCATTTTGTATCCATCCTCAGCTTGTGGAAGAGGTGAGCACAGAAGTTATGTGGGTATGGAGTGTATCTGAAATCCAATATAAAGGAAGGAAGAAGACTTGTTCTATCCCCCTCCCCTTTTCTTTTTCTCTTGCTGCTTTTTTTGTCTTCTGCCACTTTAGACTGTTGCCCTATGCTATGCCACCCTGTCTTTAACCAGGTGATTATGGACTGAAACCTCCCACAAACTGTGAGTTGAATAAACCTTTCTTTCCTTTATTTTGGGCATTGGGTATTTTCTGTCATCAACAAGATAAAAGTAATGAAAACATAATTTGGTATCCGAAAAAGTGGGACCATTGCTGTGACTATACCTGTCCATGTAGCTCAAGAGTCCTTGGGTGTGGGTTGTGGGGAGATATTGGAAAGTTTTGGAGATGCCATCTGAAAGAGTAATGCTTGAACACTTCAGGCCCTCCTGCAAGGAGGTTTTGGTCAGGACTCAGAAGACCAGAAGACTGACAGAAATGCTGGTAATGACCAGACTCAGGAGGTTTCTGCTGGGAAGAAGAACTGAATTGGGTGCTGGACTCCAGATGATGTGTGTTAGGGTTTGGCGCAAAGTTTGTTTTTCTCAGGTCCAAAGACTTTTCTTGAGACTGAGATTAAGGCTGGCATATGAATTAATCTGGCAGAAGAAATTTCACAACAGTCAAATGGTTAGGTGGTGACATGGTTATTTTTGGAGGGTTTTAACCAGGTTTATGTGGAGAATCAAGAGCAGAGTTCAACAGCATGATTTAAACATGAATTTGGCAAAATAGGAAGCTCCAGTAAAGGTGTAGACTAAAAGGGTGGAACAGAGGAAATCTTGATTACTGAAAAGAGAAAGAAAAAAAGAATAGAAAAAAAAATGGTCTGAGGCATCACAAAAAGCACCAAGTCCACATCTTTTGCAGCCCCAAATCTGCAAAGGTGAAAGACTTTGTTTTGAGGAGAAAGCTGCAGAGGGCCATGTTCCAGAATGATAGTGGCATAGAGAATTTGTTTCTCAGAAACAGGTTCAGAGTGCTCAGTGATCTAGGCACTTGGACCCTTTCAGCCAAGAGAGAGAAAAGCCTGGCTACTGCTCCAGCTGTCAGCAGACCTCAGCATTACCCACATGGTGCTAGTTTTAGGTGCATGAAGAAGAATGCAAGAATTGCAAGGTTAAAAGGTATCCATCAAGACTTCAGAAGGCTGAGAAGGCCAGCCAGTGTGCCCTTGAAAGGGCAGTGTGTGAAGCTGTGAGGGAGAAGTCTAAAGTGCAGTGGAGTCCCCAGAAGTCTAGAAAAACCAAGAGAGCAGATCATATAAGGGAATCTGTGAGGAGGGCAGAGCATGCCCAAGAAAGAAGCTGTGAAGCTGCAGCCACTAGAAGTGCCACATGGGGGAGTCACGCAAGCCCTTGGGACCTTAAGATGTGCCACATATGGTTTCAGGTGCTGGATATGCAACTAACTACAGAACTTAATATTTGCCCTGCTGGACTTTGGACTTTAGTCCCATCCTTTACATTTCCCGGCTTGTAACTTTGGGAATGAAACTGTTTATCTTATGCCATTGATTGTTAGAAGTTGTTATGGTTTGAGTCTAGTTCTCACCCGAAAGCCTCATGTAGTCATGGAAAGGAACCAAAACATAATTTGGTTACTATAATGTGTGATTGTAATGTGTGATTAACTCATGATCTGCTGGGGTTATGGATGTCCGCTGGGGTGGACAGCCTGAGTACAACTTAAGAGACACAGACTTGCTCTCCTTAGCCTCTTTGCCACTGCTCCTCCTTTTTGCTCCTGCTACTTTGCTGTTTTCCACCACCATGAATGGTTGCCCTCTCCTGTGTGCCACCAGTCTGTCTTGAAGCCATCTGAGTATGGACTGAAACCTCTAGTCACTAAGAGCTATATAAGCCTTTCCTTCCTTCATTTTGAGAGTCAGGTATTTGTTGCAGCAATGAGAGAAGAGTAACTGAGACTGAATTAACTTTGCTTTGGTTTATACAGGAGCTCACAGCTAAGAATTTGTATTATACCCCAGAGGAAGTGGGATTGGGACTTTTCAGCAGTGCTGAAACTATTAGGACTTTGGCAACTCATGCACATGAGTCTTTGGGAGGCTGAGGTAAAATGTTTTGTTTCTAATGTAATATAATGCTGATAAACTTAGTACTGGTTCTGAAGGATGATTTTTTTTGTTTGAAATACATTTTTAAATATTTATTTTTTATTTGGTATAGAGTCTTAATGCAGATCTCAGACTCATAGTGATCTTCCCGTGTCAGCCTCCTCAGGGCTGGAATTACAGACATGCATCTGTTCAGGTCGTCAGCTCAGTGAATGAACTGGGGATCAAAACCCAGGACCTTGAGCTCGGCAAGCAGATGCTTAGACACCAAGATATCTCCTCAGCCCCTCTTAAGAATTATTAAACATGTGTTATAATGTTTAGTTGTAAGATGTTAAGAATAAACATATCCTTTTTATCTGGAAACTGGTTTGAAGAAATGTCTCTGGTTCTCAAGTTGACAAGGGGTGGGTTGTCATCATTGATACATTGTGTAAACTTGAGCAGACTAGAAGCTTAACTAAGAAATTCAGCAGCTGTACCTCTTGGGGTGAAAAGGACTGGCCCTTATCACTGTGGGATGCTTTTCTCGTGTGAACTTTAGAAGTTTATGAGTTTACCTAATAGGTGCAGCTGGGGCCAAGGTCCTTACTTCATGTACATTCTCAGTTTGAGAAGAGAAGGGCACTGAGGTGGCGTTGGTGTTAGTGGCTGATATCCAGTGTAAGGGAGGAAAAGAGGTTTGTTCTTCCCCTTTTCCCTTTGTATTCTTTTTAGTTAAGAGTCTCACTACACTGATTGGACTCATAGTGATCCTCCTATTTTCAGCCTCCCAATCGCTGGGATTATAGGTGTGCGCCACCATGCTTGGACTCTTCACTGGCTTAGCTACCTGGGGATGGGGCTGGCATGGATGTGGTACCGGGGATCGAAGCCCGGTCCCTGCACTTGCCAAAGCAGGCACTTAGTCTGCTGAACTATCTTGCCAGCCCTTGGTCCTTCTTTTATATCTGTGGTGGCTTCAAATCCTTTCCCACTTCTATACATTCCTGTCCCTTCTGCCTGGAACACTTTTCCCTCAGGATGATCCTGTCTAACAGATTCATCTTTCATTTCTCCAAAAAACCATTCCTTGACGAATCCTACTACTCCTACCAGCTTCAGTCCCCTTATTATACATTAATATCCTTACTTCACAGTACGAACCCTAGTTTGCAGTGGGGTGCTTCCTTGTTCAGTATTTCCCTCTTCTATCAGACAGAGAGGCTCACCTGTGAGAATCCTATTCTGTTTCTGTCTTACAGCTATACCCTCAGGTCTAACAGTGCCAGGACTTCTAAAGGCTGTGGCCAGCCACCCATGGTAACATACTTATCTGTGATTGAATGTGATTAGTTTCAACAATATCATAATTTTTTATGTTCTGAATTTTTAAATTAAGCTGATTTCATAAACACTCTCATTAGTTATTCCATTTATTGTTCATAAAATATACATAGCATCCCATCAAACAGATAAGACAAAATGCACTTACATTCCCATTTTCAGAAAAGTGTTACCTAGTTTTGCAACTATAATTAATGCTGTTACATAAAGCTGTTTGCTTAAAACCAATTAACAGAGGTATGAATGACAGGAGACCATAACTTCTGAATAGAAGTTTACAGCCATAGGCGCACCAATTACTCTTTGAAAATATTAAAACATATTACAGTACCCCCAAAAGGACTAAGACTGATCTTGGATAAACTGATGTTACTTCTTGGGTTTTCAAATTTTATTTATTTTTGAAACACAGTCTTCATTACGAGGCTGACTTTGAGCTCCTAGACTAAAGCAACCCTCGTGCCTCAGCCTCCCAAATGCCTGAGATTGTACGTGCACATGGCTTAGTTATGATTTTCAGTGTGTTTTATCTATGCTATGTGAACCCAGGTCTTGCCCCAAAGCCTCTCCAGGGGAGCTTATACTCATTTTACAAGTTGCAACAGTATTGACAGTACTGAGTCCTAATTTCTTATAAATCCCAGGAACAATTCCACATACTTCATATCTACCTAAATTATACTGACACCAGGATGTCTGTCAGAAGAATATACTTACTGGGAGCATAACCTTATAAATCTGATCTAGAGTGAAATTTTTTTAATTGACACAGCTAGAAGCTAAAAGTAATGAAGGGACTTGTTCTTTTAACTTGTGACTTGCAACCAGAAACTTGCTGCTAATACTCAAGGATGCATTACAAATATATGGATTATATACACTAGTTTTCATAAAGACTTTTTGTATAAGGATATTAGACACTAAACTTTTTTTCAAAAAGATCTTTTGTTAGGGCTGGTGAGATAGCTCAGGTGACCAAGTGCCTACTTAGGAAAGTGCAGGGACCAGTGTTTAATCCCGTGTCACATGTTGCACCAGCCCCATCCCCAGGAGTGCTGAGCCAGTCACCTGTAATCCTAGCACTGAGAAGGATGGAAACAAGAGGAACTCTATGAGTTAGTCCAAGCTACATAGTGAGATTCTGAACCAAATACAAAAAGACCTTCTGTTAAATTTAGAAAATAAAATGGCTATATTAATTCTTAAGTGTGACTAGACATGGGAGAAAGACTGGGCAAAGAGGTGTTCCTTTTGGAGCCCATAGAGTGCTTAGAGCCAGGGCCATGGCTCAGCAAACAGACCTGCAGTTTTGCAATGGACCTGGATGGTGAGAGTTGCAATTGAGGATTTGAATATTTTCCAGCCCAGCTAGTTTCCAGAGAGCCTGACGGTGTCACACCTACAAATTAGGGCACTTTTAGGGCAGACAGGACTAGGGTCCTGGAAACCTATGTAGTAAAGGCTCAAGTCCACCAGAGCTCTAGGCTCAGTTTTTCAGAGTTATATACTTCACTACTGGAGCTTCTTCCACCCTCTCTGCCTTCCTTTTCTTACAGTAACTAGACAAGTTTTGTGTTTCTCCTGTGTGAGCACTGCTGCCAGACAGGATACAGCATATTCAAAGAAGGTTCCAGCAAGCCTTCGGCAGAACAGATTAGCCCTAAGCATTCACATATGAACAGTGTAAGGAGAGCAGAGGAAGAGCCAAAGGAAAGGTGCAAGTGGAGGAGCCAGAGGCACAGAGGAGGCCTCCGGGAGCACTGAAGAAAAGGACACAGATATAGAGAAGGGACCTGCAGATTACAGAAAGAAGGGGAACCCAAGGCAAAGACAATTGAATTCACTTTTAAAGTGCCTTTTGAGTTTTATGTTGTTTTGCTTTGTTTTTGGTGGTACAGGGGATTGAAGAACAAGTAGCAATGAGACAATTTCAAGACAAATTAACAGGACACATTTGATAAATTAATACATTGCAACCTGTTTTTGTAATGTTTTGGTATCGTACAATGTGCATACATGATATTATACTTACAGACATCATTACAGCAGATGTCTCTAATCAGTGAATTTAGAGAGTGTAGCTGTTTACTTATCTTATCTTTTTACACCTGAATTATATCACAGATTCAATAATTAATACTTTTTACCTTGTTATTTTCCTAGTGGTTGTCCATAGTACTAGAAGCAGGCATAATATCTTGTCCAACCACTGTTAGTGCAAATCTTGCTTCTCATAGAATTATGCAGAAGCACAGCATATTTATCCTAGAGAGCAAATTGGTCAAGCATTGGCCGTGACTCATCCACATGGATGACAGACAAAGGACCTACAGGGTAAGGTACAGGATTACAAGATAAACCCTGAGGGGACTTCACTGGCCTCAACAGAAACAAAAGCTATATCTCTTGGTATATAGATGTTGCTCTATCTCGGTCTTAACCATCCAGCAGAAAGTATAAAAATGAGGTATATAACATGGAGCCATAATAATAAGTTGAGCTGTAAATAGCTACAGTTAACAACTTCTTCCGATAACTCACTATTATTGTGGAATGCTGGACTGCATTGGACTTTGTTGCCAAGTTCAGACACCTAAATTGGTTTAATGACAATGGAGTGCCCATCTTTGACAAGACTAGACAAAAAAAGGGATATTCAAAAGGAAGAATCATGATGTGTGTGTATAAACTAGAGTAATGATTCTTAAATTCGATGTGTAAATGAATTGCCTGGAGATCTTGTTATGGTGTGCGTTCAGATACATTCAGTCTGGTGGTGAGGGTGAAAGGAGAATCTGCCTTTCTAAACAAGCTCTCTGGTAAGGCTCACACAAGAAGTGCTCTTTGAGAAGCAATGTCCTACGCGTTATGTTTCCTGGATGAGAAAGGAGAGTGGAAAATGTTTTATAAGATCATGTACCGGCCTGGAAAACTTCTAGAGAGATTTGGGAATTTCTCCTACCAGGTCTCTGCCATGGTAACATAGAAGAGAAAGAGACGCCATGCACAGCGCAAGAGATCGCTCCATCTTGTGTCGTGCCTGAGTCACATCCTTTCTGTCATCTCTAAACCAGCAGCAGAGAAACTCAGGGTGAGTGAGAGAAGCTCTGTGCAGTCACTGCCTTGCTTCTGTGCCCCAAGAATAGGGGAGTCTTTGTTAGCTGAACGCCTAGCAGCTTTTCAGGATCTTGGTGGAGATAGAGTCATTTAGAGCCAAAAATATAGGTCTTTCAGAAATACTGCTGAAATAAAGGAAGCAGAAATAAGATAGCTCCATCCGCCCAACTCTGAACTCACTACAAGCCAGGTCTGTGTTGATGCAGGAGCCCTACTGCAGCAGATGGGTCTTTAAACACTTCATGTATATTTTTATTTTTCTGCTAGATTCTATTTGCCAACACTTCTAACTTAAACTTATGTAAAAAAAAATGGAACTAGAGCTGTATTAGCTTAATGTGATCAAAATTCAGAGCTAGAAACTGTTGAAGATTAATTTATGTTACCAATAAAATTTCCTTGCAAATCTCAATTGAATCATAACTTAATAAACACAAATGCAAAGATATTTAAGTTAATATTTTTATGAACAGAATATATTTATTGAGGGAAAGAAACCTCCTTTCTGAGAGAGGGACAGGAGGGAGACCCTGAGCATGTGGTTGCTCAAGATATCTAAATTATTAACCTAACCACTTGTGGCCATTTTTTGGCACACGCATAATAGTTGGAAATCTTAGGCCCCCTGGACATGAGAAGGTAGAACTTTTTTAAAAAACTACTTTCTACATATGTCAACCTGTTGTAAAAACACTGACGCTCTGTTGCTTCTGTGTGGATGAAGTATGATTGCGTATGACTGAGCAGTGCTTCTAAGAGAAGAGCTTGGATCACAAATTCAGATCACTCTTTTGCTTCTTCCCCCCATCTTTCTTCTTGACATTACCAAGCAGGATGAGGGTAAATATTCATTCAACATTTTCTGTGGGACAGGTATTAGATTAACTATATTGAATGTATGCTCCCTGTTAATCCTTCATTTCAAAACTGAAGTAGTAATATGCATATTTTAGAGACAAAAAATTCTGACAATAAAAGAAGTTGTACAATTCTCCTGAGATGTTAAAGTAAGGAGTTAAAAGAGAGTTTCAGACCCAGGTTTTCTAACATAAAATACATGGCCCAGAACAATGTGCTTTCTTCATGGTGAATGTTCTCTTAGACACTGGGTTACTCTGGAAAGTCTATGGGACTAGTTATAGGTTCAGCTCTTTTTTTTTTCAGTACCAGGAATTGAACTCTGGGCCATATATTTGCCAGGCAGGTACTGTCCCACTGAGCTATATCCTTGGCCTGAGAAGTTCAACTCTGAGACCTTTAAGATCCCTGTGAACATTTACATATGTCTTCCCAATGCATTCCCTTCTCTGTGTTGCTTTTTCTGCCTAAAAGTCTTTATTTGCTTGACTTTTCCCTAGTTACTTCAGAGCTATTAAATCACTATATTTTAAAAAATGTCTCCTTTGTGCACTATTTATGCGCTACACTTTTAATGGCACAGTGTATCTCTTGGTTGTTAAACTTATTGCAGACGCAATTGTACATTTATGTATGTGTGTCTTCTAAATATCAAATTTCTTACCTAAAATGAACCATCTCCTGTTCATGATTCACCCAAATGGTCATAAATTGTAATTATTACTTATCTTTGGCTGCTGCCCTCCTAGGCATTGGGTAGGGGCAAACTCCAGATCCCCACAACTTATTCCAGCACTCAAACAACCAATACTTTATCTGGAACAACACAAATTAAAACTTAAAACTATCATAGAATAACCAAGTTCAGTACATAATCAGTCTTTTGGACAAGACAAAATAGCTTTGGTTTCATTTTCCTCTAAGGAACTATCGCTTCTAGTTCTTTGTCTTTATATGCTAATACATAAAATCTATAGTTTAGAGGATGAGGTAATACGATTAGAGAGACAGAAACCAGGTTAGAAAACAGTAAAAATTAACAAAAAGGAGAAATAAGAAATGTGTGTGGAACTTTGTCCAACAATGTTCCAACTTTCAGTGAATGTATGGGCTGAGATTCACCAAAGTTAATGTCAGTACTAAATATTTATGCTAGTTTTTAAAAGCATAGCAGAGGGACCAAGGATATAGCTCAACAGCATAATCATCTGCCTGGGAAGCACAAGGTCCCGGGTTTGATCCCGAGTACCAAAAGAAATATGATATAAAAACATAGAAGAGAAAAAAGAAACTATATGCTTGAGAACTATGACAAGAATAGTGCACTGTGATGATTGAGCCAAAAAAGAAGGTGGTGCCAGCAGAAGCAAGATCCTGAGATCAGTCCCCAGTACAAAAAAAAAAAAAAAAAAAAAAAAAAAAAAAAAAAAAAAAAAAAAAAAAAAAAAAAAAAAAAAAAAAAAAAAAAAAAAAAAAAAAGAATGAAAGAAAGAGGTAGATTCCAGTTAAAAATCAGCTAGAAGCCTTAAGTTAATGATTACACCACTGGCCAATGCTAACGAAATAGTTACCAAGTACAAACTCAACAAGCATTTGGATTCTGCATGTCTCCCAAATCTAACCACGCCACTGTCATGATAAGGGACAAGTTTCAGTTTCAAATTACAGCTAATACATGTATGCAGCAGCCATGTATCAATTGCTAGCCTAGGGATGCTCATTGCTGTTGTGAAAAAGCAAAACAAAGCCTAAAACTTTAAAAGATTGCATAAGGTTGAATAAGGAAGATGGGAAGCAATTATGAAATGAAGAATGACAGATCATTTCTCTTCCTTAATATATTGCTCCTAGCACTCACTACTATATTCTTCTGCCTTTGTTCTCTCTCTCTCTCGCTCGCTCTCTTGCTCTCTCTCTCTTCTCCCTGCTTCCCTTTTGCCTCTCCTTTGTTTTCCTCCTCATCCTTCTCATTTTCTTCCTCTTCCTCCTGTATTTGTGATGTTAGACATAGAGCCCAGAAGCTATGCATACTAGGCAAGTGTTCAACCAATGAGCTACATCTCCAGCCTTCTTGTCATTTTCCATTCTCTAGAGTTTTGTTATGAAACTGGTCCTTTGAGGCCACAAAATATTCTTTGAGTTTATGTCTTTGAAAGAGGTGATGGTCTTCCATACATAAACATAATTTGGTTTAATCTTTTTATTTTACTCAGTTCTTATTTGCAGTATAGTAAAGAATGGTTGACTTAAAAACTGGGAGTAAATGCACAAGCTGGATGAGATATGAGAACTAAAACCAGAATGAGGATTGTCAGTGCATAGAAAAAGTTTCAGAAGAATTCTGGGAACATAGGTGCAAAGAAAGAGCCTGACATTATTTCAAAACCAACCAAGGTTGGTGCTATTCTCACCAAGAGAGGGATAGAAATTTCTTCTTCTGTCTACTGAATAAAATTACCCCAGCTTCTAGGACCTGATATCAGTCTGGTACCATAACAAACCTCAGTCACTTAATTAATTTCTTATAACTTAGTGACACAAATCTTGTAGAAAAATAAAAGGTATTCCAAGCAAGGTAAAGGTAAAACTCTTCCAGATCTATGAAAATAATAGTTAATTTAGAGGAATACCATCAAAGTGAACCGTATGAAATTCTTAATATTCACATTACTAAGAGGAACAAAAATGGCAGTTTGATATTGGTACTCTAAAAGTCAATCAGTTGATGAGTTCCTTAGGTTAAACCATTACCACAATGAAGAATTTGAAAAAACTATTAGCTATACTGTGTAAGGGCAGGATTTCAAAGATATAGTCTCTGTTGGTCTTGAAGACATATTACAATTAATGATGTTACAAGTGACACTGTTAAAAAGAATTCTATTATAAGCCAGGTTCCTGGGCTGGACAGTGGAATAAGTTGTTGCCTGGCAAGTGCAAGGGCCTGTGTCCAATCCCTGGCTCTGAAAAAAAAAGGCTAGGTCCTGGGTCAAGCTCCTCAAGTTCATGCCAATTAATTCCCATTGTTATTTAGACAGCCATTCTGTTCACAGCCCTAGGCTAGTTAAGACATTGCAATAGATGGATGTCTTAGGTTGGGGCCCATAGTGGGCACCATGGGCTTTAGAAAATTGGTATGTGAATTCTTTTTTTTTTTGCATTACTTAACACATTCAAGAAGGTTTTGCCATGTGGTCTGGTAACCATCTAGCTTAAGTTTACTTAGGCTCCAAGGGAAAACCACTTTTGTATTTTCCTTTTATTTTGCACAATAGCAATTTAAAAGTCTCTGACTTGTCATCTACTTGTCATCGAGATGAACTACATCATCCTTTACAGTTCTTTCATTATTAATTTTTTTTTCAGAACCTGGGATTGAACTCAGGCCCTTGTGCTTGCCAGGTAAGCTCTTATTTCACTGAGCCATCTCCCCAGCCCCATTATTAGGTTTTAAAGGTAAAAAAAACTATGCTAGGGTAGTGAGATAAGAGCCTACCTAGTAAGCTCAAGATCCCAGGTACCAAAAAAAAAAAACAACAACAAAGAAACAAAGAAACACCACCACCACCAACAACAACAACAACAAAACTATACTCATGGTCCTGCGCTTAGGTTATTTCTGTAGTTATAAACAAAAACTAGGCAACCATAATAATTCTTGAAGGAGAAACTGGCTTTTCTCTTACTAAGCTTTTCTGCACTAAAGTTTTCTTTAAAATCATGTCTTACTTATTAATAAATATTTTCAAATACGGTTAATTTAAAATCTAAGCAGAGAGGGCTAGAGATGTAGCTTGATGGTACGGTACATGCTGAGCATGACTGAGGCTCTGTGGCTTATAAAAAATCACAAAAAGATGTAAGCAGACAAATGTTTTACTTATGAAAGCACAGAACCCCTCCCTGTATAAATGTTTACATCCTGTTCTTGTTCTTTCTGTGACCTTTCCATTATTGTGATTTTTAAAAATAATAATTCTTAGGAACTGTGGGAGGCAGAACAGAGGCACAGAGGGTTTTGATGATAGAAATTGGTATTTATTCTGCAAATATTTGTAACTACATGTTATATGATAGGTCCTAGGCAAGGTCCTTCCCCATTTTCTTAACTTCTGGAAGGCGCCTTGTGGAAACATCCAAGCATTTTTTTTTTCTTTGAGAGTTGAGTTCCTCATGCTTAAAATGCTTCCCATAGATAAACGGCAGTCTGTTCTACATGAACATGGTGCTGGCCAGCCCACCTGCAGGGAGATTCAGTCACAGCATAGCATGAGGTGGGTCTCGGGATGCTGGTTGAGGCACACACCACAAGGACCAGATATATGTGAGTAAGAGGGCACCTCACATGGATGACAAAGTGCTCTTGACTAGATCTTCAGTGCTGAGGCAAGAGAAGTCAGAGGGACAATGCTGGAAGGAAAGTGCTAAAGAAAGACTGGACTGTTGGCCGAGGAACCGGTGTGGTACAAGAAGGCCAAAATTGACAAAATTGTTGAATTGGACAAAATCTGATCCACAGGTTTGTTTGTATTTATTTATTTATTTATTTATTTATTTGGTAAATGGTCTTGTTACACAGCTCAGACTTCTAGTGATCTTCCTGTCTCAGCCTATCTCCCCACACTAGGATTATAGGTGTGTGCCACCATGCCTGCTTTTTGTGGCCAGTACAGTGTGACTGGGGTTCCAGAACCAGCATGGCATGTGGTACCATGGACCTTTGCACTTGCCAAGCATGTGTTTAAGCGTCTGAGCTATCTCCCCAGCCCTCCCAAGTTTTATAACCAGTATCCCAATACATGAAGAGAGCCTTACAAACTGGTTAAACTTGATATCTAAGCCAATTTTTATGAAATCACAGGATATCCTAATTTGAATTCATATTTCATATAGATGATGAAATAATCAAAATTATTTCTATTTCCTTACATTCTCAGCACTTTACAAACACTTCAATATGCAGTTTCTCTAAGTCTTCATATAAATACCATGAGAATTCTTTTCAGTTTTTTATATGAAAATTCATCTTGGAGGTAGAACCATTGACTACCTCTGAACCCAGCTAGGAACTGCCTCAGGTTAGAGCAGCATGTGTGGCTCTGGTATGAAGGTAGTCTCATACATTGTTGGGAGCCAAGGAAGCTGGAAAATTGGTCAAATGTGTGAAAGCTGGACTAGGCCTCAGTGCCTAAAGCAGTCAAGCTCCCTCATTCCTGAGATAAGCATCCTGACTGGTTAATGTCACTATTAGTGTCGCATATGTCAGCCTTGTGTCACATGTAGCTTTGTAAAGGTATAAACATCCATACTGTTGCATGGGGCAAGGGTCATCTCACCAAGCCAGACAGACAAGCTACCACCTAACCCAGTTCTTGTCTTCTTATCTATCTTATTCTCATACCTTCCACCATTTGTCCTGAGGTACAACCATCACACTGAGACCAACAAATCCCTATAATATGTGTCTCTCCAAAGATAGGCACATGACTTTATCAGGGAAAATCCTCCCATTTTCATGAAATAGCTTGCATGCCCTAGCTCTCCCATTCCTTCCATTCTTTGTTTGCAAACTACTTTCCTAGCCCTACTGCATGGCTGACCTTTCCAGAGTCCACTTTGGATTAGGCCATTCTCCTCCCTAGGCATCTCAGCTGGCCCTGCACTGCATGCAATATAAAGGACAATACTGGCAATCAGGCCCTACCTCTCATTTCAATCTACCCTCAGTTCCTCTTTACAATTCAGTGCCGATTCTTGTTAGGATCACTCTAATCAAGCAGGGTCAGCATGGGGTGAGCAAGAACTCAGGATCTAAGGCTTGCCAAAGAGCTTGGCAATCAAAATTAACAGTGTAATATAATATTTTAAATACAAAAACAAAATTAGCTCAAGACACATAATAAATATAAAGTTTCAAATAAAGGTAGAATTAGAGTTATTGTTGTTTCATTTTGTTCCAGATTCTAAAATATCTCTTAAGAGCTCTGTGTTGCAACAACTTTCCAGTCGGTTACTTTGACAGTGTTTCTCCCAAGTTAGTTCTCACAAGCCCTTTCTCTACTGGCTGCCTCTCTTTTCTTGGCATACTCCCACATCGCTCAACAGCTCACTTCTGTGAGGACTGCCCATTTCCCCTAGCACTTTGAAGATAGTCTGAATCACCTTGGATCCTTTCCAGGGCCTTTCTAAGCTACAGTGGGTACTCAGCACCTTTTGAAGAAAAGAACTCAGCTTTATGTCTCCCTTTGGTCCAACAGGAAAGGTTCAGAGTAACTGAATTGGTTGTAGACATTTAATAGCCAGAATATTTTACACGAAAAACAGAAAATCTAAATCTCGATCATTTCTTGAAAAATAAACAAAAAATCCCGCAAAATCAGGTCTGAAATCTTGCGTGACAGCAGTGGGCACTTAGAGCCAAGGAGCAGCAGTGCTTCAGAGACTAGCGATGAGCGGAACGAGAGGTGGCCTCCTCCTGCCCTTTTCGCTTTTAGTGTCTATCAGGCCTCATTAGCTTGCCACCTTAAGCATGAAGGAAGGAGTGGACTGGATAAAAGCCCATCTGCTGGGTCTACTCTTTCTTTCTTGAAGAACAAATGTTTCCTGATTGTGCTTTCAAATAGTCTCGTGCAGTGGCAGATGCACCCTACTTGGCTAGCTTGCAAACTTCCCACAGCCCCTGAAACTCACAAGCCTTCCGCAGGACCAGTCTCTCCCAGTCCTTTGCTCAGAGGCCTGTCTTTTAACTGGCTCTGCCCTGCGTCCCCTCGCTTCCCGCGCGGGGATCTGCGGTGCCCAGGCGCTGTCTTTGCCCTAGCCCGGAGGGCTGGCTCGCCAGCGGCGGCACTGGGCATGCTCAGAGGCGGTGGCGGGGGCAGGTTGGCCTCCCAGGCGCTAGCACTCGGCGGCTGGAGGGCGGGAGGGCGGCGCGGCTGCCGCCTGAGCTCCAGCGCCCGAGTTGGAGTTGCCCGGAGTTTTCCCCTCCCTCTCCGCGCGCGCAGCAGGAACCCGCGCGGGAGTCGAGAGCAGCAGCCAACCCGCACCCGGCCTCCCAGCCCTGTCCGGAGCCCGGAGCCCCGCGCGGGGCAGCCCCCGGGGAGGAGCCTCACCCGCTGGGACGCGTGCCGCTCGCTGGCACCGCCGGCTGCACGGTAGGGCCCGAGGTCTGGGAGCCGGAGGAGTGGGGAGAGGCCAGGAGGACCGAGGGTGCAGACGCAGTCGCGGCAGCTGTGGAGTCCCGGCGTTCAGTCCGCGCGGGCTGCGGGGCAGGGGCTGGGCTGCGGAGCGGGGGCAGAGGGCAGGCGCCCAGCGCGCTGCCTGCGAGTTGGCGGGCGGCGGGAGAGGGGCTGCTACGTGCGTGCTGAAGAGACTCTGTCCTGATTGTGTCCAAGCTTAGGACCCTGCGCGGGACACATTGGGCAGAAAAGTTGAGGATGAAGCTCGCCTTTTGGCAGTGCCTCTATGGCGCTGTGGTTCCCGCGGGTTCCGCCGGGAGGCTTGTCCGGTGGGGACTCCGTGAGTCGCTGCGTCCCTGCGCTGACCCCCTGCCGAAATCCCTGAATCGTCCCTTATCGTTTTGATTCCTGACATCTTCCAGGAAAATCATTGCTGCTCCTCTGAGTTAACTGAGGCTGCCTCTTCGGCGGGTTGCTAGCTGGGCACAGCTCCCTACCCTTAGCACGTTTAGCATTGGGTGTTGCCCCCTCCCCAACCTCAGGCGCCAAGGGCACCAGGTTCCGATTTCGCTCCTGCGGTGCGCTCGGAAGGGAGCCTCACACACCGGGAGGGCATCTTGGCTGGAGTAGTGTATGGCCCGATTTTCCCTCCTGCCTTTCTCAGGTCGATTACACCCCACGCGGATCACTGCGATCACCGTCGCGCAGGTCGGAGCCTGGAGGATCAGGTGAAGTGTTTAGGTTAGCGAACTGTTCCTTAGGAGAGGTGCTTAAGATGTATCTGCCTGTGATTCTGACCCAGGACTTAATAAGGAGTCTTCTTCCCTGTCAGTTATTGTTTCCTCAGAGACTGAGTGGGAAAGAATAGTGATAGCAGGCCCACAAGACACTTTCTTTCTCTCTCATTTTATCTTGTCCTAAGTTAGCATTCTGGGCCACCCCCGGGCTCTGAACTGCGAGGCACTGTGCTGACTGCGAGGGTGTGGAAGATGCGCACGGTTTCTCCGGGTTCCACTTTTTTATGTTTCTTGGTTTTAGTTTTGGGGTTTTGCCTGCGCAGAGCTGCGCTGTCACAAAACCTGGGGTGGGGGTGGGATTAATTTAGGGGCTGGGGTGCGAGTGGGGTAGGGTGGGGTGGAGGAGCCTCAGCTCAAGGCGGGAGCCGCTGTTTGCCTCCGAGGGAGGCTCCTAGTGGGAATCTGTCCAGAAATGATTATGCAGGCTAGAAATATGCCTCGCTGCCTCTCTTTCCCCCCTTTTTTGGCTGAACACCTTGGCTGCTGGGTTTGTGTGTTGAGTTCTTAAAGGAGCATTTACACATTGCGCAAGCGCCGTGTTTTAGGAGCCCATTTTTGCGAATGTTTTATTCCTTGTTCTTTTTTCTTTAGACTTTATCCACTTTTGACAGATTCCTAGATTCAGGATTTAGATAGTGGATACATTATACATGTCCCAAAGTCATAGAGGTCTGGAACAGTCAGGTTTCAGCTTTTCAGCTGATGGACAGAACTGACAGACACATTTGTTAGCCCCTTTCAGCATCAGTTTTCTCTTCTGTCAAATGGGTTAATCATGATCTGTGCCTCTCCATTATAGGGTTGTTGTGAGTCTTGGATAAAAGAAATGAAAACTGCTAAGAAAACTTCAAAGCACCATTCACACCTTAGTGATTATGTCCACACATCTTACTCATTTTTGGGGGAAATAACTGATTCTTAATTATAAAACAACTTCTGTGTCTCTTCGTGGATAAGTACTGGGAAATTTACTCTCATCAGCTCTTTGAAATTATCTATGTATTGCCCCGCCTTCCCATTTTCCAGTGAGCCATCACCCTTTTGACTTTATTTGAAGAGCTGGAATTTCAGCTCTCATATCCCTCTGAGGGAGCCAGTATGGGATAGATTAGAGGACCACCTGTGTGGCCTTTGCAACATTAACAGTCCTGGGCCCCAGCACTGCCATGTCAGCAGGCAGCAAACCTTGTTTTGAGATACAAGATTGATGAAGAAGCTAACCAGCCCAAGAGTGGAACTCTGAGCTGACGTGTCATTGTGTCCTTCAACTAAGGACTCAAATCTCTTTCTGGCGAAATTGGTTTTTGGGAGGAAAAGTCAATGCCAGTCAGAGGTGAAGATAGGAGAAATTGTTATCATCCACAGGAGCTGAATCAGGCTCCTAAATTACCCCAAGTATGCATCTTCCTTGATTCTTGGGCAGTAATTCTCTACTTGAGCCTCAAATCTTCTGGAGGAAGATTTGTTAAGCCACAGACTGTTGGGTTCTCCTCCCAGGGACTATGATTGTCTAAGTTTAGAATGGAGGACCAACAATTTACATTTCTAACTACTTTCAGATGACTCTGAGGCTGTTAGCCCAGAGATCAGGCCTATCTAATTAGTAATCTGTATGTTGAAAGAAAAACGTAAGGTTTGTTCTGAAATGCCCTTGTGTTAGTACTTCCTATATAGAGACAGAATTTCTTTCAAGTGTTTTAGGAAGTTCCCTTAAGCATTAGATTTTCGAACATGTGTTTTCCAGTTTTGAATACTCTGATTACTGTTCAAATAAGTGAATTTTACAAAAATGTTCTTCTTTTCATTCTATCTACCTTACACTTATCTAAATCCAAAAACTACATTTTCCTTTCTTAGATTTCTAGGATACTTGTGCAAAGGAGGTGGCATATGGTTCTGACAGATTAAATCATAAAGGAGTAGGACAATTAAAATCACTTAGGAGATAATTTGAAAAGTGTTTTCAGTGGTGTCTTTTCTGAGTGGACAGTTTTCCCAGGGATGAGGCGTGTGAAACACACCACATAACAAGTTTCCTCCTGGTGGTTTTCCATGCCTTCTGGAGAATGGTGGCATTGGCAGTGGTTGCTCTGCCCTTTACGGGTGGAAAATCTGCTTTCGGGGGCAGCTGTGTAGTATCGGGGAGAGCCATGGGGGAATTACATTACAATTAAGCTGTATTTGGACCTCACCTAATTAATCTTAACTTCTTGTCTTCCCAACCACACTGCCAGTTTACCTTGACTTGCCCTGACTTAGGTGTGGCCTTGAACTTTAGCTTCTTTGCATTAGAGACTTCAGGAGCCTGCTTGAGTTGGGAAGAAGCCTGAGATAACATCCAAAGGAAGGAATAAAATTTGTTAGGTAGCACCCAAACACATGAGACATCTGAAAAGGTCAGTCAGCTCTTTGACTGGATCTTGTGTTGCTATGCCAAATGGAATCTTTGTAACAGACCGTCATAGTTTATCTCAGCTTTCCAATTGTGCTTTGTTTTAGTGTTAAAGTAATTAGCACTAGAGAAACCTATCCGTAAATCAGAAATCTATTCAAAAACTCAAGTGTACCACTTACTGTTTTAGTAGATAAAACCGAAAGCCTAAACTTGCCTTCCTGCAGTAATCAGTGCTTGGTAAAGAAGAGCCATTGGGTTGTAATTCTTTGGATTTAGAAGCTTGTTTAAATGCTTTGCCCACTTATCATAAGTAGGGAACATTTCTGTTTAAAATTCCTTCCCATAACTTGATGTGTATATTTTGGATGTTCCCTATTTTTTGCTATGGGGATTTTTCCAGTGTGAGCAAAACAGTTTTCCTTATCAGTGTTGTTTGGTTTTCATAGCAATGACCCTCTGATATCTTTTGCTCCCCTTAATAAATCTGCTGTGTGACAATCATTATGTTTGGGCATGTAGTTTCTCTTTGGATATCAGGACTCTCACTCCTGAGTTAGAGAGTCAAAGCCCATTCCTGGTACCAGACTCCAACTTTCTTAGAGGATGATTTTGAACAAAAATCCTGGCTAATACTGCAGTAGCTCAAATCTAAGAACCATATTTCTATCTTCTGTCTTCTGTCTGTCTATCTGTCTTTCTGTCTCTCTCAGCATTCTCCAATTTCAGAAACCCAGATGGATCTTAAACATTATGAACACATTTAATATACATTTTTCCCTTATCATGTTAAGAGCGTCTACCAAATTGATGTTGTCTTATAGCAAAGCAAATTTATTTCCTCAACCTAGTTGAAAACGTAGTTTCTACCCAGCACTTTCCAGCTGATAGAATTGACCAACAATTGAATTAGATCAGCACTTCCCAGAGTATGTTGGAAGAATACTGTTGGGGTGGATGTTAATAGGTGTGCTCTTGTAAAGGGCAAATCAATGTGGGAAGCATCACCCATTATTTTTCCTTCTTACAGAGATTCTCAACATGCCTATCATTATATCAAAGACTTAGAGAAGTACCACATATAATAAAATGCTGCTTAAATTTATTCGGGCTAATGCTTGTTTCTCAGAACACAGAACACTTTAAGCTTTTATTTGTAAGTTTTAGGACATTATTATTGAACTAGCACATTCCAACAATGCTAGTATACTGTTTAATGCTAGTTAAGGATGAAACATTTTAACCTAGTACATGAAAAGTAAATAAAGAAACATATTATGGATATTAATTAATTAGTGAACTCTACAAGTGATTTTTTTTATTTTAGTGAGAAACACTTAAAGCAGTGTTTGCTAAGAAATTCTACATGAAGATGCCAAACAATGATAACATAAATGGTGAGGTCATGTTTTCCTAGAAACAGAGCATTTTAGTTTGGTGATATAATGGAGCAGCATTGTGAACACTTGTAGTTAGGCCTGGGTATAAATAATTTTCAGGACATACAGAACAAAGGGCAGTGCCTGGCAAATGCTAGACTTGGGGATGCTGGGGGTGGATTGCCTTGTCTTGATACTGTAAACTCACTAAAAGAGCAGATGATTTTTAGTGAAGAATGGAAAGTGAATTGCAGATAAGTGAGTGGAAATGCTAGCAGGGAGAAGGCAGCAAGGAAATTGTTTTTCAGAAAGGAAGGGAAGAAATGTTCCTGGCCCATGAGACAATTGAGGCAAATGGCTTCAGATACAGACAGCAGCATTACAGTGTAAGTTCAGTTCAAGATTATTGGTTAATAGGGGAAGAGATTTCAGGAAGAGGGAGCTTGCCTGAAGTTTCAAAAAGTAGAAAGAAAGAACTGTTACAACTCAACAATAAAAAGGCAAATAAACCAGCTTAAATGTAGGCAAAGAATTTGCATAGATATTTTCTTGAAGAAGTATATGAAAATGTGCTTAGCATGGTTAGTCACCAGAAAAATGCAAATCAAAACCACAATGAGATACCACTTCCCATCAACTAGGATTGCTGTGATCAAAAAGATAAGGGAGAAAGTGGAATCTTATTATGCTGTGCTGCTAATGGCAATGTGGAAATCTGCAAAACAGTTTGGAAACTCCTCAAAATGTTTAACACTGACTACCAAATGACAATTCTGCTCCTAGATATATGACATAGAGAATTGAAAACATGTTCATGTTAACACTTACAAGTTAATATTCCTAGTAGCGTTAGTCGTAATAGCTAAAGGATGAAAGCTATCCAGATGTCCACCAGCTAAGGAATAAACAATATGTGGAAAATCATTTAGTTATATAAAGGAATGAAGTTTTTACTCATGCTTCAACATGAATGAACCTTGAAAACGTGGTGTGAAAGAAGTCACATGTAAAAGACCACATAATACAACATTTTCTATGATATATTCACACCATTAACATCTATAGTAATTAGTGCTTGCCAGGATTTGAGAAGAGGGAGAAAAGGGGATCGACTCTTTATGGGTATGATGTTTCTTCTTAGGATGATAAAAAATGTTTGGGAATTACATGGTCAAGATTGCACAACTTTGTGAACACACTAAAAAGTATTGAATGATGCACTTTAAAAGGATATATTTCATGGCACATGAGTTATAACTCCATACCAAAATAAATGAATAAATAAATAAAACAAACAGAAAAACACACACAGGAAGACTTTCTAAGCCCAAATTAAAGTAACAAAAAGTTGCAAGAAAACTTTACCAACAAAGTGTCAGTTTCTGTTCAGAAAACATATCACAACTATTCCTTTCTCCTTGTTTGTCTTTGCTCCAGGACTCTCCTGTTGCTCTCTCATCTAAAAATCTTTTCTCTGAATTTAAAGGATTTTGTGCTTGAGTCAATGGAATAGTTGTCATGGCAGATTCCTTGTGATCTTCAGATTTGCCTGTTTCTGGATTTCCCTTTGGAAATGAATTCCATATTTAGGTTTCCTTTTTATGAACCACCAGAGGGCATGCTGACTAGGTAACTTATGCTGAGCCTCTCTTTTAAGTTTTGACTGTGGCACACATGTTAATAGCATTTACTAATTGGTTTGTAGATCTCTGCCATGATTATCCTACTCCTCATTTTAAAAACCTCTGATTTTATTCAAACAAGACTCACATGGCCCTCAGCATTATGAGACTGTGATTGGCCACAGAGTCACCAGGCTAGATGGGATTTAATACCTTGGAGCTGAGGTAGTTCCCATGGCTAGAGAGATTTTCCTCTTTTTGTCACAATGTTGCGTAATAGTGCTTCTCAGACTTGTGCAGTGAGAGTGTGGAATCTTGTTCTAATGTCAAGGAATGTTGAGTCCGTGCAGTAAGTTAGGATGGGTCCTGAGACTTTATAGTCCCAATGTACTTCCATGGGGTCAGGGGCTGCCTTCCTGTGCATACCCAAGTAAGTAGATGCTGGTGCAGCACTCAGATGATGGCTCTACAAGGGAGTAGAGTTGGCTTGCCACCATTAGGCTGCATGACATTGGCAAGTTAATTAACACTAGGATTACAGTTTTCTGTAAGATCAGAATAATACTGACTTCATAGAAATATGCCTGGTGTACAGCCAGCCAGATAGCTCAGCCAACTAAAGCACCTGCTTAGGCAGTCACAGGGAAGCAGTTCGATCCCTGGAGTGCTGTGCCGGGCCCCACCCCTGGGGCATGCTGAGATGGTCATTAAGACTGGACTGAGGCTGAAAACAGGAGGTTCACTGTGAGTACGATCTGTGAATAGTGAGACTCTGTAGACGCTGTACTAAAATACAGAAAACAGGTGCTATTTGCCTTCTCCTTTCCACCCTAGCCAAAATACATGAGGGATAAGCGGAAAATAAATGTGGAAAAAACCACAAGGAAAAGAGGTTTTTTATTTGTTTGGCTGCAGTTGGTATGGGGAGAGGTCTAGGGAAAAGGGTTATGAATCCAAGTGCTAGAGAAAAATTACTGTTGTTTTGAAGTCTCTGTAGCAGTCTCACATAGCTGAGTCTGGATCATTTTTTGTTGTAGTGTGGGGTCTGTAGTCTGTTTTTGTGGAGTGGTCTCCCTTGGAGCACAAAGCCGTCTGTGAACTGCTTAGTTGGTGCTATGCTTTCTCTGCAGTGTGGTGGTATCCGCCCATTCTTGTGTAGCAGACCTCTGCCCCCCCTTCCTGACCTTTATCCTTTAAATGGCTGGAAGACATAAAGCAACCTGCAGTGTGAACCACTGGGCTTTATTAGCACCCCCAGCAAAAGCTTCTGGGGAATGAGGCTGCAAATATTTGCTTCAATGTTGGCTGCAGAAAATCTGGGAATTTCATTAGTTTACTTGCCATAAGTCTATTAACTCTAGGAAGGTTCAATTGAATTAGGCTAATGGGGAGCAATTGCAGAGGAAGAGCTGGAAACTAAAACTTGGCATGGGCCATGTATCCCCTACCCACAGCCTGTGCTACTTATCCTTAGGAGACCCGGCCTCTTCTGCGGCTACTTGGGACCAGTTCAGTCCCCCACAGGGTTGGCATGAGAGTATCATGAGTGCTAAAATGATGCACTATTACTTCGTAACACTGGGTTAGAGAATCATGTTCTCATAGGGTTGCACAGGTAAGTCGGTAGCTTGTTAACTTTCCTGTTCCTGTCTCCTGTATCATTTGAAGAGGGAGGAAATCAGAGATTGTGTTTACATTTCAATTACTTTGACAATCCGTTTTACTTTCTTCTGGGACACAATATATGAAAACAGTTTTAAAGGCTTAAACTAATAAAGCCACAAAGGCTTGAAATTCATTGCTTTCCAAAGGGTGTTGAATCTGCCCTGTGAGCCCCTCTTCCTTAGTCTTGTTGGACTCTTTCAAGAATTTTCAGGTCTGTGTTTTTAAGATCTCTCCACGACTTTGAAAACCAGGTTGATCTCATTGTTACAACAGTGGAGCTGAGCATTTAAACTGATATTGTGCCAGCTTCAGATGATCAAAGACAGGATGTTTCAGTTGAAGCCTAATACTGTAGGCCTCACCAGAAGGCCCTTCACTATCCTTTATGAAAGGGGAGGGAGAAGTGTCCTATGAAGAGGGAATTACCTGACTTCTGAGGCAGGCAATTATTTGTGCCTCTATTTAGTACTCTTCTATAACTATTGGTACCCAACAATGGCATGTCTTTGGTTTTAGACTGCGGATGAATATGTTGCCTCATGTGATCTAAGGTGAAAGTCAGCTGTACCTAGTCACTGAAAAGTTTATATTGTTCTTGAAGACTTTAATCCACTTTATCATTCAATAGCAGTTAGGAAGATATCTTGTCACTGCAAAGGAGCCAAGGGTATACAATGGGGCATTCCTAAAGTAAGTCCTTTTAAAATTAAGTATATATATATATATATATATATATATATATATATATATATATATATATTATAATATATATAACAAAACCCCTCTACCTTGAAGATGAAATGTTGGTTGGTACTTATATAAGGAACTCAAAACTAATCATGTGGATATTTCTCCCAATGTTATTTATTGGAAAATGAGAAATGAAATTTTCATATTTTTTTCTGACATTGCCAACCACACATTGATCTATGTAACAGTTGAGTTTTGAAAATGAAACAAGAAATTCTAAAATTCAAATACTTTCCTCCAACCCTAATAGGTTATGAACTTCAAAAATAGGATCCTTTGTAGCTCAGCAGATTAAAATGCCTACTTGTGCAGACACAGGGGCCAGGAATTCAATCCCGTGGCCTGCCAGTGCTGTCTGGCCTTGGGCTGCTGAAATGGTGATTGAGACTGGGCGTGGTGGTGTGCACCTGTAATCCCAGCACTTGGGAGGCTGTAAATAGTACAATAGCTATGAATCAGATCTGTGCAGTGAGACCCTGTACACCTTGTCCTAAATAAAAAAAAAAAAAAACTAAAAATAAAGATCCTTCTTTTATGCCCCAAGTCCTTAAGAATAAAAACTATGCACATCTGTGATAGAATAAAGATTCAATAAAAATAAATTGAATTTTACAGCTGCTTTTCTTCCGAGATTCCTCCTTACTCTATGTCTTTCTGTCAGTACATATTTTAATTATTTAACATTTGTGTGTACATTGTATATTAACACAGTTCATGGTTCTTAGCACTACAACTATTGATTTCTTTATCCCTCTCAACCTACTCTCAGAAATGAATGCTGTTACTTACCTCTTGAAGTTGAAAGACTGAGGTAGAGAGAAGTAACTGACTTATCTAAGGCCCGTGGGGTCATGAAGCAGTCTCTGTAGACCCCCACTGTTCTTCCCAAGTTTACTTTCAAGTATAACCATCCCTACTTTTCCTTAGAGTTGCAAAGAAAAGAGACCAACTCTGTCTTTCTGTGTTCCTTTCCCTCTACCTCCCTTGGCCCTACTTGCCAAGGTCCAGAAAAATGACTTGAGTTTGGAATATAAAGTAGCCAGTGTAGAATCATTTCTCATTCAGGTTTGAGGTGAAGCCACTTATACATACAGTTCTATTTAACATAAGCCCCATTACTTGGGCAAGAATATGGCTTCCAGCTCAAGGTCCCAGAGTGTGTTAGACAACCAGGTGTACAATTTAGTTCAGGGCATCTTAAACCTGTGTATGCATATGAATGCACTGGATTTCCAGCTAAGATACAGATTCGGATTCACTAGGTCTCTAGGAGGACCTGGGATTCTGTTCCTGTCACACTTCTGGGAAATGAGAAGGGCTAGTTTTTCAGATCAAGACTGGAGGAACAATGAGTTTATGTGGAGCCACGCCTGGTATTCCTAGTACTGTCTGGCTTGGCAAAGGTCTAATTCTTAACCTGCTGCCCAACGGGAAACATAATGTACCCACGTGGAGCCACGCCTGGTATTCCTAGTACTGTCTGGCTTGGCAAAGGTCTAATTCTTAACCTGCTGCCCAGCGGGAAACATAATGTACCCATAACACATACACTAAACCACTGGAATCTTCATGGAGACAGAAGAAAACTGAAAAAGAGAGAAGGCTAGGAGCAAATGAAATTTGGTGCCTCTACAATGGAGAGTATGCCTCATTTCCATATGGGAACTGAAAAGCTGGCTCCTTCTGATAGAAAAGCTTATAAAGTGGCTGTGGTGGTATTGCTGGAAAGGTGCAAAATGGAATAACTTTCTGTGTGAGTTGAAATGGAATTTCACAAAGAACCTGTGCTACTGGTCCTAAAGAGTCTTGAAAGTAACTCCTATAGTGCCTCTAAGTTTCCTCAGGATCTCTCTGCTCTCCAACTCTATCTGCTGTGGTTTTTCTTGACATTAGATGAACAAATATTTGGGTACCATTTTATGGTGCAGTGCAATGAACTTCCATACAATACATCTACCATTTTAATCTTTTTTTTTTTTTTTTTTTTTTTTTGTATCAGGGATTGAACTCAGAACCTGATACTTTTCAATCAGGTTCTTGTTCTACTGAGTTATGTCCCCTCCCTTTTTTCCCACATACTTAATCTCAAAACAGATCAAGAAAGAAAGCACCACTAGACTGCCCAAGCTTTTCCTTGTACCTCCTAATCGCTTCCTTCTCATAGGCCACTGTACTGACTTCTCAAATAAGAGGCCACATTTTCTACTTCTGAACATTTACGTCAGTGAGCTCATAGTTTTGTAGTCTTTTATAACTGAATTTCCAATTTTGTATTTTTATTTGTTTTCAATGTAAAAAAGCATTTATTTATTTGGTACAGGGTTTCACTAAGCAGCTCAGGCTCATAGTGATCCTCCTGTCTTAGCCTTCTCAGCAAGGGAATTAAAGGTGTGCATCTCCACACCCACTTACATGGCTGAGCTATCTCACCAGCCCCAAATAAAATGGTATATATTTATTGTATACAATATGTTCTAATATATGTGTGTGTATATATATATATATATATATATATATATATATATATATATATGTATAAAATTTCTAAATCAATTAACATATTGATGGACATGTGAGATACATCTATTTGTGGTGAGTACACTTAAAATCTACTTTCTACCAGTCTTAAAATATGTGCTACATTGTTGTTAATAGCACTGTGTTGTATGATAAATCTCCTGCCCTTAGGTCTCTTTACTCACTCAAATGTTACATTGTTTGGCCAACATTTCCTGCCCATTGAAAGCTCTTCCTAACCAGTGTTCCACTGTCTGTTACTATGAGTTTAAATGTCTGACTTCTTTCCCTTGATTTTGTTTGTGCGAGCCATCTCTACTGTGCACAGAGCAGTGGCCTGCTCATCTTCCTTGTCAGTTAACAGTCCACAGTTGCCGATGGTGGGTATTGAAGTTGTTGTGCATCCCAGGAGACTGCTGCTGCCAGTGAACATTCATGCTTGTATTTCTTGGTCAATACATTTTTGCACTTCTGATTGTGTAGGAGTATGTGCAGCGGCTGAGTCCTTAGATGTTAGTATGCTCAGCTTTAGCAGGTACAGCCCAGCAGTTTTCCAGCGTCATCGTTTATGCTCTCATTAGGTGTGAATCACATTTCCATTGCTCTACGTTACTATGATGAACCATTTTAATTTTAGTCATTTGGTTTGCATATAGTATTATCATTATGGCCTTCATTTACATTTCTCTATCACCATGTGAAGTTTAGCTACTTTGCAATATGTGTCGACAATATCTTAGGAAGTTCCTATTCAAGTCTTTTGCTTACTTTTCAATTTGTGCTGTACGTGTGTTATTTTATGCTTTTTAAATCTTTATTTTTATTTTGGTATTTCTTTTTTATAAAGTGAGAGTTGTATGGAACATTTGTAAAAAAAAAATCACTAAATTTTATAGTCGTGAGGATTAGCTGTCACTGATAATTCAGTTTATCCATAAAGTTTTATTTTTTTAATTTATGTATTTTGTGCAGGGTCTCACTACACAGCTCACACTCATAGTGATTCTCCTGTTTTCAGCCTCCCCAGTGCTGGGATTACAGGTGTGTGCCACCACGCTCAGATGCAGTCGCTGGTTCTGCTCACTGGGGGTGGGGCTGGCACAGCGTGCAGTGTCAGGGATGGAACCCCTGTCCCTGTGCTTGCCTAAGCAGGTGCTTAACTGCTAATCTATCTGACCAGCCCTCCTTTAATGTTTGAGAGAAGATATAATCAAGGGTAGCTTACAGAGTCATAAAATACATTAGTAAGGAAACTTCTTGAAGAGTTTTAACCTGGGTGAGTGACCAGCCAATGGTAAAGTTATGAGGTCATTTGAAATCCTAAAATCATTTAACCAGTAAATGAGTTTACCTTTTTTAGAAGTCACTCTGGAAGACAGCAAAACTATTACTGAAAAGAAAATCATTTAATTATTGGAATTGCTTTTTCTCAGTGCTGAGATTAAGCACAGGGTAGGTAAGCTCTCCTATTACTGAGCTACATCCCTAGCCCTTTAAAATTTACTTTAAAACAGGCTGACATCAACTTGAGGATCTTGCCTCAGTCTCCCCAGTGCTTGGAATTATGGGCATGCAATACCACATTTGGCTTTGAAATTGATTTGAGTACATATTTTTGAATATTATAGGTTGTTTTAAAAATGACCTGTAAGGTCAGGTGTGGTGACACATACCTGTCATTGCAGCACCTGGGAGGCTGAAGCAGGAGGATTAATTGTGAGTTTGAGACCAGTCTGGGCTAGTTTTAAGTGAGCTTAAGGCTAGCCTGAACTGTGAAGAGAGATCTCTCTCAAAAAGACAGAAAAAAAAAAAAAAAAAGACCTGCAAGCATGTATGGTATTTTGGCAAAAAGCACCTTTCAGAAAACCCCATGAATAAGAGAGGGAAAAGCAATGTTATTTATAACTTTCCAGTAAAAGGTAGGGAGCTGGAACTTCTTTCTTTTTTCTTTACTTTCTCCCTTTGTTACCTGTAACTGAGGACATTACAGGGCAGAAGAAGGTCCCATTTCATGGTGTCTCCAGTCTGTGCAGTTACCTATGAAGCACTGAATACTTTCAGTATTTTTTATTTTATGTGCAAAATGCCAGGTGTTTAGAAAGACAAGAATATAATTTAGGAGTTAGAAACAGCTGTCCTCCCTTTCCTTTTCCCCACCCTGACTGTCTTAGTCAGCTTCCCATTGCTGTGACAAGGCACCTGCCATAAACAATGTAAGAGGAGGAAAGATTTGTTCTACCTCACCGTCTCAGAAGTTTTAGGCCTTTTTGAATTTGTGGTAAAGCAGAATATCACAGAGTGGAGTAATGACAGGCCAAGTCCACTCCTCTCAGGGAGATCAGGGTGAACCAGAGTAGGATGCTGGGGTTCCCACGTCCTTTCAAGGGCAGTGGCCAGTGACCGGCTTCTCTCACTAGGTTCCACCTCTTAGATTTCCTTCTACCCATCAATACCATCATATTCTAGGGACTAAGCCTTAGGGTTGCCTTCCAGGGGGTCACCTGCTTCTTGCACCCTTTCCACCTATCTGTAGCTTGGCACACTACCAAGAACAGGGTGGGCTTCCTCAAGGAGATGGGCTCACCTGACTATCAGGGTGAGTGCATCAGCCAGCTCATCCACCGATTGATCTAATCCCAGAGAACAGTGCCTTGAAGCATGTAACCAAGTGTTTTCAGAGAAGATGATTTTTCTGCATTCAGAGACTGGAAGGAAGTATAAGGGAATTGGCATGGCAGGCGCCTCTCATCACTGCAGCTTCAAGAAAGACTTCCATTGTTTCCCATCATGCCAGAGGAGAAAGAGGTCCTCTTTTGTTGCATCTTCTGTCCTGTGGCTCACTATTGGTGAATGAGTAAACTAAGGAGGGTAGGAGGCTCCCTGTCCCTATGACTTGGAGTCAGCCCAGACATGTACTTGAGTCTAGAGCCCCAGGGCTTTCTTTTGAAAAGGCTGAAATACAGTTACAATTGTCTGGAAAAGAAAAACAAAACCACCCTTTTGGGTTCAAACTATAACACTCCCTCCTTTGACAGGTGTCAGAGGAGTCACAAACTCTGTCACATCCTCAGAATCCTGTAGTGCTTTAATGGTGATGTCTGTCCTTTCTTGCAGCCCTGGAACCTCACGGGACCTCTACTGGCTGGCCTTCTGTGAGGGTGAGACTCCTCTGTGGTCGGTATCTTGCTCCAGGTCACACTTACTCTTCCTAGAGCTGAGCCCCTGGGCCCTGTTGCTGGTGGGTGCTCTTCAGGGTCCTGCTACAACTCATCAGCTGACCTGTGAGCCTTGCTCAGTTTGCTCCTTTTTCTTCCTGACTGAGCAGCCACACAGATAATACCTCACACCATGTTGATGAATAATCTCATGGTTGAAATTGTATTTCTGTGTAGAAAAGAGTCTTTTCCTGGGTAGAAGTTATATAAAGTCTGACCAGAGAGATAGAGTCTTCTTGTGTATTTTAGTTTTCCTTCACTCCTAAGTTTTAGAGAAAAGAGCTCAAAACACTTCCCTAAGAAACAATAGGTTGCTTTAATAGGTAGTTAGGACTTCCAAGAATTAGGCCTGACATGAAACTCTAGACATGCTACTTTCAGATAGATGTAGACCTTGGGGTCATGCAATAGCTTCTGACAAGTGAATAGATTTAACTGTTCCAGAGGATGGCTCCCAGCCTTGCTGGATCATGCAGTCCAAGAAGCCTGCCCTCTTTGCTGGGACTATTGTCTCAGCACTGAGTACATACAAAGCAGAGCTATAACCTGTTTTTCCAGCTCAAACTGTGAACTAAACTTCTGGAAATCTCTTGAGCCCCCACAATATAATGATTTCTTCATTTGGTAGTTCCTTTAGCACCTTTAGTCCTGCACTGACTTTCAGATAGAATACTGGGTTACGGGTGAGCAGGTGGCCACATTTCCTCTGTAGATTAGACTTTTCTTTCAAGTAATTTCATATACTTTTCCTTGGTAATGTGAGGTGTGTGAAAGAAAAATATCTGTGCACACTTTTATGCAGACTTCCCTTGGTAAGGTGGAGGATTCCAGAGCAGGTGCGAAAAACCCAGGCTTCTTAAGGAGCTAAAGAGCAGGTGGCCCAGTGGTATAAATGTCTGGTGTGGCTGTGTAAACCAGTTCTCTTATCAGATCTTATTGTCCTGTGCAACATCAGGTTTACCCTGGGCTGGTCCACATTTCAATTTATTGCTCACCTCCTGCCAAAAGAAATGAATGTGTAAATAGTGCTTTGTATTTTGAATTTTATGGTGCAGTGAATTAACACAAGATATATACTGTGAAAGGAATAGTGAAGGACTGCCCACATCCATATTGTTTGAGTGGGCTAACAAGTGACTAGTTCCTGGATTGTGACTAGGACGTAGGTCTGGCCCTCCTGTCTACTCCGCACAGGCACAGTAAGCACTGTCTCCCTGTGGGCCAGCTGATTCCTTATGGGTGCAACTCTAATGTTGTTTTTCCTGAGAAGTTTTCCAAAAAGCTTTTAAACTAATCCTCTTGGTCTGGAAATACAGAATTCATTTGAGTCAACACCTGAGAATTCCTTGGTGTGGCATTAATTATATTACTGCTAGTGGTGCACATATTTAGTGTTCTGGGAGCTATGCTAAAGACGTCTTTTGTATTTTTTCTTTTCAGTTTTCTTATTGCTGTCATTAGCCTCATTTTACTGAATCAAAAGGCAAAGCGCAGACATGTTGTCCCTCGGCCCTAAGGTCTGCGTGGCATCTGGGTGACTCCTTACCACTACATTGTGCTATGTAGGTGCAGTGAGCACTTGGAGTGGGTGATCAGGAATCAAGTTGATTCTAGAAATTATACATCAAAGCAGGGGAGGCTAAACACACATTAATAGGACATGTATCAATATAAGCAGCTTCTACATTTTAAATATGTGAGGGGTGGGGAAATGAATTGATTCAGGCAGATTTCATGGAGAAACAAGGAATAGTCTTTGCTCTTGGGGGAAGAGACTCCAAAAGAATCCCAAGAAAACATTCCTATAAAAGCCAAGAGTTCTGTTTTCAAATCCTCCCATAACATTTATCTGTGTCTTTTCCAGGTTATCTTTTTAATTTTCTTTGTATGAAACTTATCTTTGCCTCTTTGTTCATTTGGCAGAAGTACCTCATGTAAGTGACTAATTTCCATAGTGAGAAAAACAAGACTTCTTTGTAATGCCTTTTGTAAAAAGTCTGTTCACAAAAATAAATGTGTAAAATCACAGACAACCACTGTACTAAGTGCCCCATGAAGACATAGGTTTGAGGGGATTTGGCCTTCTAAAGAAGTGGTGGTGACTGGGAGTGGAAAGACAGGGAGGGAATGACCCTGAGGAGGTTGCACAAGAAGGGAAGATGGTGAAAGGGACACTAAAGTGAGTAAAGGACGTAAGAAGGGCCAGGAGCCAGTGCTTCAGGCTGCAGTAGGTAAGAGAGTACTATCTCAAGAGTCACAAAGATTACTAATACAGATGTGCAGTGATCAAGTGGGAAAGATTCCCTATAGTGAAAAGTAAAAAATAAAGCACTGTAAGTGGTCCAGGAGACAATGCGGATAGAACAGTGCTGTGATATCCAGATGCCTTGCAAAGCCTCCTGTGCTCAGAAGCGGGGTTTGGGGAGCGGACTGGGCCATGGGCTGCGATTCTCAGTAGATGAGTGCACTGAGGAGTTTATTGCTGAAGGTGATGTGTGGTGGTGAAGCCTGCTGAGCGGAGGTGGGCCATGGAGTTGGACCACTGGGGGCGTGGCCTTCCCTCCTCTCTTGAACTTTTACTACTTCCTCTACTGTCCCCTTCTGCCTTGGAGTCACCCAACTAAGGACTGAAATCTCTGGAAACTATAAGTCAAATAAATCCCTCCTTCCTTTCAATGTGGGGTCAGGTATTGTGTCTCGGAGATGAGAAACTAAGTAAACAACTAGAGAAGTTTCTCTGGTCATTTAGGAAGAAGTTGCTTTCTAAAGAAGTGGAAAGAGGTGATATGACTGGGCATGGGACAGGCTGGAAGTATGGGAGGAAAAAGAGGATGGTACCAGACAGAGCTCCTGAGTTTCTAGCTATCATGGTTGTCCGATGGTGACACCATTCTCTGGACATTGTTATGTCTCCCCAAGTATGCTATAAGCTGTTTGATCTCAGGACCTTTTTCTAATTTAAATGTAAATCCTCAAGGTGTCAATCCCTTTACTTAGCTAACTTTTATTAAATGTGTTTTATTTAAATGTTTTATTAAGTGTATTTGGCTATTATTAAAGGTGTTCCATAGAAAGGAGTTTCTGTAGAATGTCATATTTGCTTGGTGAGAAACAGTGGTTAGTGTCAATCCAGATGGTTGGAAAAGTGAAATGTACCATAGCTGCAGTAACCCCAGAGACATTTAACATGTAGAGTCATGCTTTCGGTTTCAGGAAGCATTCCCATATTACTTCACCCTTTGCTTCTAAGAATGTATATTTTTTCATTTCATGCTAGATTCAACCTTTTTGATACTCACTTTCTTCATCTGTAAGATGAGCAGAATGATACTAACCTTATGGGGTGGCTCTAGGGTTACATTTGAATATCTTGTGAGATATGAAGGGTGTTAGTTTAATTGGAGGAGTCACGTGCCTGTTTGTCTTTCCCCTGTACTCCTCCTGCTGCAAGTGGACAAAGTTGCTTGGAGGACTCAGGCCCCATGAAGACAGCTGGCTCTGGAAGTTGAGGTGTCTCTCTTGGCTGCATGTAGATGTATAGGTAAATATCTGTCTATCTGTATGTATGTCTATCTATCCATACACTTAGTAAATATTATCTTTTATTTACAAATATTTATCATTTATCAATCTATGAAAAGATAAGTCAGTGGGTGAATTTTGATTGATGTGGTTCTTGAAGACTGAAGGAGATAAGAGTGAAAGATAGGTTAGATTTCCTTTGTTTTTTGAGGTAAGATTGTTTCAGATTTTTGGACCCAGGGTACTCAAGGCCTGTCTCAGCCCCAAGGTGGGGATTGTATTGAGGACAAGAGAGTTTTGTCTCTTGATCCTCAGGGTGGAGACCTATACAGTGATGGAGCCCCCATCAGCCTTCTTAAAGTTACGAAGAAGATGATACCAATGTGGTCTCTATTACCCAGAGCTGGGCTCCCATGGACACGTGTCCCCAAGAAACAGCTGGCAACCTTGTTCCAAATGACTTACTTCTGTTTGGACTGTTTTCCTCTGGTTTGACTTTATTGTTTCATTGGTGTCTATATTTCATGATCATGGTATCTCCCCTGCCAGGTAAGTATGGTGTTTATATTTCAATTCACTGTTTTTCCCAGTCTTTGCCATATCTGTGCCATTTCACATATTCTGGAAAAACAGTGTAAATTCTCTGCTTTTTTTAATACTATCTTTTCTGCTCTCTACTTTCACTTCAGCTCAGTGATACCATTGTCCGTTTCACACTTTGGTTGGAAGCAATTCATTTCTAGCAGGATTCTCCTGAGTCTGAAATAAGAAATTTTTTTTGGTAGTATCAAGATGTGCATGGGTTATGATTCACTGGAGAGGGAATTTTACATTCCTTTTCTATTTCTACAGTACTTATTTTCAGGCAGGAAAACACTGTCAATTTCTCTTGAAAACCTTACTCCTAATATTATTTTCTTCTAAGGAAACTTTTTAATGAAGTATTGTGTGGGAGTATTTCATGTTATTTTAAAAAGTGTGTTGATATATCTATATAGTTCCAGCTCTGTTTTGATGTGAAAAACATCAGATTAGTCTCGGGTAGATTGGTTTTGGCTTAAGAATGCTATGTTTATATGTATACATTTCTTTCCTTACAACTGGAGAGCTATTCAGACATCGGTGCTATGAGTAGTTCCTATCCATATGTAGGTGAGCATGCATACACAGTCAATAATTCATTCATTTTCTGCTCTGTATCACTGTTTTACTCACCTTGTGCTTCACTGTTGAGCAGTGATCTAAGAGGCTACTACAAGTGCCAGTGATGGTGACCATGTCTTTGTGCCCGTGAACCCCAGATTCCCAGAGTACTTTATAACCTGTCTATTGCTGTTTGGATGGGCTGCTACTTTTTTTTTTGCTAAATAAAAGTTAGTTCTACATAGTGACTTCTGAGCAGAGCAGAGCCATATGAAAGAGCTATATCTGTAAAGAGTCATGGATCTACCATGTTTGCTGATTCCTAAATCATATTGTGCCAAGATCTGATTTGAGTGAATTTAAATCTACTTTTCTTCTTAATGTATCTTATCCCATGAGGTTAAAAATTCTTTCTTAGTGTCCAAGGTGACCTTGGGATGTTTCTATTCGACTGTGCTGGTCTGTTGTCCTAACCTGGCACTGACATGTATGTTGCCCTATTAAAATAAGAGAATATAGGAAATAGCAGTGCAATTATCTTTGTTTGTCTTAGACATTAAGGTATAGAAAATGAAATGAAAAATTTGTTGAGAAGTACACATAGAAATTTTTCAACAATCTGTCATTTTTATTTCATAAATTGGTATTTTCAGAAAAAAATAGTTTACTTTTGGGCTAAGATGGCTGAAGCACATTTATTCACTTCTGCCTTTATTTCCTTTGACCTTTGCTTTTTTTTTTTCTTTTTGGAATCAGGGATTGAACTCAGGCCCTGGCACTTGCCAGGGAAGTGCTTATTCCACTGAGCCATCTCCAGGCTCCTATTTTCTTTACTTTTAAAAAGATTTTAGTTTTTAGTTGAGATGAGAATTTGTCCTTTTTAAAAAGGTCCTATTTTATATGATTTAAGACAGGAAAAAATCTTATATTTTAATGATTCCCTTTGCCTTTCCTTCCTGTCACTCTTTCATCTCCTGAAGGAGGAGAAAACTGCAGGCGGTTCCACACCTCTACCACAAATCAGTCCTGAGCTTAGAACTCTGAATTGCAGTCTTTTGAGACATAAGCTCATTGCAATTTTCTAGAACATTAGAATATTTCTAGGACTCTCCATTTTAAAGTCTAACTTTCAGCTTAAGGTCATTTTCTCAGAGACATGTTTGCTTGTTTTATAGTAACTAAAACTTTAATTGATTCAGTACAGTGGGAGAACGAAGCAATGGCTCTGTCTTGTTCTAAAATTAATGTAAAGATTTATGGCTCTATAAATAACATTTATTGGACTTGGCAATATTATTTGTGTGTATGAGTACATAATTTTGAAGTGTCCCTGTATTTTATGTCCTATCTGGCCAAATTTCCAACAGGAGGAGATTGAATTTTTGTTAAAACACACTGTGCTACCTGTATCATCTTGGTCCCTATGAAAGGTGAGTCCCTGGACTTGTGATTTTTCATTTTGACCTTGTGTAGCAAATCTGGATGTATCAAGTTAATTGCCATATAAACTAGCAGGAAATCCTTATAACCCCTAAAGTAAGTTCTTTTAATCACATGTAAAGAGCAGGTGATGTAGCAATGGGATTTTCTTCTTTCTTTTGGTGAGTCAGATGCAGTCAGATCACATCACTTTTAGAAAGCATTGAAATTACAAATTTAAATGCCCAAGACAAGGATTAATATTTTCAAAACCTCTGTCAGTCTTTATCATGCTGTGGTCTTTAGGCAGATACTGATGCTGTAGATATTGTGGTCTACGATCTGCTTGATTACCTTTCAAATCTGTCTGCTTAAGACCAGTTCATGTGTCCCCTTGTCCAGCACAGCAAACATTTTGTTTTCTGTGCTACCTCTCACAAGTAAGGAGCCTTGAGAGAATAATGTCCTGTTCTAGAGCTTGTGGGCTTTAAATTAATTTGATAATATTTCTTACAACACAAAAGGGCAAGAGACTAGCTAGCTATTAGGAGCCAGGTGAGGAGCTGGCCTGGCTCTCTCAGGGAGTGTAAGAGGATCTTGGCTCCCTCCGCCCATTCATCTGCCTTACACCCCCTTTTTCCCCTCTCTAATATGGCAGGACATTGTGCCAGGTGCTGGGATCAGACAGGCCTACAGCACTGGACTTCAGGGTCTGGGCTGTTCACCTTTGCTTTTCTAACCTATTGGTCTGCTTTGTTTTTCCCAACTTCACCTCCCCATTGCCCCTTCATACTGTTCTGAAGGTCTTGAAGTAATCCAATTCACGCACCATCTACCTTTGCTTCATTCAGCAGACCTAGACAGGGAATACAATCTCTATGAAGACTTTATAAACCATGGATCATCTGCTTAAAGCAGAGTTGATCTGCTTTCTCCCTTGCTATGTACAGTTTATGTTCAAGTATGATTATTTGTGTTCATGTCTAGTCTGAAAGGCTGATGAATGAGAGTGTGGTATGTGTATTTTATGTTCTGAGCTAGGGTCCAGTGTACCCTGAGTACACTAAACAGAACTAATACTTAATGGGTAAAGCATACTCAAGTAAAAAAGGAAAAAAAACCTCAGTTCTAGCTGGATTCATGAGATAGGTTCTAAGTGGGCAGGAGGGTTATTTCTGCTGCACGCTTCTATGAGCCATACCATTTTGATTTAAGAATAAACCAAGTGATTAGAAGAGATGATACTAGGGTTAGCCAAATAGCTCAGTGGATTAAAGTGTCTACAAGCAGGCATGGAGGACTAGGATTTGATCTCCAGGCCTGCCATGCCAGCTCTGACCCCGGGGTGCACTGAGACTGTGATTGAGACTGTAATCCCAGCAGTGGGGAGGCTGTAAACAGGAGAATCACTATGAGTCAAATTTAGTAGTGAGATCCTTAAATACCTTGTAGACCCTTCCCTAAAAAATACAGAAAAAAAAGAAGAGATGAGACTGTATGTTTGTCTTTGTTTTTAAAGAATCTGGAATCTTATAAGTTCTAAAATGAGATGATAATCTTATGATGTAGGTTCAATTATTGATATAAAGTTTAACTGAGACTTTCAAAGTACTCAGCCATCTGCTTTGCTTGTAGTGACAGCTCACTTGGTGCACGGTAGCTATGGATGATATTGGCCTTTAGTGTGGGACAGTCAGGTTGTGTCTGAAATAAATGTTCTACAGAATTCTTCCATGTCCCAAAATAAGAAATTTTAATTTATAGGTAATCCCAAGGTGCATATCCAGGGATTATGATTCACTGGAAAGGAAACTTTGCATTCCTTTTTTATTCTTACAGTTGTTATTTTCAGGCAGGAAAACACCTGTCAATTTCTCTTGAAAACTTTATTCCTGATATTACTTGTTTCTAAAGAAAATTTTCACATGAAGCATTATGTAGGAGTCTTTCATGTTATTTAAAAATGTGTTTATGGATCTATATTTTGCCAGCTCTGTTTTTTTCTTCTGTATTTTTTAGGGAAGGGTTTACAGAATGTTCAGGGTCTCACTACTAGATTGGACTCATAGTGATTCTCCTGTTTACAGACTCCCAAGTGCTGGGATTACAGGTACATGTGCCAGCACTCTCAGTCTCAATTGCCCTCTCAGTGTGCCCTGGGGGTGGGGCCTGCAATGTAGGTGGGGGTATTGAATTCCTGGCTCCTGGACTATTTGCAGGTACTTTAATCCACTGAGCTCTTTGGCTGGCCCTGCTAGCTCTGATTTGATATGAAAAAAACATGAGGTTGGTCTGGGAAGATTGGTTTTGAATTAAGAATGCTATTTTTTATTTTTATTTTTTTGTTTGTTTTGCAGTACTGGGGATTGAACTCAGGACCCTGTGTTTGCCAGGCAAGCACTTATTCTACTGAGCTATCTCCCAGGCCAAGAATGCTATTTTTATACTTTTTATACTTTTCTGCTGGATGGTTAAGATCAAGATAAAGACCTATATAACAGAAATGTAACTTTCATATCTGCTAAAGTCAGGCAAAGCCTCTCAAGATTTACCCTGCAACTCTGTATAATACTTTATAGATCCTTTGTCAGTGTCAGCCATGTGGATGAGTCATAGCCATTGTTTGACCGATTTGCTCTCCATGAAAGCCTGAGAGAATGTTTTCTCTCTATGCAACTCTCCTTAGGCACACTCTGCATCTTCCCGACTTCTGACATTGTCAGTCCTGAGGATAACCCAGTACTATTTTGCACTACTGCACTATATTGGTTTACTTTGCTGAATTCACATACCTACAATATTTGAATGGCAGTGGAATACCTATCTCTCACAAAAGTAAACAAAAAAGGGGGATATAAATGAAGGACCATTTTGTAGTGAATAATATATATATATATCTCATAACATAACATAATAGGTAGATAGATAGATATAGATGTATATACAAAATAGTGAGGATAGACATACAACTACTTTCTCTTAGTTCAATAAGAAGAAAGATTTGTACTAATAGTGTTTAGACAAGATATCACGTCTGCATCTTATATTATGAGTAACTACTAAGAAGACAACAATATATACAGTGTATTAATTATTGTAACTGTTCAACTAACCAGTTTTGAAACTGTCTCAATGATATTTCTCAATGAATTTAATATGTAAAAAGAATGCTATGTTTATTTAGTTCTTTCCTTACAATTAGAAGGCCATTCAGAGATTGGTGCTATGAGTAGTTCCTATCCATATTTGTATATGTATGTGTGCAGATAGTTCGTAATTCATTCATTTTCTGCTCTATGTCACTACTTTTCTCACCTAGAAATTCAGTGTTGGGCAGTGATCTGAGAGGCTACTAAAAGTGCCAGTGATGGCAACCACATTTTACGTACCTATGAACCACAGATTCCCAGAGTACTTTATAACCTGTCTATTGCTGTTTGAATGTGCAGATAATTATTTTATTTATTTATTTTTGCCTAGATAAAAGTCAGTTCTTGATAATGACCTCTGAGCAGAACAGTGTGAAAGAGCTATATCTATACGAAGCCATGGATCTACTGCTTTTGCTAATTCCTAAATCAAAAGGCTTTGATAACTCATATGGTGCCAAGATCTGACTTGAGTGAATTGGAATTCTACTTTTGTTTTTAATTTATGTTATTCTTTGGGGTGTCTGTCAGTAAAAGCTTTATTACTGTTTTGAATACAGATCCCTGACCTAGATCCCATAAGGAGGACATAAAGTTTATGCATTTTGTTACCTTTCTAATATGTCAAAAGTTCTGAATTCCAAAATACATTTGACTTCAGTGAATTTGAAAAACAGATGTGGACCCATAATATCTTTAATAGAGTATCTTAAGCTTTTTCATTTGAAAACCTTACCTGGAAATCAACTTCTATCCCCTAATTTTGGTCCTTATCTCCTAATTCAAATGAGGATCTCCCTAACCTGTCACTGTATTTACTTTTTTTTCTGAGAATAGAATTCAGGACCTTACACTTTCCAGGCAGATGTGGTGCCTGCTGAACAACATCCCTACCATCCCTTACCTTGCCTATATCTGGAACATACACTGAGTTCTCCTTGGCTTGTCCTTGAACTATGTAAGGGACTACTGATGAGAATCAGTAATTAAATCTCTTTGCCTATATAAGTTCCCAGTTTCAGGATAATATGAAAGGTACTTAAATAGCAACCTGCTGAGTCTTAAGTGGTAAGACAGTCACAGCAAGAAACTTCATAAAAAGGCAGGGCAAAGAAGTAAGGAAGACAATGTGATCAGAGAGCAGCTGTGTATTTGCTAAGGTCTTGGAAAAAATAAAGGTAGAGATGAGGTTGTAGTAGAGCCAGGTTGTGTAGGTCCTTATCAACCAAGATAAGCAATTAAATATTAATCCTTTAGCAAGGAGGCATCGTTAAGCTTGGGAATGGAATGATTGGGTTTACATCTTAGAACGAGTGCTCTGACCAAACCTAATGGAAGCCAGAATAAGTCATTGTAACATTGTGGACAAGAAGGCTTATCACCAATATCTAAAATGGTATATGACATTGGGTGGGTCTTTGGAGTTTGCAAATTGATTGAATTCTTTGTGATCTCTGCTGGAATTTAGATCTGGAATGCCTGCTCCCCCAAAGCCTTATGGATTTAAACTTGAGGCTTGATGGTAGGAGGGAGTAGCTAGTTAATAGGAGACCCCTGGGGGCATGATGTGGAAGAATGTGTTTCCCTCCCTGGCTCTTTCCTCCTTCTCATGCTTCCTGGCTGTCCTAGTGTGAGCAGCTTGCCCTAGCAGCAGCTATTCTGCACTTTCATCACACTGTCTTGGGGCCAGTTGTCTTTGGAGTGTGAGAGTGAGCCCAAGTAAACAGTTGTGTGTTGAGTATTTTGTTTGAGTGAGGAGCAGAGTCATTAAGGTTATCATCCTGGGAATAGGGAGGCTGTAAGTAAAGCAACAGGGTCAGAGATGTTGTTTGTTGAAGACCATGTAGAGGAACCGGCTGCAAGTCTTCTAATTCTGCGCTGAACACTGCTTGGACACAATGTGAAAGTACTTTAACAAGCTGCTCAGTTACTAAGAATAATTAAAGATAATTATTTATCACCTGCACCTCTGTTCTGCTTGTATTGATTGACTAAACTGCCAACTTCTTAAGGACTGGAAGTCTTAAATTTAACACAGAGATTCACAGAAACAACTCGTTAAACTGTTTCTTCTTTAGAGCCAGGGCAAGGATGGGAAGAAACAGCATTTATGGAAACAGAGGACACATTATTTTTAGTATTATTTGTCATACATGCACTCACTACTCAATTTTGATGTTTCAAACGCTGCTGCAGGTGCTATAGGGAACACAAAATGTAAACCAATTGGATTTAAATAAAAAGACCTTGTCATGGATCAAGTCTGTCTTATTCAGATTCCATATAATACATTTCATGCATTTTGCAACAAATGTCTTTTTAATGGATGCTGGCTGTTGAAATCAGAAGGCCTCCTGCAAAGGCTGATTAGAACTATTAGGCTCATGCATTTGCTTTGCATTAATATATTCAATGTTTAGATATAATATCAAAAATTTTTTAAATGGGTATATGGAATGAACACACCAAAAATCAAAAAGTCATAGTTTATTATAGAACAGACTTTTAGCTTTGCTAGAAGTCCAGTAATAACACTTCATAAGTAAAAATCATTTGTAAATCACATTTGGAATTAATTGCAGGTTTTTGGGTCTGCCTTCCCTCTATAGATGAGTTAGCATTGAAATTAATGATGTAATCATTTTCTTACACATCTGGCATAATATTTACGCAGCAGTTTTCCTAGGCTAAGAATTAAAGTCAAGTTCCAAGTTACTTTGAGTCTTAGAATCCATGCCCACTTGAAATCGACTATTTTATTCACTCATGCATGATTGTCCTTTTTCACCTTTATATCAGAAAGATATTTGGGTCTCAGAAAGAACTTCAGAGCTTATTAAGATCTAGGGGCTAGACTGCAGGGAAGTGGATTAGGTAAGAGAGCTCATGGATCCAAGTCCATCCTTAAACTGCCTTTATGTTTTGGTAAATCTGTGTCTTGGTGAGTTTTCTTGTTGCAGAGGTGAACAACCAAACTCCAGATTGAAGAGGGGGAAGGTTTTATTGAGTTCATAGTTTGAGAGGTTTCAGTCCATACTCAATGGCTCCACGTTAAGGTGGTATGGCAGACAGGAGGAGCCATTCACATAGAAAATGGCAAAAACAATAATCAAGGGACCATAACAGCATCTCTCTGTTCCTTTTATCTTTTCAAGTCTACTCAGGGTGGGTAGCACTCACACCCTAAATCCTAATGCCCTTAAGCATAGCATTGCACTGTGAATCAGCTCAAGCATCTCACATTCTAGATCCACCCACCTATGAAAAAAAACCCACTGATGACCACGTGAGGTTTTTTGGAGTATCTAAGCATAAACCATAACATTCTATACTCATGATTCCCAAAAACTGATCCATGTACCTTTATGCAAAAGGTGTTTTGTCCACTTATAAGAATTGTAGAATGCTGACAGTTTCAGTATTGTTGAAAAGTTCAAGTCCAAAATCTCTGAGATTTAAGGCAAACTTTTAGCTTCAAGGCTCTGTACAAGTAAAAAAAAAGTTAAACAATTCAAACATTCAGTGGGTATTTCCATTCCAAATGTTATATACAAGTAATGGAACCAAAGGAAGCCCAAAATCTGGCAGGGAAAACCTTAAACCCCACAGTTCCACTTCAAGCACCTGACATAGTCTGTGACACGTGTGAACTCTGAAGATGTTGGGTGACTCAGCCCTTGACACCTCTAATGTTTGTAGCTCCTGTGGCTTCTTTGTTTCACTACTTTGCTCAATTCTTGCAACATTCTGTAGATAATCCATGTTCCTGGCTTCTCCAACCTTCTGGAGTTTCCAATGCACATTTAACTTCACACTAATAGCTTCACACAATGCCCTCTCAAAGGTATACTGCCTGCTTTCTCCGGCTTTCGTCTGAACTCTGGGTGAAAATCTTTCTGACCCCACAGCTCTTTTCATTTTCCATGTCCCAAAAACTAGCACAATGTGAGCAATGCCAAAGTCTGTTGCCAGCTGCAACAGAAGCCCAACTTTCTTCTCTCTTGGCTGTAGTGATCCAGTGCTTAAGAATTGAATCTTGAGGAACAACTTCTGTAACCCACTGTAATTCTGGAACATGGTGCCCTGGGCCTCTCTTCTCAAAGCAGTTTTGTAGTTTTCAAATTGCAAAAGATGAGTCCTGTTTCTTGTGATACCTTCAGGCCATCTTTTCTGTTGTCCTGTTTCTTCTCAGTAAATCAAGATCTCTTGCTTGTTTTTTGGCCCACAGCTTGACTGAAGTTTCCTCTCTGGCCAAGCTCAAACTATTTTAAATCATTCTGTTGTGCTTTTGGCTTTTGATTCTTAACATAGATGTGGCTAACAGTAACTATGTCATTGCCCAAACTGTCTTGAAATTTATTCTTCATAATAAATTAGTCCACAACCATTCATTTCAGTCTCAGGTCAAGTCTTTGGATAGAAGGCAAAATGTAGACAATCTTTCTGCCATATCATGACACATTTTCTGGAGTCCAACAGCCAATGAGATCTTTTCTCTATCAGAAACCTGTGCCTGGTCCCCTGAGTTCTGACCAAAATCTCCCATCAAGCACAGCTTCAAGGCTCTGTACAAGTAAAAAGAAACTTAAACGCTTCAAACATTTCAACTGTGCTTTTCCAACTGGCCTCTTTGAACTATTCCAAACTTCCTACAACACATACCAAACACTCCTGAGCAACATGGTCAGTAGTAGTCACAGCAATGACTTCACCTTTAGTTACAAAATATATCTTACTTTTCTTATTGCTGAGACAAAATATCCATTCACCCAAAGTGAAAGGGCAAAATGATTATTGAGCTCAGTTTGTAGAGGCTTCAGCCAACCTCTGATAGCTCCAAGACAAAGTGGTGTAAAAGGCAAGCATCATAGGGCAAAATCTATTAATGGTGGCAGAAAACATCAAAACAAGCAAGGTAATATAACCACGTCCCTCTGGCCCTTTTATCTTTTCAGACTATTCAAGGTGGATAGCACTTAACTCTTAATCCTAGAGCCCTTTAACCTAGTATTGTGCAGTGAATAAATTCCATCATCATATACTCTAAATCCAGCCATCTCTGCAAAAGCCCTACCTGCGACCTCATGAGGCTTTGAGGGGATATCTAAATATAAGCTATAACAACCTGTGCACCTCCAGTTCCATACCTGTGTAACAAGGTTTCTGATGTTTCTCAAATATTCTAAGGTGTACATGTTTGCTTATTTTACATTTTAACATTATCTGAAAATAAGGTGTATTTTACCATGTGTAGTGTGTTATGGTTTGACTTACTATAATTCTATAGTAAGATTTTTATTTTATGGGAAAAAGGTAAAACAAAATTTCATAACAAAATCATAAGAGAACAACAATAGCCAATACAGTACATATTATTACCACTAAAATAGTTGTTTGGGGAACAGGCATAGGAATAAAAAATTTCTCCAATCAATATTAGCACAAACCTTCTTTTTTAATGAACTAACAGATAATAGTCTAATTGACTTGAATTTTTTCCCTTTTCTGTATTGTCCTTTCCCTTCACCTATCCTAGTTCCCTTTGCCCTGTAAACAATTTCTTTTCACTTCACAATATCTATTGTACATTTTACAACTTATTTACTCTTGCAGATTCACACACTAGGGAGACAATATTGCTACACACATGAGTCTGATTCATTTCAATTTTGAGTATTGTCTCAAGTTGTATCCATTTACCTATAAAAGGTCAAGTTTATCCTTCTTTATAGCAGGGTAGTACTTTCTTATATATAAATGCCACATTTTTTTTTTAATCCATTCCTTAGTTGATGGACACTTTGGGTTCTTTAGCTATGACAAATCGCACTGCTATAAAATTAGTGCACATATATTTCTGTGATAGGATGCATTTAGTTCTCCTGGAATGATACTCAGAAGTGAATAGCTGGTTGCAATGGGATCTGTAATCCTAGTTTGCTGAGCAGTCTTCACACTGATTTCTACATTGGTCCTACCAATCTACACTCCCACCAACAGTGGAGAACAGTTCTTTTTTCCCCATAATCCCTCCAGCATTTGTTATAAGTAGATTAATGGATGAAAATCATTCTTTCTGATGTGAGAGGGAATTTTAGTCTTGTTTCAATTTGCATCTCTCAAATGAGCAGTGAGGTTGAACATTAATTTATAGTGTTTTTCCCTGATATAGTGATGTATAAAATAGTGTGAATGTTATAGTCAGTGATTTCTTAGGCTTGCAAAATTTGCAGAATCTGCCCCCAAACTCCTAGAGAATTGACAGGATTAAATTGGATATATTTGTTGGAGAACTAGGCTTGTACTAGAGCAAAACTGAACAAAAACATCTTTGATAGCCCTTGATGTGTCTCTCCCTCTTGCATTTGTTATTATGCAGGTTTACGTCTTAACAATCCACTGGAAAGTAATGAAACAAGGAAATTGAACATTTATGAGAATTAAGACCCAATTTTTTTGGAGTTCAGAATTTTAAATAAAGAAAGTCTCCTTTATTTCAGGCCTAAGTTTCTTCTGATTAAAAGTGATAAGAATAATTCCAATCTCATTTAGCAAGTACTTAACCGCATACCTCTATGTCCTGTACATATTACTGTGTGCTAGGATAAGAAGGTAATCCACACAGCTCCTGTCTTTAAAATACATGTAATTCACCTGGGTATGGTGGTGCAGGCCTGTGATCCCAGCACTTGGGAGGCTGAGGCAGGAGCCTTGCTGCAATTTCAAGGCTGACCTTGGGCTAAACTACCTGGTCTTAGGAACAAAAGGGTGTAATTTTTGTGCAGGACATGGTGAAGGCAAATTCAATTTAGAATTGGGGAGGTTTGGTAAAGCTCTGCTGGAGGACCTAAAGCATGAGATGCTTCTCTTCCTCATCTTCTTCTCTCCCTCCTTGGCCTTTTTCCCTCTCTCTCCTCCTGCTTTTTCTTTCACTACTGAGGCTTGAATCCAGAGCCTTGTGAACTTGCCAAGGCTGTCCTCAAAATTGTGATACTTGAGTATCAGCTTCTGAATAGCTGGGATTTCACATGTGGAATATTATGCCCATAGAACATGAACTGATTTTTAAAGGATAAAAGATCCACAGGAAAATGTGAAGACAAATCTAAGAAATATTTTCAAATAAGGAAAAAAGTTCTTTAATGATTATTAGTGTATTGAGTTGGAAAAAAAAACGCTCACTTTTTTTGAATATTTGAAGTAATAAAAGAATTTCAGTGTAGTCTTAATTCCTGGAAGATTTACTTTTCTTTTCAAGCAATATCTAAGTCATGTTAGCTCTATTCCAAGGGGTTAGGAGAAAGCACTTTCTGTGGAATTGTTAGAAATTCATAATAAACCAGGCATGGTGGTTCATGCCTGTAATCCCAGCACTCAAAAGGCTGAGCCAGGAGGATTATTGTGAGTTTTGAGACCAGCCTGAGCTACAAAGTGAGCCTGAGGCCAGCCTGAACTGCATAATGAGACCCTATCTCAGAGATACAAAAAAAAAATCGTAATAAATTCTTCTCCCATTTGACAATATCCCTAGTAATTTCCCCAAGTTCAAACTACTATAAGAGAATATTGTAGTGGTCCCCACTTCTTTATAAGTGAAGCAGTTACTTGCATTTGGATTTCTGCTCTTTCTAGTTTCCTTATTGGAGGTTTTCAAAAGCTCTTTGGAGATTTGTAGCACTAACTTTCAAGTTATGATCATATTTTATGTTTCCCTGATAAAAAGCCCCTTTTCCAGAGAGAGAATATAATGCTGAAGCAACAAATTTTCTCCCTTCATTCTCTCTCTCCTTGCAATGAAGAATTCTGAGCAGTACTAGTTGTGGGTAGGAGAAGGATGTGAAGATCTGACTTTTATTTTGGATAAACTGAAGTGGAGAAGAGTTTGAAGCATCCAAGGGCAGATGCTGAGGAGGCAGTCAGATCTGTGAGTCAGAGATGAGAGTGCAGCATTTTGGTTCAGAGGTGGAACATGGAGTTTTAGTAGTGGATGAAGTCACCTCAGATACAAGCAGAATTGTAACTTTAGATTGAAAAGCCACCTTGAGCCAGAAAACTTGTTTTATTTGGCTTATGTTGTGTTTTTTAAATATTTGAGTGAGTTGCTATAGCATATGTTCACGGATTTTTGGCTGCCCTAGAATGGATATTTCTCCCTTTTCAAGGCAGCACCCTAACTTCCTTTTGAGAAATTCACTCTCTTCAAACTTCAACCCTTATGCTTCTGGTGTAGGCTGCCTCAGGCTCCAAAGGAAGTAGGTGACCCAGAGTCATCCAGTCAGCTCTCTGCTTATAATACACCTTGGCTCAATCAAAGAGGATCTTGAGGGTAGAAGGAGCATCAGGAGGGACATTGTTGTTTTCTGCTTAGTGCTAACAGGATGTAGGTTAAAGGTCCAGCAACAGCCTTGTTACCACAGTGCACAGAATTTATTTGAGAATGAAGACAGTAGGGAAGCGGAATCCAGATAAACCCCATTATTCTGATCTACTGATTAAACCCAGTCTTGAAGTGTATATCTCTGTGCCATTCAGTTGAATGATCCATTGAATCTTCTTTTTGGTATGACCCTGTTCAGATTAGTTCTCTGATTTAGAAAGTCTTAATGTAATTGCTGAGATATAAAAATTTACAGTTTTCATATAAAAATGAGGATTTTTGTCTTGAGATAAATAATTGTTTTTCTTGTAGGCATGTTTTCTCCATTTTATTATAGTTCCTGTCACACACTGTTGTCATAATACCTCAATGACTAGGGTATGTTGCCAATTATCCTACTTAACCTACAATTCAGGCAGTTGACAGGAAAACGAAAGTCAACTTCACTTCACTTAACTGGCTTACTTGCTTGCCTCCATAGGTAGTTGGGCTTTTTCTCCCTTGCTAGAGTAAAAAGAGAAGGGAGCCAGAATTTAGGGTGTGATGCAATTGAACCCCAAATAGTACACTGAGGGGAACAAGTCTATAATAAAAAGGAACCTTATTTGGAGGCGCAAAGGCTGTGGAGGTTAAGGTGAAGGTTGTTTTACAGGAGGAATTGGTCAGCAGATTCTGTACTGTCAAGGAGTCAAATAAGATTAAGAATGGGGTAAAGTTTACTTTTAATTTGCCAATAAAGAGGTCATTATTGACCTAAGTAGAGCTGTTTCAGAAAGTGATGGAAGCCAAACTAATGTAAGACTGGATTAAAAATGGATGGTCAAGAAATGAAGACACTCAAAGAGAACTATTTTTTATGTTCCTTGGAAAGGGAAAAAGAAATACCGAATGGTAGGTACAGACATGGGAAAGTGAGTTGAGGTATTTTGGTATAGGACTTGAGTATATTGAACAGCTATTTGGAAGGAAAGGAGTCCACTTAAAAGGATAGGAAAGGGATAGTTGGTCATGGTTTTGGAATAGATAGGATGTTCTCAAGCCCAAATGGACCTGTTCTCCTAAGATGTGAGGAGGAAACAGTACATAAGAAGGAAGACATAGAAAGTTGTAATAGATTTAAATTAGTTTGATAATACAAGATTGCTCTGTGAGGTGCTGCCTAAAAGTGGTGAAATCATCGGTCAATTGTTGGTGTTGTGTGGATGCTAGCAGGGCTGCAGAGATTTGTGAGTTAAGTGGTAGTTAAGGAGGGTAGAGCTGTTTGTTGGTAAAAGAAGAGTGGCAGGATTTCCCACAATTGCTGAGGACTCTTCCAAATTATTATTATTCATGAGTGTCTAGTGGTACTGTCCACCTGTGTGTGTGCCTCCAGTGATCAGATGGTGTACAGCAAAGACACAGCTACAGTCCACATCGCTTAAGGCTAGGATTGGGATTAAATGGAAGAGCAGAGGAGGATGCGCAAGGTAAACACAGGTTATTTGGTAATGTTATGGAAAGGGTGTTGTCAATGTGATGGCATTTCAGAATGATTTGCATAAGAATGAATGTGAAGGGCTTGGGAGATGGCTCAGTGGAATAAGCTAAGCGCTTCCCTGGCAAGTGGAAGTGCAAGGGCCTGAGAATAAATGTGAAATGAAACTTTCAATGATTAATCATAATGAAGGTGATTTTGATAAGGAAGCAAAAGCTGAGGATTTTTGTATGTTGTGAGTCAGTGCTGAAAGAAACAATGAGGAGAAGACCCAATGAATATAGCTTCAGAGGTCTCACTGGGATTAGTCTCTCTCAAAGTGAGAAGTGAGCCCAGAGCCGCAGAAGCATCTTACATTTATTGAGGGCTAAAGGCAGGCTAAGGAATGTGAATAATTACTTAGAGCACACAAACTACTATCTATACTCACTTCCACCATTTGCCTAACACTAGGTCCACACAAAAGCTAGCTGATAACATCCCAAGCAAGGGATCAAAGAACAGGGCACCAGCAGGAGAAGCTGTTGTCTGCAGCCTTGAATCCCAGCTTTCTGGGATTTATTTACAAGTGAGAGACAGCAGCTCTCCCTGGGCTCTGTCTATTGCTCCCTGCTCCTGTGGGACATTAGACTTTTGTCTCATATCTACATTTCTATAGAGGACAGTGTAGGTATTTGAATTGAGGGTTGAATGTTTGACTGGTTGGTGAGTTGCTCAGGGTGAGTAGAGGAGAAAATTATTGGAGATGATATGAAGTCAGAGATTATAGACCAAACTGTCAATGGATTTGAATGTGGAGATTGCCTGAGGTATTTTTAGGATCAAGAAGAAAAGGGTTGTTTTAGCCAAGGTTCAGATGAGAGCACTAGGGTGGCTATTTGCTAATAACAGAATTTCCAGTTCTTTATACTTCCTTGCTATTGGTAATGTGTGGAAATTCACCTGGGATAGTACATCTAAATGGTGTTAGACCCATCTGTTTTTAAAATACATACTATAAGTAATATTTTATCAGGAAAATTTGTCTTTGATCTCTTTCTGTTACTACAAAAAAGAAGACATTTAAACTTCTTAGGTTGATAGAATCTTTAGAAGTGGGGGTAATTTGGTGCTTGCTCTTGCCCTACATGGACATGTTCTTTCTCAAGGTGACTGATGGTACAATCAAAACCTTCAACAACAAGAAGTGTAACTGAGTCCCCAGAGCTCTCACTGTGTTGAGATTTGGAGGGAGTAAAGAGGAAGCTGTGTTAGAGACGTCTGGTGCCATGTGCAGTGTGTATCAGGTTTGGCAGTAACTGAAGCCAAGCAAATCCACCACTCTGTAGTTTATATGCAATAATCTGAACTCAAAAAAATATTTCTTGGAATGGAAAGGTATTGTAGCTAGCATTCCTCACACTTCTGAAGGAAAGGAAAAGGTTTCACTAAAAGGAAAACTTTTTGCCCCCAAATGTAGAAATCACTAAAAGAAAACAAAGTACTTGAATTGACAAGATTAGTAAGTGACAATGCATGGGCCAGCAGTGTCCATGCTTTCAGGCCAAAGGTGATGGGGAAAAGTCCCTCAGCACCAAGGATGTGCCTGGAATGAAATCCATTAGAGCCCGCAGGCAGGCTCTTAGACACCAAGTTATCTCCCCAGCCCCACTTCAAAGCCTACAGCAGGGCATTCACTCTTTTTGCTACAGTTATCTCTCTATTCTCCGCAAGGAGCCTTTTTGATCATTCCACTTTTTCCTTTGCTTCCTCCCCAATATGTCTCTTTTTTGCATATCTCATCAGCCTCATCCATCTTTCTGTGAATTGCAGAACCAAACCAAATCAAATCTGATGGTCAAGTTTTCCCTTCTCTAATTCTTTCACATTCCTAGTTTGTCTAGATACCAATTTACTAAGTTAACTATTCAATAGATACATAGCTTGTTAACATTGTGAGATATCTTAGGCTTCATTTTTCTGAAACTATTGTCAAGACAAAATTCTGTCTTTATCAAACTTAAGGCATAATGGTTGACAAGGGATTTTTGACCCTGAGTTCAGGAGTCCTTAGGCTTTGGTGTTCCTATTTCGAGCTACAGATCTCTAAGGATTCCTTCAGTTTTCTGTGATACATAGAATTGAGTTTTATAATAAAGTCATAAATCTGAACATTTCAAAACATCTGAAGGTTGTGATAAAAATTCTGTGTTGCAGAAATCAACAACCTTTTTTTTTCTAGAAATCTATAATTTAATGAAAAAAATGTGTGTAGTCTTTCACATAGGGCTTTATTTTCTGACAAGATTAGTATGTGACAAAAGCTGCTGATAAGCCCTGCATCTGTTTAGCTCCTATTGTTTTATACTCCTTTACTCAAGGAATTTTTTTCTCCCATAACTAAATTACCTATTCTTTTCTAACAGTAAAACTAAAAACAATAATAAAACTTATTTCATGCTTTTGACAAGTCTTCTATTTGTTTATTCTGCTTTATTTTTGTATATGTCTTAATTATTTAATACTAACTAATGTGGGTGGTAAAGCATAAGACTACCTAGCATTCATCTGAGGCTCAGCAAAGCAGGAGAACAAGTTAATTTGCAGACAATGATTCTTTAACTTCCTTAGATCCTCTAGGAAATCTTAGTGAAAATTGCAAACTGGAACAGTGGTACACACCTATAATCCCAGCAAACAGGAGGCTGAGTGAGGTAGGAGCATCATGATGAGTTTGAGGCTGGTCTGCCCTACATAGCAAGACACTGTCTGAAAACACAAAGATAAATTGCAAACTGCCAAGGATCGTGCCTGGTGTATTGTGACACATTAATACAACTAGGTATTATCATTGGGAATGTTTGTCTGACTAGGAAGGTCCTATACTTATGAATTATGTAAGTTAAGAATTTGCCCACAAGCCTAAAAACAGATCTCTACAACATTATGTGGATAAAAGCTGGAATCTGAGAGACCTGTATCTTCTCTTAAGCAAGGCCATTTATATTGGCAGTTTGAGACCAGATTTAAGCTTCCTGCATTTTGGAATCAGAATTGTTTTTCTACAACCAGGAGCATGACTGCAAATTTATTCTTCAGACAAGACTGTGGATATGGAGGAAGAAAAACTGTCAGGAGGGTGCTTAATGACGTGGGTGGTAACGTCATGTAATGGCTCCCTAGCATTTTGTCATGGCTAGCTTCTATATCTGGTACTTTTACTTGAATTCTGAGTCATTATCTTAGAAAATCAAGAGAGTTTTGGGTCTGGAGGAAAATTATAGTCTTCCATAATATCAAAGGTCATTGTTTTGAGAAACATCTAACAAACAGGGAGAATATCCAGGGCTGGAAGGGCCTGAGGGCCTTGGGAGAACTTTGGAATTTAGGTATTCACCTCCTAGGAACTGGGTAGCTGCCTATGCTGAGTGTTTAGGTTTAGAAGGAGTGAGAAAGAAGTAGGTCAGAGTCATAGAGGTCAAGGACATATTGAGAATTTATGATAGTCTTGCTTCTATATATTACAGAAAGGATCAAAAAATCAAGGAGAAATATACCATAGTGCTGACAGATCGGAAAAGAAGACATACTGAAATCAGGTTAGCAAAGTGTTTTCTTGATATGCTGAGCTGCAGGGAGTACATAATTGTGTTGTATGTTATAAAGAAGTCTCATGTTTCCTTACTTGGGCAAAAGATCTGTGAGCAACCCATAGCTCAGAGCATTTTCACAGAGGATGAGTTCAGAATGGATGCAGGAGCAGAGAGAATCAGCACTGAGTTTGAACTGGAAGAGGGCATGCTGGGCTTTAAGCATTGGCTGATTATCTTTGTGACTAGATTGCTCACCTGCTGTGACATCTTCCTACCCTGGCTGAGCTACCAGCGAGTCCTTGCTGATCAGATGCTGTCTTCCATCCAGATTTCTTAGTTCTGAGCATTGGATGTAAACTTTCCTGGAAGCAACCATTTTCTCTGATGTCCTCCACTAATTTCTTAGATGACTTTTGGCCCAATGCCACCCTTAGTCAAATAAATGACCAACAGATGGTTGTTCCCAGGGCATCTCTGATCATTGAGCACATTAAATTCTTATATTATCAATCTTTTGTAACTGAATATCAACTGTTATTTGTCCTTGGATCAACCCAAAACTTTCTGGTGGTTGTTGTTGTCCTGTGCTTTATTTCCTGGTGCTCCCTCTGCCTCTACATTTCTACCTCCTCCAAAGCTGTTTCTGCATAGTTCACATGAATTCTGCATGCACTGTTTCTCCCACATGTGTTTCCATGAGCAATCTGGTCCCTCCGACAGACTTTAGCAAAGACTAGAAGGGTCTAAAATGGTCACTCAAGGTCTTTTATCAGTTTTGCAGATTTCTTTTTTACACTTCTTATTCTTTCTCCCTTGAATATCAGTCAAAATCTACCTAAATTCAGGTAGCTATGGGACCAAAAGGAGTCCTTAATTTTGTATCTTAACAACTAGTACAAACTAATACTATTTTTAATACTTTTTTTTACAGCAATTTGGAGGAATAAAAACTTTTTATGTCCACCTTTGCTTCAGTGAAAATATATAAAATCAGAGTCATTGCTTTGCACTTAATAGCTAATTGATGCAGCCTTTGGTCATGCCATTAGCAGACTATTTGTATAGGCTCTAAATAAATGTTTTACTGTGAAATTGGTATAATGTACTATATGTCCGTGGAGAACTTGCCTCAGATTTCATGTGTTATCTCTGCCAACTTTTCTAGTGTAATCCATATAGCTTAACTTTGCCTTTAGTTCTCAGGTCATAGCCATGTTATTAGCATCTGGGGTATCATGTGAATCCTATTCTTCTCCCCTCTTTTCCCACATGGCTTCTTACAGCATGATGTATAATGATCTTTTTAAAAAAAGTTTTATACTTCCCTAGGCTCTCTTTATGATTTTAGCAGTCTTTTTCATCTGTAGTTAGTTAAGCCAGGAATCTCCCTCAGAGTTCTGAAGTAGCTAACATTTTCTTTTGAGTAAAAGTTCTACAGGACCATGAAAGGTTTTTAAAACTTGTATTCCATTTCTAATCTCCCCTATTTTTTATGAGTGTCTTCTTGAGAAGCAGTTATTAATTCTTTCATTATAGTTATCCTTTCTTTTTTTTACTTCATAGATTACTTCTGATCCAATTTCCCCTATATTTCTGCATTTGATTTTTTTACTTTAGATACTATTAATTCAGAGATTTCTTTTTTTTTATTTCAGAGGTTATTTCTGATCTCCGTTTCTCTATACCTTTCTGCAGTTGTTTCTTTACTTCAGACACTATTAATTCAGACATTTCAGCTGTGTGATTCACAATTTCTTCTGTGCTAATGTCCTCTGCACTTGTTCTATTTGGGCTTGTGGCTGGAGATTACATTTTGCTCCTTGTCTTTGTCATTTTGTATCGCTCTGTCCTCTGACCTTTGGTGTAGAGCTTTGGTGCAGTTATAACCTTAGCACCTACTGAAATTTGGAGGCAAATCTACGAAGTTTGAATTCATCCAGTTGTGCCTGGCTTGGGTCTGGCTGCTCTGCTCAGCTTCTTCCTGCAGCAGCTCTTGGAAGTGAACCTATTGTGTCCCTCTGGCAAGACGTTCTGCTCCTGGATTAACTGGGTGCTTTTTGCCCCTATCCTCTCTGCAGGGACTTCAGCTGCAGAGTTTTACTGAAGGCCTATATGCTGGAGGGGTCCCGAAAAAAAGGACAGAAGGACTCACTCACAAGTGAGCCTGGGCTGGGTTGGGAAGGATTCAGCAGGCAAAGGGAAGCATGGAAACTCTCCCACACACTGGTCAGCTCAAAAAAATGTTTTGTTTTACCAAATATTGATGTATTGCTTCCGCTGGGTCCAGAGGGATCCTGAGAGCACGGCAGAAGTTGTCAGTCACAGACTGGGTCTGGGCTCTATATTCCATTTCTAGAATAATGATTTTTTCTTTCCTGAATTTTAGTCATAGATTCTGAATTCTTGTTTGCTGGAGACATCCAAGGGGAATTTAATATAATTGGAAAATAGATTCCTAATTGCAAAGAATTTTAGATCAAGTATAAATTGTGCTTTCATTTTTAGAATTTTCTAGGACCTCCAAAATAGTGTGATTTTCAGTTCAAGGAGTCAGGAATTTGCTACCAAAAGTAAAGAGGCTCTAAATACCATTTTTTTCTGGAACAAAGATTAATTTCTACTAAGGAAAATAGAAAATTCAGGGTTTAAAATAGATCGTAGTGCTTACTGATGAAGCTAAATCCTTTAGACATTTGTAAAACCTTTCTCCTTGCATAAGAAAAGAAGGTTAACCAGTACAATAGACTGCAATAGTAGGGTAAGAGTTATTGAGCATATATATTAACACTTACTTTTTTTCATTTTTCAGGTTTTATAACACTACTATACTCATATCTTTCATTTATAGATGATAAAACTGTGATACTCAAAGAGGTTGCATTAGTTACGTTTTAATCACTGTGACAAAACACCTGACATCCACAAGTTAAACATAAAAAGGGCTGTTTTAGTTCATAATGCAGTCCAGAGTTGGCTCCAAGTCAGAGCAGGAATGCAGAGAGTCATCACAAAGGAGAAACAGTTCATGGTGTGGCAGGCAGAAAGTGCAGCAGCAGCCTTCCTTTCCCTTGACCTTCACTCTAGGCAACAACCCTATTGGTTGATGTGGCCCACCCCCAAGGTTGGGGCTTCACACTACACACATCCAGAACTATGATAAACTGATCACAAAGGTAATCCCACTGTCACACATCCTTAAGTCTGTACCACACACCCATGATCCAGCCACCTCCCCAAAGCCACCTGTATGAGTATATGAGGCTTTGGGGGATGCCTAAATAAAAGCCATCACAGAAGTTCAATAGTTTTTGAAAGTCACACACTAACAAATGACAAATCAATAAACTTATCTTTGGCAATGTGGTTCAAAACTCATATTCTTTGCTCCAAGGTTAAATTGCTATATACATAGTTATTGAGTTTTTCCCCCTCATTTTGAGTGCAGCCTACTGTAGTAGACATAAGGCATAGGAAAAGTGACATCTCAAGATTACTTTTCTTTATTTTTTATATAATATCAGGCTTTAAAAAGAAAGCACTATGCAGTCTAATTCAAATTTAATTAAACCTTTGTGGAAGATGTAACAATTATCTATGCCAAATTTCTAGGGTTTTCCTTTATTCATGTTTAATTATTAATAGTCACTGGGGTACATATTCCTTCATTTATTATCTGGGAAGAATAATTGAAGTTTTTACAGGACTCTAAGGTCTGACTGGTTAATAAGAACTTTATCTAAAAGGAATCTTTTTGTTAAAAAAAAGTAATGAAACTGTATCTGTTTGTGGAACTCTTTTCTTTTGAAGATTATGGTGTTTCATGATGTAGTATCCTGCAGTAGGATGGACTTTCTTTTGCTTTCCTCCTTCCCTGAAAGGAGGGTGGGGTAGAGCATGGGTGGAAGGGTGAACAGAGTGTGTTTCCACCAGTGCATGGAGGTAAGAGCCCAGAGGGATGAGACCCTTCAATTAGGCCCCAAGTAACCCTGTTTGTCCCAACTTCTTGTGCTGAAACTGAGGTTTTAGAAGAACCTAAAGAGAATGACTCCAAGTTCCATTGTCTAAATGTAGTTTTTGTGAAATTAGCGATTCTTGATTTTACAGAGGACCATATAGGCTGGGGGAGATAGCTCAGTGGCCTAAGTGCCTGCCTGGCACTTAAGTCCTGAGTTCAATCTCCACTAACAATTGTTTTTTAAATGTTGAAGACCATATAATAAATGTTTTGTTTTACCAAATATTGTTGTATTGCTTTTACAATCCAAGTTAAAATTCTCCTATGTTATGTTGGCTTTAATATTTCCTTTACTATTAGTCTCACTTTATCCAGGTCATAGTCACAAAAACATAATGTGTATCCTTTTAATGTAAAAATAACCATCATGAGAACTTTTATACTGTGACTTAAAATTAAATGTTAAATATTTAACATTATGGCAATTAAAGAATGTTTGGAAATTTGGGGAAATTAAAAGAAAACTAAACATTAAAGTCAAATTCTTATAGTTCCTAAACCCAAGAGTGAAAAACAACAAAACAAAACAAAACAAAAACCAAAACAATAAACATCTTAGTTCTTATCTGTTCTTTTTTTGTTTTTTTCTGCCAATAGACTTTTAGACCATGGAATTTTTGTTTTCTTTCTTGGTTATCATACAATAAATTCAATTTTGTTTGCTGCTTTGTTGCTTTATTGAAAATATGTGTAAGGTTTAGAGATAGCTGGCACAATATTCTTCGCTGAGTAGACCTTGTCATGGTGCCGCTGTACAGGTCTTCGGCCAGTAGACTTGCTCATTAGGTACTCTGTAAATGAGCCCTGCATGCCCCACACTGTGCTGAGCGCTGAACACCCCACTGTGCCACTGCCCCTAGGGCCTGCACAGTACAGCTGGGAAGACAGGCAGGCATTTGCATGGCTACTTTAATTCTTACTCTTTAGATGTTCTCCCCTTCCCATCCTCCCTCCCTCTTTCCTTACTTTCTTCACCTTTCTTCCACCTCCTCTTCCTATTCTGGTGATGAAAGTGTCATATTCAGAAGAAAGAGAATGCAGTGCTAGACCCCATGTACCTCTCTCCCAGTTTCAGTGATTTTCAGTTATGGCCCATTTTGTTTCATCTAGCTCCCAACCTCCTCTTCTACTCCAGATTGGTTTAAAATCAGTCTGTAACATCCTATTATTTCATTATATTTTCTGTAAACATCTCTAAGAAATAAAGGCATTTTTCTTTAAATATATCACTTTCACAATTGAAAAGTAATACAGTTAAACATGGAAAATCCAATCAGTTTTCCAGTATATCTGCTTTTCTCATTATTTTTCTTTTCCTCTTCTCTTCTCTTTTCCTTCCTTCCTTCCTTCTTTCCTTCCTTCTTGGGGATGGGGCTAGCGTGGCATGTGGTGCCAGGGATCGAACCTCAGTCCCTGTGCTTGCCTAAGCTTGCCTAAGCAGAAGATTAAGTCCACTGACCTATCTTGCCAGCCCCACTAGTTTTATTTAAAAGAATTTTTTATCAGTGTCCAAATAAGGTCCAAACACTACAATTGTTTTACATGCCTCTTTAATGTCTTTTATCCATTTACCAGTTCAGTTATTTAAAGATAGGATGAACAAAATTCATATTTTTCATTAACTTTTATAAGATAATATAACAGGAAATATAAAAATCACAGTTTTGTCAATTGTATTCAGTACAAAAACTGGCTAGGTAAAAATAATGCTAAGGATGTCCAGTATGCAAGCAAGCACGCTCTCAAGTATTGCTCAGGTAAAGAGTTAAGTGGTTCGCTGGAGATGAACCTCTCATCACCTCTGGGAGTTTTGCTTTTCCACTCTGTAAAATTTCCCAAATCCTGAATTTTGTTGTCTAAAAACATGGAGTTGAAGCTTAAATATTCTTTAATCTTCTGTTTGACATACCCTTCTTGCCTCAGTATTCTTGTGAAATAGTAGTTATTCAGAGGTAGGATTAAATTCTCTCAATTTTTTTTTTTTTTTTTGTGAAGAACGCTTTATGTTTCTATCCAGAGTCAGGTAATATCAGCTGCCTCAATGTGTGTGTGCGTGTGCATAGATATATATGTGTGTGTAGGTGTGTATACAGGTGTATGTGTGTGTGTAGATGTATGTGTGTGTATATGCATGTGACTTTGGGAGGGCAAATGAGAGCAAGTACGTGCACAGGATGGATGTTATCAATGGTGATTGCTGCTGCCTGAATCCAGTAATTCACAAGGAGTTTCAAGTTATCTCATGTCAGTCATTTCATTTATTAGCTACATTATTTCTACAAAGGGAAAGTTCTACTAATCAACTATTTGGCTAGTGCTGAGTTACAGTTTATGTAGGAATAACAAGGCAAACCTTTAATCCTTTATCAATAGACGTGACATCACATTAGGAACATTCACAAATATGAACAAATTGCAGAGGTAACTGGACAATTAAACTCATATTAAGTGACTCAGGATGGAAACAGAGATACCACATCATTCATAATGTATTCTCGACAAAAATTGAAACAATCTAGTCCCATGTTTGAGTAACTACCAGTTCACAATGCAGGACATTTTCACTGTTGTTCTACTGTGTTCTTACTACACAGTCCAACAGTGTAGAGTGTTTTTATGTGTTGTGTCAACAGTATATAAGACTCACTTCATTGGATTTCTCAACAAATCCCACTTAAGAATGTTCTCCCAGAATGGAACAACATTCATGTGTAAGAAAGTGACTTACTGTAATTGCCAGTTTTAAAACAGTTATTTTTCTGTCATTCAAAGATAATTTCAGCACATGGTAAGACAGGTGATTCCTTAAGAATTCATAGATTTTAAAATATTGGCATATGGTGCTGGGGATATAGCTCAGGAGTCCAAATGCCTTCCTGGCAAGTACAAGGACTTAGGTTCAATCACTAGTACTGCATGCCATGCTGACCCTGGAACCTGGGGCACACCCTGCTGGCCCTGAAAATGGGAGTGCTGGCACATGTGTGTAATCTCAGCTCTGGGGAGGGTGAGACAGGAGGATCAGTACAAGTTTGAGCTGCATAGTAAGGCTCTGCACTAAATACATACATACATATCTACATAAATAAATACATATACAAATAAAACATTGGTATATCAGCCCATTGCATGTATTCTTACTGAAACTATAATAACCCTATTTTGAACAATGGGAACTTCTCTATGTAGGTCCTAAATCTGTTTGATACAACTCTGGCTGTCTTTGACAGCTTGTCTGCTTTTTGTGTGCTAGTCCAGTGGTTCTCCATGTGCCATCAGAAAATATGCATTGGTCCCAAGGCCTTATGGAATCTTCAGATAAATAATTTTCATGATAATTCTAAGATATTATTTTCCACCTTTACTCTTGTCCTTTTACATATGCATAAAGCAATTTTTCTAGAGCTTGTATATTTGCTATTGTGTTTTCTGGAATTTTCTAAGGTAAACTCGCTAAGTCCTGAATATGACCAATAGGGATGTTAGGACCAAAATCTTAAAAACAAAAATTTAGGCTAATTTTTAACTTTTTTCTTCTACATCTGTGTACTCACTGCACAGCCTAATAAATAGCTCCCTTTTATCATTAGCATCTGTGTGTGTGTTCTAAGTCTCAAACCCAATATGTGACAGTGCCAGAATTTTAAAGACAATGACACAATGTTTTTTACAGTAGATGTTTTCCTCATAAAACAGATTTACTGGTGTTCAGAATTTATGGTTGGGCTGGGGGTACAGCTCAGTGGCATAAGCACCTACCTGACAAGTACAAGGTCCTGAGTTTGATCCCTGGCGCACACACACACCAAAAGATTAATTAAAACTTAGAAACTGTAAATACCACCTATTGTACTATAAATATTTGAAGGGCTACCTACCAGGTGTAAGTAGGTGTTCTTTTCTCCAATGGAATGTCTCTGCAAAAGGGAAAACAAATACAGAGCCAGTATGTGTTTGCTAACACTACATGGTATGATTTTAAAAAATTCTCTGAATATGTTGTTTGTCCAGTCACAGCAGGGAAACTGAAGATACAGTAGTAAGTCATTAGCTTTAGTTTTTGAAGATTTCAGCCATTCAGAGAAGCTGCCTTGACGATAGGATTTTCTACTAATTTCTGAATCTAAGATCCAATTGGTTGCTCAACTGTGTAGCTTAGATAGACTTAAGAAAAACAAAAAAAATCTTATAGTTAGTTGAACAAAATCTTGCAAGAAAACATTCTAGAATTTTAAAAGCTAAATAATGATGCTTTTCTAACACTCAAAGTATATACAGCTCTTAAATACAGATACTTAAAACTACTGGGGGAGGCCTCCGGGAAATTTGTTTTGTCTCATTCAGTTGGGCTGGATTCAGTAACTTGTTATTTCACCACCATTCTAATAACTCTAGCTTATTTTGATTACAGAATGACAAGAGTTCTTACATGCAAGGGAAATGGAAGAATTTCCATCATAAAGTGGGAAGTGTGCCTCCAGACAACTTAGCACTAGCTTTCAGAAAATAGAACACATACAGGAGAGACAGGGAGAGGAGTCTTGTAATGCCTTTCAGTGTTTTTCCAATGTAAGGAAACCTGACTGTACTACATCACTTCAGGTATCATCTGGAAAAGTGCCATCCGGTAGGAAGCAAGGATCACAGCCCCTGTCACCAATCAGCTTCTTCTTAGTTACTCTAGTGTTTAATTGAGGTGTGAAGCAGAGTTTGGCAATGCTATATGATGCTTAGTAGAGCATCACAACTCACCACCACAGTACAGTGCAAAGAATGAAAAATCAGAGTCAGTGTCTAGATTAGATTCCAAGAGGACCCTGAGATGCTGTTATAATGGAGACCCCTGCTCAGGAGAGAATCTCAGGAAAAACAGCACTAATCTGAAACATTGATGGTTCTTTTATTGCGGCAACCAGGAAGCAAGGATAAAGGACAAAGAATATATGCAGGGAGACAGGAGAACAGAAGAACAAGGTAGTCTTAATTAATGGGGGTATGGAGAGGACATGCATTCCTAAATGCAATGTGTTTTGGTCCTATTTAGAGTTGTGGCCTTGCAGGCGATGTGTTATTGTTTAACTATACAATCCAGGATGCTTTGGGCTTGTAGCCCCCGAAGTCCCTTTATCTCATCATGTGCATCTCATCCATACTTCTGGCCAATACAGATTTGGTTGTTGAAAGGATTTTAAGTGTTACTTGTAATTTCACAATGATCAGTGAATTCACTTTTTATTTGAGCACTCATTCCCCCCCTCCCCCAGGATTAGATTGGTCAGGAAATGCTCTAATATCCTCTTTTGTTGAGCAGTTGCATTTAGATTTCTTAATGTGGAGTATCAGTTGCCTGGGCTTTTCTAACAATCATCTCATCACAATTACTTTACTAAAGGTAATTTTAGAACATATGAAAGTCAGAATACCAAATGAGAAGCGATCTTTTCTAGGGATGGGCTGTGAAATACTGGGCCACTACCATTGGTCTTGTCAACATCTTATTTCCTACTTTGCACTTTGACAAAAAAAATTACCAAAAATATTTTTAAGTTTCATGTTAAACTTCTGAGTAAACTCATCTCCTTGAATCATGGGAGCCTTGATTTGTAGTTGGCAAAAGTCAGGTATCTGGTGCTCTGGGCACCCCAGGGCAAATGTCTCACCTTCTCCACTTTGGTTTCCTATTGAAAAACTTCTCCATAAATATACTGAGCTACTGGAAGGGCAAGTGGGGAGGTTTCCATGGATTGCAACTACAACAATAGGCTAACTAAAGGTTAAGAAAATGCTTTATAAAAACATGTGTTAAATAATATGAAACATTTATTAGTTTGAGCTACACTTATTTATTTACTGAAGTATAAGTAGCCCCAGGCAGTTTGAATTCAGATTTAAAATTCAGGTTTTGCTTATTTACTTCCCATCTTTCACTTACAAGAAAAGAGTATAAAGTAGAAATTGGAACTAATTTTGATTGCCTGAATAGGTTTCCTTAAGGAAAATGTTTTGCTGAAGTAGAAATGAGAGTCAGATTATTTTTGTCTGGGTCTAATTAAAAGCAGTTTTGGAGTAGTTCATAAGTCTCTTTTCAAGAAGAAGTCTGTATCGCAGAGGGCGCCATAATTTTATAGGTCCTTGTGACAGGTGCCTTGCCTAAGAATCTCCGGAGTGAGAGCTCAACAAGTCCAGGAATGCATCTGGAGGTGGTAGCTCCCAAGAGGACACAAAGCTATGGCAGAATAACAGAAAGTGTACCTTTGGAAACTCGGGAGACCATTTCCCTTTCCCTGCAATCTCACTGAGACTGATTTGACTGGTGACAGTTATGTGTGTTATCCCTCACGTGTTTCCTAGGTAACCAGCAGCTGGAATTGCTTCTCCTGGAGACCTGGAGTTGAAGGGAAGAACTGGGATAACTGTTAATACTCAGAGTGTTTCTCCATAGCCAAAAATGCTCTGGAATAGACTGTGGTGATGGCTGTGAGATTCTGTGAATACACTGAAGACACTTTAAATAGGTGAATTGTATGATATATGAGTTATATCTCACTGCAACTGAATGAGTTGCAGTTCATGCAGTGACATCTACTATTGCTGAAAATTTGGCAACACATCCTGCACAAGTTTGTGGTATTTTGGCCCAGCTTAAATGTAAAATTTTGTGTGATGTAATGTTCACTGTGGTTATATATATATTGGTGCTTTGTTATGTAAGACCAGAGGCCACATTGGAAAACATGCAGTTTTTAGGAAACAGTCCCACCAGCGTGGGAGTTCCTGAAGAGTATGTGGCTCTGTAACCCTGGCATGTTCTTCAGATAGCTGGATGAAGCTTTCTGGGGTTCTGTTAACCATGAGGGAGGAAGGATTTCTTACTTACTAAGTTATACTACAATATATTGTGAAATCCAACATTTTAGGGTTGATTTCTAGGAGGAAATGTGTTTTAGTTATTGTATTGGTTTGTGTAATTTTTGTACGTTTTTATCTCTTGCTTTAAGAGGCAAGTAAAATGTAAAAGTAAAAGAAAAATCTGCAACTGAAAGAAAAGAACTAAAACTGAAATAACATCTGAACCTAGTTTTTTTATGCTTTAGAACATAAAATATTATTAGAAGGGATAAAAATTCTCCATTTAGCAAACTGTTTTGAAATGTCATTTAATTGTTTGTTACCTTAACTCCATGACTTTTAATATTCAGTTAAAGTTACATGAAACTCTTCTGAGGCCAAAATAAAACTAAGTATAAATGATATTAGCTGTCATCCAATCCATTCCTTCAATTTTGTTAAATGAATCCAACGTTTCGCAAAAAAATTTTGTTTCAGTCTGTGAATTTCGTATGTGTTCTTTTAGTCTAGAACATAATAAGGTACAGCCTGCTGGGCTGGTGGGCTGATTCAGGTACACTGACTATGAAATGTGAACTAGAAAAACTTGAATCAACCCTTTTGAAGAAAGTTTTACTGAAAAGTTTGGGAAGTATGTTAGAACAGTTCTCTCTGGGATTTAAAGCCATTCTTCTATGAATTTTTAGATGCTAATGTATATTATCCTAAAAACTTCTAAATATAAAATGTTCTGAGTATATGAAAACTTTTGATGTACAAAGTCTCTTTTGTGTTATACATGTTCAAGTTGGCAGTCTCTTTACTTATTTCTTGAGAGTCAGTAGAAGACTGAATATGTGAGGGTCAGTGCTGCCACTTTCTCTTCCATATGCCAAAAGCTAAATAAAACATGGGTAGTTCTCCACCAAGCAACAGTTTGTTGAGTTAGCTTATATCATGCAGTGATTATTTAAGAATGTAATTTATCTTATCAGGTACATGACTACAGTTGAAATATTGCACTTTTTCTTGAATTATTTTTTTTCTTTGAATAGATTCTGGCTATAGAAAGTATTGATATGGCTCTGAGGCCTGAAGTATTTGTCCATGTTCTGCTCAGGCAGATTTGTTTCTGAGGAGGAGTTTCCGTCCTCCGGGATGGCTTTGTGCAGAGGGTGCTGGTGCACGTTGAGAAACCTACTTGTAGCATGCTGGAGGGCCAGCTGGGAAGGAAGCCAGGCCTGCACATGTGGTTTTTTTTCAACGCAAAGCTCCTCAAAGTGTATCCAAACCTGAGATCTGGCCATTCTCAGCTTATCTAAGGATTTAAAAGTGGTAAGAAAATAATTGGGTTTCTAACAGCCCTGTTTTGTGATACACAAATTGTCTGTGCAAGCTCTTTCTGAGATGTTTGCATGAATGAGAGTATGTGAAGCATTTCAGGAATCATTTCTTTGTGATGAAAAACTTCAGAATTGGAAGAAAGAGTACAAATAATCTTCTTTATAGGAATGGTCCTGCTATGAATGTTTGTTGAATACTTCTAATGAGTCCGGCACTGTTTTGAATGCTGGGCTGCTTAGGAATAATCCTCTGTCCTTATGGAGCTTTCAGTGGGGAAATAGACATGTAACATGCTGAATGTTAGGTTGGCCATAGGATTTTCTTAATATAGGTGAAAGGATGATAGGATATATGGAGGAGGGAAAGGACAGGAAGTGTGCTGAGGAATGAAGGTACCATGATAGGACCTGGAGTCTTGTTCAACTTATGGCGAGTGATTGCAGCCACAAGCATGAAATAGCACAGACCTTTATGTAAGCTGCTGGCTGTGCAGTTGTAGCCACCATTATTGTTGCATAATCCCAGTCAGTATTTATTTCAGACATATGCGCAAAGTGGCACATGTGATGAATCATACAGTTTCACCTTTGTTCTCAAGACTGACAGGTCTCATGTGAATACTTGCGGAGGACTTCCTGATGAGGAATGAAAGGTCACTGACTGTGTTCAATGAACACTTAGTGAGAGATGAAGGATACATATATGGCATTGTGGAGGATATCAAGGAAAATCATGCATGTATCTTGCCAACTAGGGTATATAATTTAGTACACTTATGGAACAGCTCACTTGCATGTCCGTGACTTCACATTTCATAGAGTCTGTGGAACCCAAGGACACACGCTGATTTCCTAGTTTATGCAGTCATAGTTTTGAGTCAGGTGCTTTTGGGAAGCTGGTGTGAAATGTTAGCAGATTGCCTGGCATCCACATTTTAGTGCAGTGTTATTTCTATGCCCTGTTTAATATATAAAATGCCTTTGAATTGAAATATGCTTTATTTGTAAAAAGAAATTGCTCTCAGAAGACAGCCAGCTTCTGATATTGGTGAGAAAAGTGCTATGCCTAAGATGTGATGGTTTGTAGGCAGAAAATGGAATCACTGAAGGCCTCAAGGCAACAATTGACATTTGCTGCCCCTTGCAAGGGAAATGATGAGCTCTGTTAGTGTTTGCCAGCTGGTATGGGAACCCTTACTGTGTGTTCTATGGGTGGATTGGGATAAGGATCTTAGGAGAATTTGTTTCCCTTGCTTGAAGCTGAATTTCTTCAAGAGTCAATTATTTTGAATTTTTAGATTATTCCCTTTCTTTTAGAAATAGAGTATCAGCCATATTTGTGTATCTCTCTGGCACTTGTTACATGCATGATATCAAAAGTTTTATTAATAGGAGTGTAGTTTTACATATGTGTATGCATATATTGCACATGTATACAAATACAAATGCACAAAAATAGGGTAAGAGAAAGCTAAGAAGGACAACAAAAAGCTGTAAGCTATAGTGGTACATGCTGTTGAATTTTTACTGATATCTGATTTCCTGAATTCCAAGTAAGAAGGGATATCTGACCCCCTCAAAGTTCAATTTTTTGTGAAATCTGTTTAGTTATTTATTTGGTACATGGTCTTACTATGGAGAGCTGTCATAGGCATGGCATGTGGTACTTGGGATTCAACCCAGGCCCTTTTGCTTGCCAGGCAGGTACTTAAACAACCAAGCTAGCTACCCAGCCATTTTCCCCCACTGTTATATACCGCCATGTGACCAAGTTCTAGCCAGTTCAATTTTCACAGTGAAAACAGGGGAGCCTGTAAGCCTGAAATCCTGCATCAGTGTCAAGAAGAAAACTTCATTGACTGGATCCCTTTTTTGGCCACAAGAAGCAAAGTCCTGAGATATTTGAGCTATTAAATGGTTTTGAGTTTGTTTTGATAGAGATTGTTTCTTTCATGACTAATATGATGACAATATGTAGTCATTGGGAAGGCAAAGACTACATTTTCGGTGCACTGGTTATATTTCTTCAGCTTTCCGGATCTACTTGTTCTCCTCTTAATGCTTTAATCAGGGCTTTTTGTTTTTTTAAAGCCTTGTGTTATTTTTTTATTTTTTTGGCAGAATCACAGATTGAACTCAGGGCCTTGCACTTGCCAGTGAAGCACTTATTCTACTGAGCCATCTCCTTGGCCCTAATCAGGGCCTATTGAGTGTGGCTGTTGTGCATGTGCTTGAAGGTATGAGGTGGTGTTCTCATCACGAAGTGTGTACAGGTCTAAGATGCTGTGCTCCTTGCTGTACTCCTCCTGCCCTCATGCCCAGGCTTGAGGTAGAATCAAGAAATGTGAACTCACCATTGATAATTTTCCTCCTTCTTTTCCTCAGTTGTTTTAGAACTACCTTGTATTAGGTGCTATAGGAGTACTTACAAATGGAAGACAATGTGGAGTCTTCCCTCAAGGACCTAACAGTTGTAATTGGCCAAAACATTGCAAGTAGCGATCTGTGCTAGAGATAATAAACCTGAAATCAAAATTGATTATACAGCATGTGGTTTTATTAAGAGTTGAAAATTGAGACATGATTTTATTATGGTTTTTTTCTGTATGACTCCATACTCCATCAGGCTTGCCCTGAATCTTACTTTCAATGGCCAACCACAAAGTTCAGGACTCTATTTAGTATTCCTTCTCCCTCCCTGACATTTATGCCTCTCGTATGGACCAATTACCAGATATGGCATTGTCCAGAGGAAGTTGAATTCCATTGAGTTAGGCCAGCATTGAAGAATCAAAGTTGTTACTTGCTGAGGATTATGAATCTTTAGTGAGAGGACTAATCTGAGATAACCTTGCTGTATTGTATTTTAATTGTTATTTTGAGATTAATGGTTTCTTACTCTTGGCTTATCATGGTATTGCAAGTTGGAATTTTAAAGTCAGCTTCTTTTCTTCTTTAATCCCCTTATTATAAGCAACACTCTTCAATTCTGCACTGATACTTCTATTTGTTCCAAGTATTACTGCTGATTTCTCTAACTACTGAGACTAAGTACTCCCAGAGGTGGGTACCAGACCTCTGCTATCTTTGTATTTTTTTCCTTAGTCTATTACTCCAAAATGTAACACAATGATTTATGTATTATGTATGATTCAGTCAATGTTAGATGACTAATTGCTTATTTAGATTTCTTATGCTAATAGAGCTTCTTTTTTATTTTATTGAAGTACAAATATCAATGAGACAGTTTTAAGACACCTTAACAGGACAGATTTGATAAATTGATACACTGCAAATGGTTTTCATGATGTTTTGGTATCATGCAAGGTACATACATGATATTATACTTACAGACTTTATTATAGCAGATTTCTCTTATCAGTAAATTAAGAGAGTGTAGCTGTTTACTTATCTTGCTTTTGTATACCTGAATTATATCACAGATTCAATAATTAATACTTTCTACCTTGTTATTTTCTTAGTGGTTGTCCATAGTACTAGAAGCTGAAATAATATCTTGTCCAACCACTATTACTGCTAATCTTGCTTCTCATAGAATTATGTAGAAGCACAGCCTATTTATCCTAATTGTACTGTTTATACACACACACATCATGATTCTTCCTTTCTATACTACTTTCTTGTCTAGACCTGTCAAAGATGGGCACTCCATTGTCATTAAGCCAATTTAAGTGCCTGAACTTGGCGACACAATCCAACACAGTCCAGCATTCCACAATAATAGTGAGTTATCTGAAGAAACTGTTGACTGTAGCCATTTACAGCTCAACTTATTATTATGGCCCTGCATTGTATACCTCATTTTTGTACTTTTCTGCTGGATGGTTAAGACTGAGATAGAGCAAGACCTATATACCAAAACATGTAGTTTTTGTTTCTGATGAGGTCAGTGAAGTCCCCTCAAGGTGTATCTTGTAATCCTATACCTTACTCTACAGATCCTTTGTCTGTATCATCCATGTGGATGAGTCACGGCTAATGCTAGACCAGTTTGCTCTTTGTGAGAGCCTGAAAGTTTTCTTTCCATGTGACTCTACCTAGGCACACTATAGAACATCAGTCTCTTTCCTCTGTGGCTGCATAATCTCCTTGTCAGAAAATTTGGGGCTCAATTGAGTTTCATGATGTTACAGTACAGGTTCACCTATGTTCTGAGTCTTTGCTGACCTTGAAAGGCTAGGGCCAAAATGTTGGCTGACCTTGCGGCTCTTCTATTTCTCCAACTTTGAACTGTGAACTTAGGTTGCTAGTGGAACTTCTTGAGCTAGCTTCATGCTTGGTGAATTCTTCTTTCCATGTTGAACATTACCTGCTAGCATTATTTTGTTTTCAGCTTATGTGATACTTCATCTTGTCTTTTACTTTAGTGACCCAGGACTGGCCTTATCCAGTATCAAGCATTTCCCAGCCTGAGATTTAGGGAGGGAGAGTGGTGAATGGTTTCTGTATAAATGAATAGGATATGTCTTGTTCTGGTGTGACCCTATGGCTCATGTCTGTGAGATGAGAGTGAGCTACATTTCTATGCTTGTCTTAAAAAAAGTAATTTCATGTCACGTATACTATATCATTCAATCTAATAAAAGTGTGACAAATTAATCACTTCCTGTTTGGTAGCTAGGTTTATATCTTAGCTCCTGTTTCACTCACTGAAGAATTTTCTATCAAAGGATGCATGCACATCCATAATCAGGCTTCTGTCCCTATTAAGATTATAGCTGAAATCTTTCTCCTTGGGACTTGTTATGTTCCTTCCTAAAAATACATTTTAATAGTGATAACAATAGAATGATGACTTAACAGAATTCAGGACAGTAAAGGCTGGGAGAGAAGACAAATTATAGGAAGAGTGCCCGCTCTCCTTTATAATTGGATTCCATCAGCCTATGTTCCTATTCTGCAACTGTGGAGCTATCATTGCTGTCTTCCTTCACTTTTAGGCTTAACAATGTATTTTACCTTCCCTCAAGCTGAGAGGTGACTTTGAAAGAAGCTGGCCTGACCTTTTCTCTGACATTATTCTTCTTGCTACTTTTGTCAGCTGAAGATTTTTTTTTGCCAAAAGTCAGTGAAATGAAGTATCATTTTCACATCTTTGATTCTTTGACCTTTCCACTTAAGAATCTATGATAGTATGTTTTGGTGATAACTAGTTGCTTAACTTTGACCAACTTTGTGATAAAAGAAAAATGATGGTTTCTTTAACAGAACATTGAAAACCATAAGAATGTGGTGGTGTGAGATTCCCTAACATATATTAACTTCAAAAAAGTATATGCATTTTCTCTTGAAGTTTATTTTTTTCCCACAAAATTGTTTGTGATGATAAATAGCAGACCTAAATTTGAAAAAGAGTACCTAGTTTGTGATATTAAGAGGTTATTAGTGCTCCCTTTAACCTTAAAAAGTGGTGCGAGTCCACCTTCGTCATGATGTAAATGATGTCATTACAATTGGCCATCTGAGAAACTAGCCTAGTAACCCCATGTGTACATTGAAATCAAAGACCTAGCAGAAGGTGCACCTTTGAATAAAGAATATTCATGCCTGAAAAAAGAGGATGGGGCCAGTGAGATAGCTCAGTGGCAAGCACACTGTTTGATCCTGGTACCATATGCTATACCGGCCACACCCCTTACACACACTGAGCCTGCTACCAAGAATGGACATGGTGGCATACACCTATAATCCCAATGCTGAGGAGGTTGAAAACAGGAGGATCACTATGAGTCCATGTTGCGTAGTGAGATCCTGTACCAAATACACTGCAAATATTTTTTAAATGACTATGCTTTATTGTAGAAAATAATGCTACATTTTTCCTCTATAATGGAAAAAAGGAGAAAGTAACATACTAGAGACCAATTTACCTCAGCTATAATTGATACATTTCCATGTTTAATGCTTATTTTCTTCTTTTTTTGACAAATTTTGTATATTTATGTCTGGTAATCTGAACAACTAATTGGAAGACAATAATATGGAACATAAAACTACTTTGGAATTCTTATCATCTTGTTTAGTGAAATTCTATAGTTTTAATTTTTTTTCGTAATTTTTATTCTCTTTAAATATTATGGGAGATGCTAAAAGACAAGGAAAAAGCACAGATAGAAGAGACAAGGTATAATGAAAAACATCCCCAAATCCTGATATAATACAGATATCAGAATTACTCAAGAAGGAATTATATTAGTCAGCTTTTCTGTCACTGTGACAAAGTATTTAATACAAATATGAAGGAAAGGCGCATTTTTGCTTATAATTTCAGAGGCTGCAGTTCATGGCCGAAGAGTATGTTGGAGCAAAGGCAACTGCTTTATGGTGGTCAGGGAGCCAGTCACAGGGGAAGAACACCAGAGAGAGTTGTATCCTCAAAAGACACACTGTGTCCTGCATCCTATCTAGTCTGCTGATGAGCACATGGCCTTCAATAATCCAATCCACTCTCTGAAAGCCCTGTTGACCACTGTTACCTGGCCCAAATTGACTCCTTGAACCTGATCCTCTCTCCTAACCCAAATAGATATGATAACAGGGTCATTATTACACCTAAAATTATGCACTTCTACTACGCATACCTGCAAATGCAAAGATTCTTTCCCCAAAGTCTAAATAGTTCCAGTATTGCTCAAAAGTACAAATCAAAAGTTTCTTCTAAGACTTTAGGCAAACTCTTAGCTGTGAACTTCTGTAAAATTAAAAAAAAGTAAGCTACATAATACCACAGTAGCACATAGTAAATGTTTTCATTCCAGAGGAGAATAAGAGAGATAAGAGGAAACTACAAGCAAGCCTAAAACCCAGCAGAGCAGACAATAAGTTCTATATCTCTGCATGTGGTGTCTGGGATGCATGGTGGAAATGTTGAGTTCTAAAGGGCTTAGGTGGCCCAGTCCAAATATGGCCTGACTCTCTCCAGGGCTGGCTGTGTTCTCTGCTTACAGCTTTCATGGGCAGATGTCACATGATCCTGGCATTTGTGCCTTCCTGGGGCCTTTTCTATACGTTTGGCACCATTTTCAGAGCTTCATGCACTCACGTTTAAGTGTCTCATTGCCGGCTTCTTAGGACTTTTCTTCCTTTAAAATATGGTTGGAAGACTCCATGACTCCACAGCTGTGATACTTCATGGGCCTGAAAACTCAACATAGTGCCAGAGTCTGCTACCAGCCCAAGCATTGGATCATGACTGTAGCAGTCTCGAGGGCCTGGATAGGCTAAGCATTATGAAATGAGTCTTGGGGGACCCTTTCTCTTGGCAACCCTTCTTGGCAACACTTCTTGAGCAAGGGTCCCAGGCAGGATTCTCAAATGCCCTTGTATCTGTGTTGGGTAGATTACTGAATACTGCTATGCCATCAAGGCCTCTTTCTTCTTATCCTGCTTCCAAGTACTTGATGTTTTTAGTGGTGATGATCTCCTCAGCAAATACGCTGTTCTTGTTCTAACTTTATGTGTGGCTCTGTATAGCCCAATTTTTTAAAGTATTTCAGATCTTTCTGTTATGCTCTTTGCTCCTTATTCTCACTATAAACCTGGCTAAAGGCAGGCAAAAATCCCTTTACCTTAACATTGAATTGCCTTGAAATTCCTTCTTCCAGATCGATTTGTCTGTTATCTTTAAGTTCAGCCTCACACGAAATGTTAGGATATGGGAAAATGTATACTTTTATTTATTTATTTTTTCACTAGAGTGCAATATACCCACCCTGTAGTCCAGTTCCCCATAAGTCCCTATTCTCATCTGAAACTCACTTCATCATAAACCATGGAAGTTAAACTTTTAAGAATTAAAAGTCATGTATGTTGTCCTAGTCATTTTTCTCTCATTGCTGAAACCAAATACCTGACACCCAAAGTTACGGGGAGAGAGGTTTATGCAGCTCACAGTTTGTAAAGATTTAAGTCCACTATGAGCTAGCTCCAGGCAGGGGGGCACATTGCAGGGGGTAACATTTCCTGGCAGTGGAAGACAGCAAAAGCAACAAGTGAGGAGGAAGAGACACAAGCCTCTTTCTGTTCCTTGTATTGTATCCAGTCTAGAGGATTAGGACAGTGCCAATCCAATTAGCAGATTGGATTGACCCAACAATCGCCCACCCTTAATCCCAGCACCCTTAATCCAAGCACTGGCAATCCCAGCATTGTACTGTGAATCTATCACACACTACAGATTCAGCCAAAATAATTCTATTACCTCATGAAGATTTAGGGGGACATCTTGACTCAATCTATAACAGGTTTATTACTTTTGCCCTTAAAATTGCAAACCTACAGGAAGAATCAGCCATTTATTTATTTAAACTATTTTAAGTAAGGAGGAGAATGGGTTCCGATTATAGAAGCACATCTGTGAGTTATATGGAAACTTACATACAGAGATAATAGAGATGGTTTTTATTTCATTGAAGCACTTTTTTCCATTTATTGAGTTCTAACAGTAATGTTCAGGCTTATACCATGCTTAGTTTAATACAATTCCTAAAATCTTGTGAAAAGAAAATAATAAATTAAGTGTAACAAAACTTATAAAATTCCTTTAGTTCTTTTTCTAAAGAAAAATGTCAAAAATACTGCTGAACATACTCCACACTGAACAAACCAATTTTCAAAATTCTTAGTACATATTTATTTTTCAATATATTTCATGGAGTCATATCAGTACTTACCATGAGTTTAGAAAAATTCCCACCATTCTGTATCAACTAACAGTAACCCACTGTCTACATTACCCAGTCAGAAGACTTAGAATCTATGCTTGAACCAAAACCTCCATTAAAGCCACTGCCTGACCCTGCATTTCATGCTGATCCCCAACAAACTGCAGTACTAGAATCAGAACCACTGCAAGGGTTATTAGTGATCTTCTATATGCCTGATTGGTAAATCAATACACTACAGTTGATATCAAAAGTTTCTCTTGTAATATTTTATCCCTGGACTTGTTAAGTGAATTCTTTGCTCATTCAAAGTGGAAGCCATTAATTAGAAAAGATATAATTATCTTTTCTCCTCTTTTAATTTGAGTCCCATCATATGGATTTCTTCCTTAGGACTATCTCCTTTTTGAGACATCATGATGTCACTGTGTTTGATTGTTTCAGTTTTGGTCTTAACACTTATCTCCCCTCACATACAAAAGTACAATATGAAGCCTTCATTTAATCTCTGCAGTTCATCTCATTTCAAATATTTATGGAAGAAGTGCTTCATGGAAAATAGTGCTATAAGCATTCTGCCATAGGATTCCTTCTGTCTATATGCTTTCTTATTCAAGAATCCATCATCACGCTGCACAGGTTGCATCTGTGATGTAGATGCCCCATTTTCAATCACTACTCTTTATTTCATGGAGTCATATCAACACTATGAATGCAAGGCTGTGATACACAACCAGAAGGTTTTCTAAACTTTTGAAAACTTCTGTGGGATTGATGGTGGTGCCGAGGCATGAAAGGTTAGTATGAGTGAGAAAAGAAGAGAGTGCGTGCATAGGTGGTCCTTTTGTAACTTGGCAAGATGTATCACTTAATCCTGTGGCTTTGGTAAGAGTGTGCAGACAGCAATGATAGCAAATTATGCTTTTTTTTTTTTTTTTTTTTTGCATTCAGGGGACATCCATATCTGTTGGAAGACCTTCAGTGAGTTTTGTTCTTAGATAATGCACATTAGTTGAATTTGTTAAGTGAAATGATACTTGTACTTCCCTTCCCCCTTTGTCAACTATTGTGAATGCTGTATGGTGCGTGTTCTCCTCTGTTACTGATATACAAGTGTGGAGACTTGTAAAGTAATGCTCATGGGTGGAGAACATGGACTGAGCTTGTGATGTGCTCTGCAGGAGTACATGGAAGCAGAGTTCACCAGTGAGCTCAGCTGTCTCAAAGGAGGGTGGAAGTTCCCATGTCTGTTAGCTCCCCCTAAGAATGCTGTTTGCTGCAGTTCTGTGTCCTGTGCCTCGATGCATTTTATAAGAGTTGTCAATGTTGGAAATTCATAAATAAAACTGATTTAAATAAAAAATAAAGTAAGTGTATTGCTAAATAAGTATATTGGGATCTTAATATACAAATAGAATAGAATTTGGAATCAGATTCCAAGTTTAGTTAGTGTGCTTCCAGGGTAGTTTATTTTTTTTCTCCTGTGAGCTTGGATAGAGCATAGAAGCTTTGTTCCCAAGAAATTTCTTTTATAAGAACCATTTGATCACTGAATTATTTGTAAATCACTGCACCTTTTTTTTGAGGGGGTCTCTAGAAACTAAGGCTAATGTCACTTTCTTCAAAATTTCTGTAATGCTGGAGATTAGATTTAGTGGCCCACTGTAAAATCCTACTTCTTTAGGCAGGATCCCTAAATTTTCTTACTAGGAATTAATCAGTACCTTCGCATTCATAGATGTTTGTATTCATCCAACAAACTATTGTTTAGTAATTGCTATGTGGCATTGAAACTATGAGCAAGATAAACATGGTATCTGCTACTGCTATGGTCTGAATATTTGGAATCTCTACCAAATTCATATTACAACTAAAAATTAATTGATAGTTTTAGGAAGTGGGTCTTTGGAAGGTGATTACTAGGGATAATCTTAAAATATCCCCCAAGAACTACCTTTTCTATTCTACCATATGAAGACACAGTTAGAAAGCACTGTTGTTGAACCAGGAAATGGAGCTTTCAGGATTTCCTAGCCTTCAGGACTATTAAAAATAAATTTATGCTCTTTATTATATCTCGTTATGGCATTTTGTCATAGGTGTCTGTGTAGGCTAAGACACTTGCCTTTTTCAAATTCATAGTTTCATGCAATAGAGTTAGAGGATACAGCATAAGTACACAGACTTAACAATTATCATTTTTACTCTAATAGTTCAAGTCCAAAGTGCTTGGAAGTCTGGGAAGACTTCTTAGAGAAAAAGCAATCTAATCAAAGTAGGAGTTTTCTGGGTACACAGAGAGGTTCAGGGGCATAATACAAGATGAAGAAGCAGAGTTTTGAAGACCAAAAGAAGCAAACTGGAAAAGAAGTATAGAATAGTTTGGCTTATAGGGGGAGGATGCAGTGGCAAGAAAAAAGTTAAGAGAAATAATGACTCTTGAATCATGAGACCCTTATGAAACTCCCTCCTTATCCAATGGAGAGCCATTGATGTGACTATGGAAAAACCACAATAAATACTATTTAGGAGTTGTATCAGAAGGATCCAAGGTGGTTATTGTTGGTAAAGGGCAAAGAAGTAAGAAATCAGTCTTAAAGCCTATTTTTAAAAAAAATTTCTTTCCAGATGCCACTACTAGAAACAAGTATTGTATCATTTAGGGTTCAGTCCAAAAATAGATGCAAGGTTATTTAATATTTCAGATAGAGATGATTTGAGATAGGGATTGGAGGACTGTCTTACTTTCTCTTCAATAGGGCAAAACACCTATAACTACAAGTTAAAGGAGAAGAGGTTTATTTAGCTCACAGGTTAGAGAGGGTTCAGTCCATAGCTAGCTGGCTCCAAGGGAGAAGAGAGTGGCAGAAGGACATGGAAGAGGAGAAACAGCTTGTGGCATGGTGGTTGGAATCAGAGAAAGGGAGATTAAAGGAGGAAGGAAGGAGCTAAACCTCCTGGACCACACTCTCTAGTGACTCACCTCCTTCTATCAGACTTCATAATGTGGCTTCACATTTCACCACAAACTAATTAGTAAATTAATCCACTGATGAGCAGCCAACCTGACCCCTTGATCCAATCGCCTCCTATAAGAAGCACCACCTATAAGTACAGGAGAGTTCAAGGGACATCTAGATAGAAACTATAATAAGGACATAGGGTATTACTCAGTTGAAAAAGCAAGGAGTGGAAAGAGAGGTAGTTTAGAAACTAGAAACTTCAGGAAGCAACTGTCATCACTGGGACTGTGGAACAAAAAAGAGTGGATGCTGCTAAGTAAACCTCGAAACTCAGAAGAGAGATTACAGGAGGGCTGGCATGCTGTCTGAGAAGGATATTTGGACCTCTAGAGAGGTGTTGCCTCCTGGCTGATACTTAGACCCTCAAGAGACCACAAGAGGGTCCATGGCTAATACAGAATATTAAATGTCTGGGGATACTTAGTATACTTTTTTCTGCTATAAAAAAGAGACCACAAGAGGGTCCATGGCTAATACAGAATATTAAATGTCTGGGGATACTTAGTATACTTTTTTCTGCTATAAATGTTGACAGAAACTGAATAACAGAAAGAGAGCTTTGTCTTATCACCTCTACCTTCCTGTATTATGCCAGTGTCTCTTACTGGTTGAAAAAATTCTGCCCTCTTGTCAGAGTTTTCTGTGGGAGATTTTCCAATATTTGTTGTATTAGAATCAGTGGTCAGAAAATTCCAGCTTGTGGGCCAGCCATTTATTTTATAAATTATTATTGGAACACAATGATATCCATTCATTTCTGTGTTTTCTATGATTGCTTTCATAACAAGACAACAGTTAGGTAATTGTACCAAAGACTGTGTGATGTGCAGTATTTAAAATACTTACTCTGTGGCTCTTTATATTTACTCACCCTTGGATTATGATCTTGCTTTATATTTTTATGTAAGCTAGGAAGATGGTAAATTCGACTTTTTATTTCTTTCCCTGTTTAAACAAACTCTGTTTCCCATGTTTAAGGGAGATAGGGAATGTGGACAGCACCATTACAGGCTCAAGCATGTCTTATTTTTGGCATAGAAGCAACAGAGCCAAGGGAAAGAAGAGTTCCTGCATACTAACAGCAGTCATATTCATGACTGTGGCTTTACTTAGGACCCTTTATATGAGAAACTGTGGGCAAGGGAGGTGGAATAAAGGGAGAGGATGGATTCATGTATTTAAGATATGTTTTTTCAGCTCTGTACCAAGTACTGTACTAGCCTTTAGTAGCTCAGAATCTTGTTGGAAACACACACATAAGCTGAAAATTTCAGTTCTCTATAGTATGCTTGCCACAGTGATAAAACCATGCACGAGGTGCAAAACAGTGACACCTAGCCTGGCCCGGAGATGCCTCAGATCTCCTGTTGCCCCTCCAAGATGGCAGTGGACATAGGGAAGATGAGGGATGTCGGGACATTTCCCAGCTCTGTAATTGCAAGTTCAGTGCTAAAAGCTGGGCTCTTAGGGTTGTGCAGCTAAGAATAAAGGAGAGTCCTGACAGATCTGCTTGTGTGTCACCAAAGTTCACCTTCCAGGCTTGCTGATTTCTTTTCTCTCTGTCTCTCCCTGTCTGTCTCTGTCTCTCTGTCTCTGTCTATCTGTCTGTCTGTCTGTCTGTCTGTCTGTCTGTCTCTCTCTCTCTCTCTCTCTCTCTCTCCCTCCCTCTGCTATACTTAGTGTGGTTTGAGGTTGTGGGAATCATAATCCTGAATTGGTTGATTTTCCCCTTACGTAAAATACAGAAGTCATCTTGCATTATTACATCTTTTGACTGGATTTATCTTGCCTTTGGGGATGATAAAAGTACAGTGAGTTGAACATCTATCATATGCAGTGAAAGTTCTTTGTATATGTAAAACTTTGAACTGGCCATCATCTTACTGTCCATGCCCTAAATTATAAGAAATCACACATTCACGCTCATCTGTGTTCTCCATAGCCCATGTGTACTGATTCTGATTCTGGTCATCTCTTTGGCCTTTCCTACTTGAATAAAGACAGTAAGACACATAGAAGATGTAATAAAAATACAGTGAACATTTACATTAAAAAGCATTATAGTAAAAAGACACATTGCCTTTAACACAGTTTAATTTGGCTCTCAGAATACATTTATTCCATTGTTCTTGCCATTTTATGAAGCATTTATGGAATTCCTTTTGCGTGAATGTGTTTGGTATACTATCATGTTGCCTTAGTATCCTGAGTTAATTCAGACTGTTTCACAGTTGTTTTGATTTTACAGAGGTATCAGGGGTCTGACAAGGCCAGATCTGGTAGCTAAATTGAGGCATTCACAGTATATTGTGGTCACCCCCTGAAATTTGCATATATCAATTTGTTTTCCAACATTAATAACTTTTTCAGGTTCTCTTGGTTATAAAAAATCTGGTATTCATCTCCTACTACTGATTAGATACCAGCTCTGATGTTTATTTATTTATTTACTTATTTATTTTTATTTATTTATTTTGGTGGAACTTGGGATTAAACTCAGGCCTTTGCGCGTGCCAGGGACGCGCTTATTCCACTGAACCATCTCCCTGGCCCCACTTTTATAGTTTGGCTCAATATGTCTTCCCAAAGTGATGCCATATTACAGCTGGACTGATTTTTCTTGGTCTGAAGACCATTCCTTGTTCCATTCAGCTTAGATGTGGAGGCATGTTCATGTGGTTGACAAGGCCATGAGGACAGCCAACTTCCTTCAGAAGCAAAACATAAGAGCAAGGCACTGTGAAATACAACTCTCCTTTTTTTTTTTTTTTGGAAATACAACTCTTCTCTGCCTACATAGTCCAGAACTCATTTTCTACACATGTTCTAAAGATCTTGTCTTCTAATATAGTCTAATTCTAACAGGTAAAACAAAACTCTGAAAGTCATAGTAAGAAATAGTCATAGGACCCCTTAAAAGCATCATCTCAGGCTCAGTCCTTAATTTTGAATCATGTCTGTTACCCCTGTCAGTCACTCATGCTCCATTCTAGCCATCCTCCAACTCATGGACTAAATGATATGCATCTCTACTGAATTTGTCTCTTGTACAACAATGAAGTCTAACCCATTTAACAAAGACAAGAAATCTCCCCTTCTCATTTAACTGAGAGAAGGACATGTCTTACATTGGTCTCTGGCCCAACCTATGCTCAGTCTAGAAGAGTATTGCCTACATCAGGTGATGATGGTGTTCTAAAGACAGACGCTTGGGATGTGAGGGTGATCTGGCTGCAATATCTGTCACCCTATTGATCATCAGGGTTGATTCGGCTGATCTCGCTGGCTAGGCTGGTGTCCCCTTCCTCCCTCAACAATCCATGTGCATCTGTCCCAAAGCTGCATGCTTGGTCGAATAGATCGACCCCCCGCCCGATAGAGGAGTAATGTTCCTTGGTCAAGGGTATCCGAGTAGCAGCACTCCCCTGCTAGAACCTTCAAACAAGCTCTCAAGACAGATGCTTGGAATAGTAAATTTCAGTAGAAGAACTTAACTGCTAAGCCCCTGGCTGGTGCTTTGTCTCTTCTACTATACAATGGGTTTTCAGGTCTGTAAACAACCATTTTAGAGTTAGAGTCTTTAGGTTGTTGATGGATCAGGGTCTGCCCTAGTTACTTTCTTGAATGTTATTGAGACACAAAACCAACACCCAACAACTAAAAGGAGAGATTTATTTTGGTTCACAGTTTCAGGTCATGGTGAGCAGACTCCAAAGGAGAAATAGCTTGGTAAAGGATCTTCTCTGGCTAGCCAGGAAGCAGAAAGAGTAGAAAGGAGCTGGGAAGGAATGTGTATATATTGCCTAGTCACATTCACATGGCCTCCTCTGCTTCCAACTAGGACCTACCCCTTAACTGCAAGATAGCTATAGAACCCATTATTCAACAACATTATAGAAGTTCCACCTTTGAACACAGAAGGCTTCAGGGTGATACTACACATTCAAATCATAACAGAATATATCTAATTTTAACAAGAAAGGAACAAGGAGGAAAAATGGAAGAAAAGACAGAGATTCTATGGTATTTCTCAAATCAAACTTTTTCCCTTTAATTTCTGTTAAGAAATTAGAGTAGTAATTTGTAATACAGAGTAGTTATCTATTTGGATCCTGTAATCAAGTTTGTTTATTTCTGTGTATTCTTTTTTGGCTAAATTCTACGTGGTTTGTGAGTTAATTGCATAGGATAAAAAATACTTAGTTTTTTGCACTATATTGGCATGACTTCTGCATTTCAATTTAATTATCTGCTTTCCCTAGCTCATGAAGTAGAGTGAGCTGTTTTATATTTACATACCATTGAGCAGTATATGATTAATGAAGGGTAGAATTAGAACAGTGGAAATTAGCATAGTTATTTTGTAAATAGCACAGCATCAAAGAATGCTGCAGCCATGAAATACCCAAATCATCAACCAGCGTCCAATATCTTCAGACTAATTAAGGTTTTTGTGTTTTTTCTAAAAAACAAAGAAGTATCATTTGTCTACCTTAATGTGTTTTAACTTATTCATCTTGATTTTTGCATGAAAAATATCTGATTTCTAACCTTGTGTTTGTTCCCTTCAGGGCTTCCCATCTCTGGAGGAGTTGCGTTAGGCTTACCTTATGGAAGGGCATTAGATCAACAATCATATTAAGAAAACTATCCTATTTCTGTCTTTTTTTAGGAAGACATGAGGAAAGTTAGTGGACTGACTGTCTAATCATGTTTAGTAAAAGGTATTTCATGCAGGACATAATGAAGATGGTGCTTGTCCCTGGAATGATTCTTTGTAGTTGTGTGATTAGTTGCCCTCCAAACATTTTTGAGATGAACGCAGAAATCTAAGAAGTTCCCTGCATAGGGATAAGACAGAAAGATTAGATATAAAAGTTCTTTTAAAAAGCAAAGCCTGTTCTGTGCAATTTTACACAGTTAAGCCTTCAGTTTGAAGCCAGTGGTTGTTGAGAGAGCAGTGGCTCTGTGGAGCCCCTTGTGGATTCAGAGCTCATTCTGATATTATCTCCTGAGGGTTTGGGCCCTGCTGTTCCTCCCCATGGCAGGGATGGTCTTATTTGTCTCTAAGGTCCGTAGCACAGACTTGGAACATAGCAAATGCTCAAGGAAATGTTTGACTAAAGCATTGAAAACACAAATAGATAAAGTTCTTACCCTCAAGCATCTGAGACTTACTCTTATTTGCACAAAGCAATGGCATAGGACATCTGTGGAAGGAACCTTCTAGGATAGTGTTATTGACACTGCTTTATAAATACATGAACAGTCCTCAGTATACATCTTTGCCCAATGGTTCACCACATTTTTTCAAAAAATTCACTAGTAGAATTTCTGTTGTAATTCTGTTATGCCTACTTTAAAAGCTTTTGACAAATCTAACTGCTGTGGTCCCAAGAGGTCTGTACTAGCTGGCTGTGAAGGAGACTGTTGGTATTGCATGCCCCTCCCTCTTGCATTATACATTTTATTCCATCTGTATTTGTTTCTACAGAACTGCGCTAAGGCACTCAGCAGAGAAATGGGCATGTTGGAAGAGGGAGATAATATAGTATCAAACTTATCAGAAAACTATGGTAAGAGCACTTGGTTTTTTGGTTAAATTTTTCCAAATTTATGAGGGGAATTTCTTGATTCCCTGCTTTTACCATTTCATTTAGTAGCACTCTTTTTTTTTTTTTTTTTTTTTTTTTTAAAGAAAAATCTACTCTTCCTTCTGAAAATGCATTCTTAGAACTTTACCAAACATACTGCTTAGTTTGGTATTTCTGAGTTCTGCATCCTCAGGAACCAGACAGAGAAGAACTTTTGTTTTCAAAAAAACACAGTGACTTAGATGATGAAGGTCAAGTGATAGCAAACCTCAGTTTGAACAAGACAAGGAATGGTGGGGACCTGCAAATTTGAGATTATAGAGATGGAAATGATCATAAATCTAATGTTTGTAGGGTCTCCAATTTTGAAAACTTGAACCAAATACATGAAAATAAATAAGAAGTTGTTTCTTTTCTCCTTCTTCTCACCCTTCTCATAATTAATAGTACCAAATAGACAAATATTTTTTTTAAAAAATATATTTGGTTATTGCAGGGCCTTACTACATAGTTCAGACTCACGGTGATCCTCCTGCTTTCAGCCTTCCCAGCACTAGGATTACAGGCATGCACCACTACACCCAGACTCTGGCCAACCCAGCTTGCTCTGTAAGTGGGGCTGGTATGGCATGTGGTGCAAGGAATCGAACTATGTCCCCTGTGCTTGCCTAAGCTAGCCTAAAAGGCACTTTAGTCCACTGAGATATCTCACTGGCCCCCAAAGAAACTCACACACTTTCTTATGTGGTCATTTCTCCATGACTATATTTGGTTTTTACCTGCCATTCTGAATGCATGTAAGGCTCTGCACAGAACATAAGAATGTTCTCTGCACCCCATCATACACCAGGTCTATGCGTCCTTTGGGATACACCCATTGTACAGATCACAGATGGACGCTGAGGCCAGAGCAGGTGGCCTCATACACAGAACTGAAAGCTTCCTGAAGCCTTCCAATGACTTCTAATTGACATGGATCTATCTGTGAAATCCAGGCATATGGACTTAATGAAATCTTTTAATTATATGTCAAGGATAGGCATAACTGGGTAAGTTTTTCCTGATTAGCAGCCTCTGAAAAACTCTGCTGTACCTGCCTCTTGTGTGTGATGCAGCAGCTTCACATTTTTAGTTTATTTCTGGTCGTCTCCTTTTCAAAGCTTTTTCTTTAATTTAGACAGTTTCTTTCCTTAAATACACCTAATTTATTTGTGACCATCAGTCCTCTCATAGAACTCAGATCATAGTAATTACTCAATAAATGTTATTTAAAGACAGTCCTATCCTGTCACTAAGTGAAGTTTCCCTGTCTCTGTTATAAAAGAGTCCTGTGTGCTAGGAAAAGAATTATTCCTCCATGCAAGGCAATTGTCCTCTTAGAAAGTTTGGTTCTTCATTAATTGATTTTCCTGTCTGGTGGTTAGTGGTGAATAATAGTGACTCTTATTCTTTATTCCTTTGCTTAATTGTGGAACCTGAAAGAGCTGTCTAAATTGATTTCTTAACTGCTGATAACTTGTTGATTTTTCTTCTTCCCTAATAAAATGTAAGCTGTATGAGGTAAAGGACTGTATTGATCTCATTCACCTCAGTATTCTCAATGTGTAATGGGGCTGCCATATTGAATGACTGTGTGTCCTATCTCAGCTTTACTCTGATCTTTGTGCATTTTCAGTTTATTTTTTTACTGTTTCTATCTCTTTTTTTCTGTCTTTCTTACTTTTTAAAAAATATATATACCACTCTATGTCTCCCTTGTGTAACAGCACTTCATTCCCAGGAGGGAAGACTTCAGTTGGCTCCTGTCATTGTTTCTTGTGTAGGCTGTCAGTTCCTTATGCTGAGGCAGAATGGAGCAATGCAAGTGCAACAGGATTTCAGGAGAAAGACTCCTCCTTTCTCCTTACTAACCCAAGAGAGACAATACTTTCTCTTTCATGATGACATAGGATGGTATTAAAAGAAGGGCTTTGTAAAATACTCTGTGATATACATACTTTTCACAAATCTAAGGTGCTATCCTGGTGTGATTGTCCCATGGAACACTGCATGTAGGATAAGTTTACAATCAGTGAGCGGATTTCTGTATTTCTTTAAAGATGAAAGGGCAGGCCAAATAGCTCAGTGGATTAAAGCACCTTCAAGAGGATACTGGTGTCACAGGTTTGATCCATAGTTCTGCCATGCAGGCCCCACCCCAAGGGCATGCTGAGACAGCAATTAAGACTGGGTGTGGTAAACAACTGTAATCTCAGCTCTTGGGAGGCTGTAAACAGATGTATCACTCCAACTCTGATCTAGTAGTGAGACAATGAACACCCTGTAGACCTTTCCCTAAAATATACAAAATAA